>JAJJMB010004448.1:1751687-2311368 GCA_023531105.1 Papaver atlanticum | reverse complement strand
CTATAAATACAACTCGAAAAATCTCTTTTAAACACACATAAGAAGCGACTGATATCATGTCATCTTTTTCTTAATCTTCTCGTTTTGTTTGCACATTAGTTTTACATTAAATCCCTTTTGCTAAAAGATATTTGGACCAACCCATGCGTTATGCGCGTATATCACTCACCAAGCCTTGTGTCTACTAAAATTTGTGTTTGGAAGTTTTTCTTTTAAGAGTTTTATTTATGGGAGGATTCCTTTTACGCGTTTAATTGTTTTACCAGAAACAAAACTCGTTTTATAAGAAACCTAAACCTAGCCTGATTTGCAAGTTAATTTTCCTATAAATACAACTCGAAAAATCTCTTTTAAACACACATAAAAAGCGGCTGATATTCTGTCTTCTTTTTCTTCATCTTCTTGTTTTGTTTGCCCGTAAGTTTTACATTCAATCCCTGGTTCTAAAAGAAATTTGGACCAACCCATGCGTTATGCGCGTATATCATGCACCAAGCCTTGTGTCTACTCGAATTTGTTTTTGCAAGTTTTTCCTTTAAGAGTTTTATTTATTGGAGGATTCCTTTTACGCGTTTAATTGATTTACATGAAAAAAAACTCGTTTTATAAGAAAACCTAAACCTAGCTTGATTTGAAAGTTAATTTTCCTATAAATACAACTCGAGAAATCTCTTTTAAACACACATAAGAAGCGGCTCTTATCCTGTCTTCTTTTTCTTCATTTTCTCGTTTTGTTTGCGCGTTAGTTTTACATTCAATCCCTGTTGCTAGAAGATATTTGGACCAACCATACGTTATGCAAAATGCGCGTATATCACGCACCAAGCCTTGGTCTACTCGAATTTTTTTTGTTGCAAGTTTTTCCTTTAAGAGTTTAATTTATGGAAGGATTCCTTTTACGCGTTTAATTGTTTTACAAGGAACAAAAATCGTTTTATAAGAAAACCTAAACCTAGCTTGATTTGCAAGTTAATATTCCTTCAAATACAACTCGAAAAATCTCTTTTAAACACACATAAGAAGCGGCTGATATCCTGTCTTCTTTTTCTTCATCTTCTCGTTATGTTTGTGCATTAGTTTTACATTCAAACCTTGTTATTAAAAGATATTTGGACCAACCCATGCGTTACTCGCGTATATCACGCACCAAGCCTTGTGTCTACTCGAATTTGTTTTCGCAAGTTTTTCCTTTAAGAGTTTTATTTATCAGAGGATCCATTTTACGCGTTTGATTGTTTTACAAGAAACAAAACTCGTTTTATAAGAAAACCTAACCCTAGCTTTATTTGCAAGTAATTTTCCTATAAATACAACTCGAAAAATATCTTTTAAACACCCATAAGAAGCGGCTTATATTCCGTCTTCTTTTTCTTAATCTTCTCGTTTTGTTTGCGCGTTAGTTTTACATTCAATCCATGTTGCTAATAAATATTTGGACCAACCCATGCGTTATGCGCGTATATCACGCACCAAGCCTTGTGTGTACTCGAATTTGTTTTTGCAAGTTTTTCCTTTAAGAGTTTTATTTATAGGAGGATTCCTTTTACTCGTTTAATTGTTTTACAAGAAACAAAACTCGTTTTTTAATAAAACCTAAACCTAGCTTGATTTGCAAGTTAATTTTATTATAAATACAACTCCAAAAATCTCTTTTAAACACCCATAAGAAGCGGATGATATTCTGTCTTGTTTTTCTTCATCTTCTCGTTTTGTTTGCGCGTTAGTTTTACATTCAATCCATGTTGCTAAAAGATATTTGGACCAACCCATGCGTTATGCGCGTATATGACGCACCAAGCCTTGTGTCTACTCGAATTTGTTTTTGCAAGTTTTTCCTTCAAGAGTTTTATTTATGGGAGGATTCCTTTTACGCGTTTAATTGTTTTACAAGAAACAAAACTCGTCTATAAGAAAACCTAAACCTAGCTTGATTTGCATGTTAATTTTCCTATAAATACAACTCGAAAAATCTCTTTTAAACACACATAAGAAGAGTCTGATATTTTGTCTTCTTTTTCTTCATCTTCTCGTTTTGTTTGCACGTTAGTTTTACATTCAATCCCTTTTTCTAAGTTCAAGAGTGGGTAACTTGTATTGTGCTAATACAAGTTATATCGGGCAGTCTTATCCTGGACACATCTTCGCACGTTGGGGTTTAGCATTACTTCAGAGTATACCCGCGAACTAATGTGTTAAGGACAGCTTGTGGAACCTGCGATTCTACCCTCATCAAGTTGTTATTGGTAGAGTTGTTTGATACAGTTCTTTATATATATTATTTTATACATCTGATGTTTCTTCTAATTTTGCAAGCTTCCAACATATAATGTATTAGTTTGGGATGATTTATCTCACGCATTATGGTTACAGACTTGCAGCGTTGTATTTTAGTAAAAAATTATTTATTCAAGTAATATATGTTGGCTTATCCCCAAACAAGCCTTATCTCTTTTATCTGAGGCTTACTTAATAAGTCAAAACCGAGTCGATTTAAAACTTGCTGTTTGGTATATACATGGATTAATTGGGATATGAATTTTGTTCCCAACCAGAATAGTTTGCTAAGGGAAAAGCCATTGTGCATCGACGAATGAGCAAGTTTGGCAGGCCAGGTGGAAGGCCAAACCCAATTTTGGGCAGTAGGGAAAGGATACACTATACGGAATATAGCCGAACTAACTGAGATGGTCGTCTCAGGTCCTACGCTAACGGTTAAATCCCAATAGCTATAAACCGGTCGAAATTTCAACACCTAAAAATACTGTACTCATTTGTCTTTTCAACTCACACCAAAATTCATTTTATTTTTAAGTTTTCTGTACAAAAATCTCTTCTAATTTTATTAAACTTCTCTAAATTTCTCCATAGAAATATCTCACTACCAACATATTATGCTATAAAGAATTAAAAAACCACCTCATAATAAACCCACTCAATCCATGTCGGTAACTTAATCAGACTCTAATGAATATAACAATCCCGATCTATTTTCTGTTTGAGAATTAGCCGAAGCTCAAAATCATCTGTCTACAAAAGTTGAGCGAGAAAGCACTTCTCAAAAACCAAGAGGTGGTTGGTACGAACTTACCAAAGTTTACGCAGATCTACCTCTTGATCCTATACTTATTGTCGATAGATTTTCCTGGATTACTTTGTACCAAATTGATCCCAAGAAACAACATCCCAAATTGTTGTTCTTACTAGTTGAGATTTGTTAAACATGGTACTACTTGCTTCGTACTACACAAACATTTCTTTTTACAGACTTCGAAGAAGGTTTGTTAAATATTTTGATTTATAATTTTAATGCAATTAATACGAAGATGTGTATGAAATTAACAATTTTAATGTGTTTACAGGAATAACACCATTAGATTTGTATTTCCTACTTGGTATATCTTCTGGTATGGGAGATAATGTTCCATTTGAACAAGAAAGTTGGTTGACAGAAGGTAGAAATATAGATGATCTTCCGTTGTACTCACAGTCGAAGCACACTAATTTAAGAAGTGGTGGAATTCCCAATCTCACTTTAAATGCATTTCTAATGAAAATATTTCATGTTAGGGGCATTTTTGATTTGGAAACAGATGACCCTAAAGCGAGATATGGTGAAAGCTCCTACTTATGTTTGTGGGTCCGCTATCTTAGCCGAGTTATACATTTTTGTTGACATCCCATGCTTGAATTCGTCAAATATCGAGGGTCTATGTGGCCTCCTTGAGGTAAATATGACAATACATGTCCTTTGGCTTTATATTAGTTAAATAGAAAGTCACCAAGTAACTCATTGTATTATGTTTACTTTTAGCTTTGATGGTATACAAATTTTGACATTGGTCTATCAAGACTTTTAAACTACACCAGAAAATATTTCCCAATTGCAGTGAGGTATAATATTGATAACTGGCAAAACAAAACAAAGGAGAGGAGAGGAGAGGTAGATAATATGCATGTGTGGAGATACCAACACATGCTTAGGAACAAACATACTGTTAAACGGCTATCGTATGAGGATTTTAAGGAGATAAGCTATCTATCATTTTTCCCAAAAAATTAAAGATTGTTCACTCCAGCGCTTTGTCTTCTACAGTCAAGTCATGATCTTAGTATTTATTATTATGGATAAAGAATTTCTAGACAGTTTGTTTGTGTTATTGGACTACCAGAAAAGCTTCGATCCATGTCCACCGTCTTCGGAACGAAATACACTACATTGGAGAGAAGAGGATGGCAAAGGTATGAGACATTATTCAACTCTTGTGACAAAGACCAATACGACAAGTGGTACAAATCGGTCGTTGAGCCTATAATTGGTCAAGATGTTGTACACATATATGGGTAGGATTTTGCCGCGGTGGGTAAAGCATTACCGAAAATTGAGAAGCTTCATCCCCATATTTCACCACTTATCCTTCAACAGAAGCTTCATCTCCATCTACGCCTTCAAGAGCAGAATATTCATCGACCAGGTCTGATTTGCCAGAATTGAGGAGGGAGATAGGCTCTCTTACTCTGGTGTAGAGAATCACATATTTCCAATTGTCTCACAAGACATCCTAATTCGTATACAAGATAATCATCCAATCATGAACGATTAAATCAAATGGAGTTAAGAGGTGTGCAAACAAGGCTTATGTACGTACAAGAGTTACGCATAATGGTAGAGAGCATGAGCTTCAGTCCTAATTTTTTTTATCCAATACTGGAACTTCATCATCCCGGGATAGAGTGGAGACTCACAAGTCATATAAGTGTTTGTTTAGCCTTGCTTATTATGAAATGGATCAATGTTGGGGTATTTATCAAATTAAACTTATGAGAGTCATTCCATGAGATAGAAAAAGAAAATAAGTGACTCAAAGTCGCATTGGGAAAAAGAAGAAAAATTGGTGGAGTAGATACCTCGCATACCCACCATAGGCGAGGCGAAATATCTGAAAGACAATTATCCGATCAAAATGGAGGAAGTAGGATCGTAAGCATAAGACACAACCGTCAACACAATCATGATCCTCATGAATATGTTTCACGTGATCTCCATATATCCGAAGAACACTACCACCCTAAAATCAAACAATATAGGCGATTTGGACTAGTCATACGAGATGCAACAAGCGTAGGCGGAGAGACTAACCGTCTGACGGTTAATCAAATTCAACATGTACATCTCTATAAAACTAAATAACATGAGGCGTCTTTGGCAATATCTTTTGAAATAATCGGAGTTGCTGAGGTTGAAAGAACAATCAACGTTCGGATAGTCATAGGGCCTAGACGAACTTGGGTGTACGACTGGCCTAATTACTTCTTTGACTTCAATTAGACGCAGCGTACAAATAGCCTCCCTTACGTGGTTAAATTCTATCCTTGTGTGGCACGACTAGGGCTAATTACTTCTTTGACTTCAATTAGACGCAACGGTACAAATAGCCTCCCTCACGTGGTTAACTCAATCCTTGTACGAATTCACGAGCAGCTAAACTGGAATATATTAGTTCGAGATTACAAAGAGCAATGAACCTTTCACGTGCATAATTAGTAACGTTGTGGTTGAGAATAAGTCGCGAACAAGTACCCGTCGCTGCGGAGGAAACCGTTTTAGTTGCTGCTTTAATTATAAGTTAGACCTTAAACTGTTACCAATATGTGGAATGAAATGCACCCAGAAAGAGAATATTAAAAGGCCTTTATGTAAAACTTCATAAAGTAAAAAGGTTTTCTCTCTCTGTCCTTCTGTAAAACTGTTTTTTCCTTTAAATTATCATAAACTTCCATTCTGTTGCAGGGGTTATAGCCCATGGATGTGCGGCCCAATATATTATCTAGGGTTTTCTTCCTACATGTATATATAGGATATTGTTCCATGTAACCTTAAGATGCTGTTCAATAGAAACTTTCATCTGCCTCTTTATCTTCCCTATATTTCCACTGCAAAACGTTATCATGCACGAAGCTATACCGCATAGCTAAATTGAATGATAAACACAAGTTGTTCAAAAAAAAAAAAAAGGATTTTGGGTTTACATCAAGGCAGTTATGCAATCATCATATAGCTAAGTTTATTTTCTCCTATTTTTTTTATGGGTTGATTGTATTAAATTGTATTTTTTTGCCATCATAGCTATTCAATCTACGATGATGATTGATAGGATTATATCATAGCTATTAAATCTACTATGATGATTGATCGGATTGTAATTATATTCTACTGTATAGACACTAATCCGTTTATATTTGCGTTAACCTATGAAGGAAAGTCTGTTCGTGAAAGAAATGGAATATGTGAAAGAAATCTTTTGTCCGTTAAACCCAACCCGGTCTGGCCAATTCTGGTCCAGCCCGGTCTATCCCAAACCGGTCCGGTCCAACCCGTCCATTCCGACCAAATCCGGTGCAACTCTGTCCTGTTCCAGCCCTGTTCTGGTGTCCTGTTCCGTCATGGTTTTAGGCTGTACGCGGCCAAGTTTGTTCCGGTTCTGTCTATATACAGCGGGAACCAAAAATTGAGGTATGTAACTAACTAATGTGGGTTTTTTACATTGAATATTTGTTGGGCTTATCTATTTAGCTGTTTTTAGAACATGTATAGTTCTAGGTTTTTTTTTGTCTTAAGATAAGTGCATACCATATAAACGGTCAACTTAAACTATAATTGTTGATCTCGACCATCAAGAATTTTGGTTTTATTGTTATTTTGTTCTCTTGAATATGATATTGGCTATAGTTGAATGATGTTTATTTTTTGTTCAATTGGTTGTACCAACTCAATTCCAATGTATTCATTTGTGGCTTAGAAGTACTTGAGCACCATTATTGGATACTTGATATTTTCCCCAAATTTGAATGTTCCGTGGGATGTAATCCACTTACTGGCATAGTGAAATATGTGCAGAGGGACATATGTATCATGAGACAAAAATGTACTTTTGTCTTTGGTAGTTATAACACCAACACACAAGTATCAACCGAACATGGGATCAGCTAAAATGTAATTCTAGCTCCCATCATAAATAAAAGAGTTGGAAATGCACCTGGTCATAGGTGTTGATATATACAATGTAATGTGGGTATCATAGTAGCAACCAATTTCACATCAACTTTAATGGCATCAAGAACTTTGCCTGGCCAATTGACTATCTTCAGTTGAACTAGATCCAATGTCTGCACTTATGGAATGAAACCACAAGAAAAAAATTCTCTAAAGCACTTGAGATATATCTGGATGAAACGTAACATATATTCGCTCTAAAGTAGTTGAGTTTAATCCGACTTTTGTTACGTAATAAAGCCACACCACTTATTAAATCTCTCAAGACTCAATGACTAAGCTCTGTATGTACTAAGGGCTAATCACACCAAAGGGTGTTCATGTATGAACTATTACCTACCTTTTTGTAAACTTACAGTGAGAATGAAGTTGATTGCATCTATGAACTATTTCTAATGAATGTGGAAGGAAACATATCCTTAGAAAATTAATGTGTCAATCTAGTGAATTGTAAATCACTGGAACTTGAATTACTGAATTCATATTAACCCCAACAATGAACTGATTGGGATTGATTCATAAAGACTTTGACATAACCATAAGGCACATTGGTTGTGACACGACGTTCCGTTTTGAAGTACTAACATGGGCATCACTTCAATTGAGTGTACGAGAAAATGAACTAATAGAATGCGAAGTTATGGCATCTATCACAATCAGTGACTTCTAAAGTTACTAGATTTTCACTGCCTCTCCCCATCATGCTTTAGAGTAAGAAAGCACGTCACTCATCTTACAAAGTCTTTCTTTAGTAAAACACGATTGAGACCATCCTGTTTTACTTAGATGCAAATGGTAAATAACTCATTTTCCAAAGAATAAAGTGTTGTTAGTGAACATATATCCATGCAGAATGCGGACCATTCAAGTGATTTATGGCTCTGGTGGATGATTCGACGCATCGAATCAGTTATTGCTCACAACAAATGATGCGTTTAATTTTTGTAAAACTCCTAGCACATACTACAAAATGCAAAGTACAAAGGCTCACCACCCTTGTTAGTGCTAGAGAATTTATATCAAAAGGACTTGATGAAATTGCATGTTTAATAGGATCAATATAGATCATATTATACCCAATAGTCTTGTAGAGACTACCATCAAAGGTTACAGATGGTGTCTAAGGAATAGGTTATGCGTACCAACCTATCTTTTATTGCTTTGAGGATATGCAATACTACACACATCTTTACTTAATTAGTTTAAAAACCAAATATTAGTTAACCTTTTCTGCGTACCAGTTGGTAACTGAATTTAAGCCTGACATTCGTGTTCTTACGTAGTTTTGGTTGCACTATATATGTGCCATTATGGCTCCACATCGTATTATGATGGGTCTTCAGAAAACTTAAGTAGTTATGTTGGAAATGAGTTCCCAACAATTATCCGCATTTTAAAACCTTTGGTAGGAGATCTTTTACCGCTAGATTTGCGGGTTGTCATTTTAATGAGACAGTCTTCTCGTCGTTAGGGAGAGATAAGAAAAAGCATTTTCTAAGGGAACGATAGGAATTGTCGTGGTGTGTTCCCTCTGTGTCTCATATTGATTCTTGTACTCCACAAATGTAAATGTGAAGTGACAAAGAATAGTCGATTTCAGAAAGTGCACTGATATCGACAACGTGACAAGATCACACTTACCAGCTGCATATGTTCCTGCAAGGTTATAAATCCTCAGTATGGGGTACACCATAGACTAAGGTGTTGTAACTACACTTGGTGGAAACGTAGTTAAGGCCGTGGCTCCATAAAGGAAGATGGAGAGACCACCAGGTTCGATCAATACTCACCTAGAAAGGAAATAGATGAGTAAGGCACAACCTAATTTGTATCATTAATGAAATCATCTCATTTGATTGTCTCTGAATATGTCCATGAATCAAACTAGAGGACGCTCCGAAGTTTAATGATTCTAGAGAACAATGACATCCCAAGTGGATTATGAGAATGCGCACGAGTCAATGGAAAGATCATGCGAGCATATTGATGACTAATTTCATATACACTTTCTTAAGCAAATAGAGAAAGATGAGATCGAACCACGCTCCTTGTTGCTTAATGTCAACGAATAGCATATTTGGCCTATACAATCCAGGTAGAACTTGGTTCTTTGACAAATATATAGGTATTTGGTGTGGTAGTGCTAACCAACCAAGTGTAAAACCTATTGGACAACATGATTTAATTTTTCACAAAGCATAATGAGAAGAAATCAGTCTTAAAGTATAAAAACTCGCCTTGTGGCGCGAGGTTTCTCACAAAGCCCTGTAATTGTTCTCTTGTAATGAACTTCCTAGTGTTCCGCTACTCAGTTAGCTTGGTAATTTCAAAAGGACTTGAAATGCAGCATATGTATGTGGTTGTTACGTATCTATGAAAGAATCAAGAGATAGAAGATATTTACAAAAGTAATTGATAGCCTTTTGTTTCCCAAATCAAGTGACTCTAAATCACATAGTGCGTTTACAGTTAGATAGAACGCTCACTTATAGATAGAAGCAATCAGGCGGATGTGGTATACCCGGCTAAGTGGCTATTTGATTTGGAGGGGATAGACACGTAAGTTATTTTTCCTTGCGTATTCACAAGAAAGTTCCTGATTTAGAATTGTAGATATCTATGTCGATGGTACAGACATGATGTGTACTCTTGATGTAATAAGAGACCTTAAAAGCGATATGAAATCCGAATTTGAGATGAAAAATCTGGGGAAGCTCGACCGAATACTGAGCTTGTGGTATATTATTCCACCAGTTTGCATATGCCCAAAGTTGTCAGGAAATTTAACAAGGACATGCATCCTGCTAGCACTCCCATGATTAGTTGAGGTACAAATGTAAGTAAATAACCATTTCGTTTAAAGGAAGATGGCGAAGATGTGTTGGGAGATGAAATTCCCCTAACTAAGTGCAATAGACGCATTGTTGTACTTAGCATAATGTACTCGACCAAATATTTCATCCTCAGTGAACTTGTTAATTAACTAGATATAGCTTAGCGTCGACACAATGTCTTTGGAATGGTATAATGAATGTAACCATATACTTAAAAGGAACCATTGACATGAGTTTGTTTTATCCCTACAAAGACATAAAGAGGACTGCTAATGGAAGTGCAATCCTAAATTTATTGATTATAAAGGAATAATAATATCTTCTCCCATGAAAGTAATCATGGGGAGATATAATTGACTTATTTACTAAGTCATTTCTATATTCACTTTTGGAAAGTATATGACTAAAGGAACTGTCTGGAAACTCCTCTGAATGGAATCAGGGGGAGATGCTGACATCAGGGGGAGGATCCAAGGATATGATGTCGACATATTTTACTTCGAAATTGAAGCTATGTTGTACTCTTTTTCCCTTCGATCGATAATAGTTTTTCCCAAAGAGTTTTGTTACTCGACAAGGTTTTCAACGAGACAACACTAAAAACATCAAGTATGTTGAACGTTGAAAACATAAAGATCGCGTTGATATTACTGAAAATATCTGAATCAAAGAAATAAAACGCGATATTCTGTTAAGCAACGTAACTTCCATAATCAACAACTTGGTCTTATAAACATTCAAGTCACCAAAGTAAAGTGTGATAAACTCCTCTTGACTACATTAGACTAATGAAAATTGTCTGACATCATGGGGGAGCATCTAATGGTGTGTTGTACTATTTTTCTTCACTGATGGTGCTTTTTCCCACAGGGTTTTCATACTCGGTAAGGTTTTTAATGAGACAACAACAAACACCGGGAATGTAATTTCCCAGCTAAGGCTATTGTCTTTCCCACGAGGATTTTCTTCCTTAAGAGTTGTGAAGCAACTAATGAACATCAACAGAGCAAAGTGATCATCTGCAACGGATCACCTTTACTTGCATCTGTCACGTTGTACTCTTTTCCCTTCGTCAAGATTTTGTCCCACTGTTTTTTTTCCTTGTCAAGGTTTTAATAAGGAAACATATTCAAGTCTAACTATATTCTAAGTTTGCTTAATATTGTACTCCTTTTTTTTTAGTTCAGGTTTTGTCCCTCTGGGTTTTCCTGACGAAGTTTTAACGAGGCAATTAACTTAGACTCGGCGATCTTTAAAGATCTTATTGCATGTGATGAACTATATGTAAAATACGAGCCAACATGTGAAGTACTATATGTGAAGATCTGTACCAAGGTTTTGTCCCACTGGGTTTTTCCTTCTCAAAGTTTTAATGAGGCAATTGATTTCGGCACAAGTCATCAAGGAGAGGACGACATTTGAAGAACTATATTCGAAGCACTAAATGTGAAGCACTACATATGAAGTTCTACTGGACCGCACAAGGGGGAGTGTTGTAGGGATTGTATCCCATGGATGTGCGGCCCAATATAGTATATAAGGTTTTCTTCCTACATGTATATATAGGATATTATGCCATGTAACCTTAAGATGTTGTTCAATAGAAACTTTCCTCTGCCTCTTTATCTTCCCTATATTTCCACTGCAAAACATTCTACATATATTTGTCTCTTCAAATATAGATCTACTCGGCCTGATGTGCTACTCTGATGCTACAATTTGGGCCTTAAAATTAGGAAAATGCACGTCCATTTGCCCTTACAAGCATGCTCGTGGAGTATGATGCAGCTAACTTAGCTTCCACACCGTAGAACAAGGGTATAAAGCCTTGGAGGCTATGGACGATGCATCTTTCATGCATCATTGGCCTTTGAGTCCATTCTAGGCATGGAACATGCCTTGAACTTACACATATTCCATTACGGCCTATTTCTAGCTTCTTTAGTTAACTTAGGCATTGCTGAAAGCATGCACTGGTCTTGCTCGTGCCAAGGATGCATCAATCAGGCTCATGCCATACTTTCCTTTGGCTTATGAAAGCTCTATTAACTTGAATATTAATGTAACTTACTTTCCAAGCCATGCCCAATGCGCCATTGGTACATGCTTATGTCGAACGCCTTGATAGAAAGTATGAGCATTCGAGGAATAGAATGCAACTCGCCTCATAAAGTTTTGTCACTATCATCTCTTGCATCGCAATACCGATCCAGATGATATGAGAGGCCAATATACCGCAATTATCTCTCAATAAGATGATATGAGCGACAAAGTGCTGGAGCGGAAATGCTGTAACTTATTGCGGCTGCCTACGTACCCTTCCTTACTATTAAGGGATCAAGCACAGACCGTAGTTCATCCTCGAAGGGACAAGCTACTTTATCCAACTCGCTTGCAAGGCTGTGGCCAAGCAATAATGGTAATGGCCTAGTCTGTATAGGCCGTTCAGTCAAAATGAATATCATTAAGATAAATTGTTGTCATAACATGCGGGTAGATTAAATTTCATTAAGACAAATTGTTTTCATAACATGCGGGTAGATTAAATTTCATTAAGACAAATTGTTGTCATAACATTCTTTAGATTTCTGGTTTCTTATTTTCTTTGATAAATATTATTCATGGCTACTTCAGGCCGTATGGTGTTTTATGACGTTATTGTAGCGATTTATCATAGGTTTAGGATAGTTATGATGAAATATGATGATATAATCAAAGATATGGATATGTGAAGCAAATTTCTTTCACCAAATATTGTCTTAACAATCTCATGTTGGACGAAATTCTTTTTACGGTAATCTATCAGACAATGACTTCCAGGAAACTTCCGCTATCAGTGATTTCTTTGCAAGAAAATTTGGAAAATCTCAAGCTTCTTACGCAAGATTCAATTATTTATGTAGAAGGTTATCTAGGTTACTGCTAGAAGAACATTGGGATACCAGATTAGTGATTTTGATACAACTTGTCTAATGGTTGAGGTAAAAAGGAAAACTCAACTAATTAAAGATCTATATCTCATTGATGGAATAATTGAAGGAGATGCAAATAATATTGAGCAAGCCATTTTGGGGAATGATCAAAAGGTTCCTTGGGTATTCAAGAATTCGGTTAGATCCTTCCATTATTAAATTTCATATATAGATCAAAGAAATCATATTATAGATTGATCAATGTGCAACATACAATAATGTAACAAAAGGGTGTGCCTTTCTACCACCTATGTATCAATCCAAACATCAATTTGAATAAGGTATCTGATAAATATTTCTTAGGGAGTTTTTTTTAAGCCCCTCATTTCATAAAAAAAAGAAGCATGCCACCGACAACGGGGGGAAATGCATTTACACAGAAGAATCTACTCACCCCGCATATGTTTTTTACAGTCTATATGCAAGCAAGCTATATACTGATATACTTTATAACGTTGCCTGAGATGAGAATTTCGGCCTTTATTTCAAAAAAAAAAAATTAACTTGAAAAGGGAAAATTATATTAAAAAAAAAGAGGGGTCACCAGAGTGTGATGACTTATAAAGATAAGAAAATGATAGAAGTAATCAACAATTGCCAAATACGTACAACATCCCAATTATAATTTAGCATACTCAAAGAATAACAATCAAAATTTACAATAGGTAACGCCTAATTAAAAAGAATGCGCTTTACATAGATTATGAGTTGATTGACATCTTTTTTTCGATTCCCAAACAACCTTGCATTTCTTTTGTACCAGATTGTCCACCAAATGGAAAAATTTATAAGACCCTAAAGCTTTTTCTTCAAAACCCCACTCTTTTTATTAAGCCATTCCCAAAGAGAAGATTTAACACAATCTGCAAAAGTCCAATCATACCCGAAAAAAACCAAAAAATAATTCCAGACCTTAGAAGTTTCAGAACAATGAAGGAAAAGATGCATATTTGTCTCCTGCTCAGTGACACAGAATAGGCATCTGTCTGATTTTGATTTGCTTGTCTTAAATAAAAAATCTAAGGTAAAAGCTCATTTATAATACAAAATCCATACTAAGAATGATATTATTAAAGGAACTCGTGGATTTAACTGTTTAGGAGGAAAAATAAGATAAATATCAACATGTAAAAAATCATAGCAGTTAGCAACATTTGAAATCCCTTTCTGCATCCCATTTTCCAATAATCATCCGCATCAAAATCACCCCCAAATGGAAGATGGATCTATAACAAAATAAAAGGCTTTTCATCATCCTAAAAGATTGATGGGAGGACTAATTGCTCTTTCATCAGCTTAATTCCAAAAAAAGAACAAGTTTCCAACCTCAAGACTTCAGACCAATTAGTTTCGTTAGTAGTGTTTACAAGGTGATTTTTAAAGTCCTTACTCAAAGGATCAAATCAGTTCTCCCTAAGCTAATTTCATAAAAAATCAGTTCTCCCTAAGCTAATTTCAGAGAACCAAGGTGCATTTATTTCAGACAAACAAATTTTGGATATTATACTGATATCAAGTGAATTAATAGACATAAGATTCAAGAATAAAGAACCTGGCATTCTTTGTAAACTAGATATTCAAAAGGCCTTTGAAAATGTAAGTTGGCATACAATCAGTCAAGTGTTAAAGAGCTCTGGATTTGGAATCAAATGGGTTAACTTGATGGAATGGTGTGTCACTTCATCTCAGCACTCACTACTGGTGAATGGCAGTTCTACTCAAAAATTTAGACCACAAAAAGGATTAAGACAAGGTGATCCGCTTTCAACTTTCTTATTTATCCTAGTTGCAGAGATCTTCTCCAAACTTATGAAAAATGCATTTCAGCTAAACATGATATCTGGTTTCTCCATAAATACAATTCAAGTATCTCATTTACAGTATGCAGATGATAGTTTAGTATTTTTAGATGCTAAAGAAAAAGAAGCAGAAAACTTGGTGATTATTTTACAAATCTTTGAAGCCATTACAGGTTTATGTGTAAATTTTGCTAAAAGTGCTGTCATTAGTATTGGAGCTGACCATAAAATTGATATCATTGCTGATATTCTGAAATGCAAGAAAGAAAGCTTACCACTCAAGTATTTGGGGCTACCAGTGGGAGCTTCAGCAAAAAACACAGCAATTTGGGAAGTTGTCATAGAAAAATTTCAAAAAAAAATTAGCTCCATGGAAGAGAAGATTCTTTACCAAAGCTGGCAGAGTGGTTTTGATCAAATCAACTCTCTCAAGTCTACCAATCTACTTCATGTCCATCTTTCCAATGACGGTTAGTGTGGAGAA
Source organism: Papaver atlanticum (assembly GCA_023531105.1). NCBI lineage: Eukaryota > Viridiplantae > Streptophyta > Magnoliopsida > Ranunculales > Papaveraceae > Papaver > Papaver atlanticum. The sequence continues at coordinate 2,296,228 of JAJJMB010004448.1, read as the reverse complement.
AAAGTTAAATCAAATCATGAGGAATTTCTTATGGGGTTCATCTGCAGATTCTAGAAAGATCAATTGGGTAGCTTGGGATAGAGTATGTGTCTGTATAACAAAGAAAAAGGGTAGTTTAGGTATCAGATACTTAAGGATCACAAACATAGCTCTTCTGTCTAAATTGTCATGGAGATTTATTAGAGAAAATAAATAACTCTGGAGGAGAGTAATTCAAGAGAAGATGCAAACTAATCCAGTGGCATTATGGGTGAAAGATACAAACAAATCTCAAGGAAGGGGTATTTGGAAGGAATTCAAAAGCAGAAAGAGGTGTTAGAAAACATGGTAGTCACTGAAGTCAAGAAGGGTAATGCAGTGAGCTTTTGGTGGGATAAATGGAGAGGAGATCAGGTTTTAAAGCAGAAATTTCCCAATATTTTCAAAATCTCAACTCAAAAAAATGCAGCAATAAAAGACTTGATAGCCAATGATGCTTGGGATCTGAAATTTAGAAGAAATCTGACACAAGCAGAGATGCCTGAAATGCTCTCTTTATTTGAAGAAATAGGAGTACCTCCATCCTTAGACGATGAGACAGAAGATGAGGTGTCATGCACACTGAATCGTGGTTTCTGTGTCAAAACCTGTTACAACTGGCTGCTGGAACAATTACCAATCTCTCAAATCATGGTTCCAGTTTCTAGCATTTGGATTCAACATGTTCCTCCAAAGGTGCAATTTTTTATGTGGTCTGCTGCTCAAAATGCGACCCCAACAACATATAACTTATTAAGAAGGGGATGCTTGATTCAGAACCAATTATGCTCTTTGTGCAATGTTCATCATGAGACAATGAATCACTTTATGCTACACTGCGGGTTCTCTAACAAGATATGGAACTATTTCATCCGGGGCTATAATGTCAGGTGGGCACAAGGGGGAACTATTATCAGGTTTTTGGAAGCTTGGAAGTATAGAAGAGGCAGAAACAGATGAAGGAGAACCTGGCCGCTCATTATATTTGCTATATGTTGGGCCCTATGGAACGAGCGAAATAGGAGAGTAATGGCGTATAAAAGACCAATGTCAGTAAAAGAAGTTATTACTGAAGTTAAACTTTGTTGATGATGGTTTTTAGTTTAGGGCGAAAACTGTAAAAGTCTGTCTAGCTGACCCGATGTCACAAATAGTAGACCTTGATATGTCCATATTCCGCAAGGATCCTGAAGAATATATTAAAATATGATGAGTTCCTATGCCGCTTTTCATATTGTATTGAAACTCAAGCTCCTAGATGAATTGATCACTAGTATAGAGCCTAATGAGTATTTAATCTCCCGCCTGCATTATCCGCTAATGTATGGCTTGCTAAGTATTTTCCCATGCTATGTTCCCTAGTTGAACTCTTAATATTGACATGACATGACAATTAATGTTCGATCGCAGCGGAGTAACATAAATTTCCCGAAGTGTCAGGATTAAGATATGCATGAAGGTACTCAATCATAAGCACGCAAGTTGCACTGCTCTTTGAGATAAAAATTAGTAATTTTGTGCAAGCGCGCAAAATTCACCAGAAATTGATTAATTTTGTGTCAGCACACAAAATTCAATTTTCGAACCTAATCAATTTGCAAAAATTAGGTTTTTTGCGGTTTGCCAATATCTCGAACCCTATTGGTCGAGACCAAACCTAGGTAAACTAGGAAATTAATCCGCCATGGACTAGTAGGAGCAAAATCCTACCAAAAGTAGAAAACAAGAAGTAAAAGAGAAACCGCAAAAGCAGAAGAAAAAGGAAGCGCAGCCACACCGTAGACAGTTTTCCCTAGTAGGCACTGCCCGTGGCTGGCCGGCCGCGCCCCATTTTATTGCTTGCTGGCCCCTCTTTCCCTACCGACCAATAAGATCACTTCAAAAGCGCAACACGCACTTTTAAATAAAGTTGGAAGTTGGTTGGTCGACGCACCTAATTCCTTAAAGAATCTAATATAGGCTGCTCATGTCAGTCTTAAAACGATCACGGTCGTACGTTTTGGCCGGTCGATTTATCAAGTCTAGCAACCTCCTAACATGGTCGGACAAGCACCATCAGGCACACCGATGGGCCCACTAATGCTTAGGCCAACCAGAATCCTTCCCACCCGCAAGCGGAGCCACTATAAGATTACCCAAAGTGGGTTGGCCGCGTGAGTTACAAAACCCTAATTTATGCTAGCAGCAGTATATTGCTGCCGCAAACGATCTTGGCCTCCCAACTTCGCCAGCGGAATTGATCGGCCTAGATTCAATCTCAATCAACGGATAAGGTGCGGATACGCTCACCAGCGGCCCGGCTATTGTGTTGGCCGATCGATTAGCTCCCAGCACACGGCTAACACCAAAACCGTTAGCCCCAAAGTAGGTTGGCCACACGGCTATTAAACCCTAAATTGAATTAATAGCAGTATGTAACTACCGCAAATCATCTCGGACGTCCAACTTCGCTAGACGAATCGACCGGACTAGATCTAATTTTAGGGGACCGATGAGATGTCGCCGTGATCACCGGCCACCCCTTTTCCATAAGGGACAATCGGCCAAGCCGTGGCCCGCTTATATGGCTCCTAAACGATCGCCCAAAAATGGCTAGTCGCGTTGCCAATAGGAATTTTAAATAAATTCAGCAGCAGCCGTTAAATGCCGCAAATCATCTTGGCCGTCCAACTTCGCTAGCCGAATTGACCGGCCTAGATCAAATCTTAGGCGACCAATAAGATGTCGCTGTGGTTGCCAACCGTCACTCTCCTATAAGGACCGATCGTCCTATCTTTGGAGCACATGAACGGCTCACAACAGCTTCTCGAAAGTGGACGGTCATGCTCCTTTTAAGACATTAGGCTCCGCGACTAATTTAAAGCATCTTTATACAACGATGCTTTATGAGGATCGATTAGTTTTAGCTGCTTGCTTAAAAACGATGCATTATATGCATCGATTACAAATGATGTTTTATAAATATCGATTTCACAAATAATTTAATTATTTGACCTAAAAAGCATTACATGTTATTTATTGTGCCAAATAAACGCCTAGCTTGCGCGTGATTGGTCAAATAGCTAGGTCTTGCTAGCAAGACCCACTCAGCAACTATCTACATATTTTCCACGAAAAGAGGCCTAGGCACTCATCACTTTTAAATGCTCAACTTATTTGCAGAATGATGGCGCATTAAATACAGGGTTTTACAATTTTAGCCCTGAACTAAAAACCACCATCAACATTAATTCCCCTGCTTAGTTTGTAACAATGACATTGTTGCGGGGTAAGTACTAGATGGTGACAGACGGGGATAAAAATTGAAAAGGCGAGACATGTAGAGGTTACCAGGAAAAGTTTGATTGACCTTGGCAACAGGTTCGTGCAGCTGGTGATCTTCGTGCCGGCGCTGCTAGTTCGGCCATGGAGCGTTGGCGCCATGGGCCCAGCTGTCTTTCTCCATGCATGGTCCAAAAGGAAACCCTCCTTTACTCAAATTCCAAAGGCTCTATGTGTATAAAAGGGAATCGACCTTCCCTCTTCTTCCTGTTTTTATTTGCTCGCCCATCTTCGTGCCTTCATCTGCAGCAGAAAGCTTCTCACCGTCGGTAGTCCAGGCACGTCAATTGTCAGTGGCAAGGTAAGCAGTCTTGTTCGCTCATCTTTCCTCTTTTATATGAATTCTTGTATGGGATGCTTTCGTAGTTTCAAAATTCCATTCAATTCTGAGTGAATCCTCTTCGTTGATAGCGTTGGAGTGAGCATCAGCAGCATCAGTAACAGAGTGATCAACAGTAATTAAGAGGATTAGCAACAAGACCAGCAGGAGAGTTCGAGGTTAGTGTTGCAGCTCTTTTTTTTTTTTTTTTTTTTTTTTTTTTTTTTGTAAAACCTAGTGATGTGATTTTATGTTGTTGTAAAAAGTGATAAGTAAAGTTCATTCAACTCGGACTTGTGAAGACTCGATTCTAGACTTATATTCTGACTAAAATAGCAAATAAACAAAGATGATATCAATATTACGAGAGACTGGGACTTAGGATTCCACCAAACTTCACAATCAATTGGTTCATACGATGATTCATAACAATACTAGCTCTTTTATAGACTCTATTCCTTTGCCAAAAGTAGATTTTATAAAGCATTAGATGTAAATCATAAGCATAGTGCATCAAAAGTTCTTAGACTAAGCATACACTATCAAACAAAATCACAAATAATCAATGAAAATCATAAATCGATTGAAAAGCAATGCAAAAAGTCATAAGAATCAATTATAATTACAATCAATTGTGAAACATGGCTTCCTCTGTCATCCCAGTGTTGGGGTTTAGCTCATCACACCGAAAACATGCTCAAAAGATAGAAACATGGCTTAAAAGGTGTTTTTATTGAATAAAAATAATTATACAGCGAATCTACAACGCTTTTCTGGCGTCATAGAAATCACCAATATAACTGAAGTGCTGTTAATAAGCGATAAAACAGTTCTGTAGTCGAATATAAGACTGCTTCTGCGACGGTCCGGTGTGTGTCGAAGTTCTTCGTGTTCTTCAGCAGCAACGGGTTTCCTGCAACTTTGATTTTTCGTCTCTGTGGTGTTCTAAACTTCCCCTAACTTTCGACACCCCTTCTATATGACCCAAACAATCTATTTATATCAAAAATACCGATTAAATCCCCCCAGAATCTTCCAAAATCTCTTCCTTTCTCTTCACGGCAAAGTTGCGGCAATTTCTTGTTTTAGGATTTCAACGCGTTTCTGAGCTTTCCTTTTGATTCTAAACTCTTCCTTAGATAGATATCAAGCTTTGGGAAGGTTTATAGAAATTTAATCTCTCTAAAATTTCCTAAAATCGGTCACACACGTGACTTTCAATATTTTGTTGTTGAGATAAAAAACCGTCGATTGAGCCCAGTTTAATCGATTTAAACACCCATGTTAGATTCCTAGACCCATAAGGAGTCTACCCTATGAAAATCATAGGTTTAATCGACCTCAAACTCCTCCAAATCACTACCACCAAAACTGCCAGAAACGTGTATATATTTTTGTTTTGGTTTCCCGCCAAAATTTAGAATTTGAACGTGAAGGGGTAAGGTTACCCCTTATCCAGTGGTCGCCCCTTATCCGTTGCTGGAGTCCGCATAACACTCGTCCCCTGGGTTGCATTTATCAACTTTTCGAGCCAATTTCGCCGCAAAAGCTTATTTCTCCAAAAACACCTACAAAGAGATAAAATACCAAAATAAGTACAAAAATGGGTACTAACAATATACACAATAGAGATGAAAATAGATACATAAATGCGTCTATCACCTAGATTTAGGTTTTCGGCCGCGGGCATAATTCCCGCGGCAAAAATTTTCTTTTGGTCGAGCATGTGAAGGTTTCTACTCGACCCGGCTATGGGCGTATATCCCGCGACAAATTTTATTTTATTTTTGCGTGAATGCGTCTCAATTCACCATTCTTATTAGTATGTGATCTCCATACTTCTTCATTCATGAGCTTCGACCATTAGTGATTACATCGAATTTTGATAAGAAGTTGTATGCCTGACTCCCTGTTTTGGTATGAAGTAGTGACTCTTTTCCCATTTTGCTTCATTATAGTTACTCAAAAGTGAACAGTAACTTAAGAAATTCTTGTTTGAATAAAATGTCACCTGGAGATGTTTCTGCTGCCAAACTTGGAAGTGTTAACAATTACAAAGATAGGCCGAATGTAGATGATGAATTCTTCACAAAGTCTTACACAGCTGCAAGGACATATCCCGACCATGTGATAACCCTTCTCATTGATTCGAAAATTGAAGGAGTTGTTCAGTCGATTTCTCCAGAGCGTGTAATAAGGTTTTGTCTCCAAAGGAAAGAGTATCCAGCTTATCCCATTGACTTCAAGATTTGTCATAACCCACTGTGCTCTTATGATGGATGGATGAGATACATGATGAGCAATGACCATGTCAGGGACAATCTGATTAAGGCACAAATCGCGGATGCTGTCATGGCGTCTGCAACACTTCGTATTAAGAAAGATGTTGCAGGTTTGATTACTTTCATTTCTAGATGGTGCATGTCCACTCATACGGCGAGATGACTATTACTTTAGAGAGTGTAGCTGTTCTGCTGAATCTTCTGGCTGTAGGAAATATTGATTTTGAATTGTCCAACGAAGAAGAAATAATGCACGCCACTCTAGTTAAGAAGACAGAAGGATATGATCGGAAGGAAAATGATGAAAAGTGCTTCTATACTTGGTGGGTGTCTGAATGATTTCCTACGAAACCAAAACCGAGTCAGGTATTGAATGACACGCTCAGTGTTGCTGCGTTTTTATCCTTGTAGATGTCTAGAGATGTTTTTGATGATGGATCCGGCACGAAGGTAATAAGACGAAAGCTTGTTAAATTTTCTATTAAGATGGCGCAAGGTGTTGCTCTTCCCATAGGCAGCTTGTTCCTTGGTTCCTTGTATTCCCATCTGGATTCCCTGGCAGCGGACATGTATGCTTCCAATGGATATATGAAAATAGAATCACATGTCCACATTGCCTTTCTCCAAGCATGGTTGTGGGAGCATTTCAAAGGTTATGCTCCTAATCCTGTAGCATCATTTTCCAGTATATATGGAGGTGCTAGAATACTTCGTTGGTTGAAGAAGCGCCCAAAACCTGGCTTAAGGCTCATCGATTTCTTCGACAACGTTCATGTAGTTAACTTTCATCCATGGGCACTGGCTCACACATCTATAGCTCAGTCGGATACTTTTGCTTCCGTCTCGGGCATAACATTACATTCTGATGGAGAGAATCTGAGTATTGGAGAAACTGTGTTTATGTGAAGCTGTATACCTGAACATGTTCCATCTTTCTTCAAGGAATCTTTTACTGTGGTTCCTTATAATATCGACAGAGCTTCTCGTCAGATGGGTTTTGATCAGGGAATTCCGTTCCACCATCCGTTGATGCCCTCAAAAGACCTTTTGACATCTGTTTTTTATAGTAATATTTTAGCAACAAAGAAGAACTTCCCATTCTTGCTCCCAGGAAGAAAGACGGTGGTAACCCCTAAGTATAAGGAATTCTGGCAGGAAGAGTTCCTCGCTCTTCATCAATTCGTGCAGGATGTCGTGACGGATCCACGCGGCAAGCCCTCTCCTAAGATTTTAGAAAAAATAAGCTGTTGAAGCCGCTTCCTTCGGGTAAACGTAAATCTTATGGATAAGGTAGAAACAGTCCCCAAGAAAAGGAGCGGAGATCAAAAAGGCATGTAGGTGGTATCCGATCAGCTTCAACATCCCCAATGATCTTCAATTCTTCCAATATTCAGGTATGTATGATTTTCCTTCTGACCTGGACGAATTATTTAAATATTTTGGATTATCCTTACTGAACATATCTCTTTTAATTCAGGGTCTTGATTATATGAACGCCTTTGATAGAATCACACGCAGGCGCAACATGGCGCCTCCCGAAGAGAAATTAGGCGATACTGAGTCTCTTGAAGATGAAGAGGAATACGAAGAAGGTTCTGGATCTGGCGATGATGAAGAACTTACCTCTAAGTGTAGTAGCGAATCCAGCTCTTCCGGTGAGCCAATAGCTGAGTCGGTGAGTCTCCCACACATTTTTTTTAATTGTATTATTTGTTCTTTGATGTGAAATAAATATTCAACTGGTGGTGTTACAGGAAGGAACCGCACCTGGAGATAACCCTGAGATGGAGATTAACCCCAATGAGGATGTCGTTGCGCCTTCCAATGAGGATGTGGATGCCATGTCCGTTGCTACGGGTGTAATTGTTTCCAAAGAGTCTTCTGAAATTGAAGGAGCGCTGGTCGTAAATTTTTCTGCAGACGCCATTTTTAACCCTCCGTTCGTTGCTCCCCTCGCGGATCATGTGTTGATTGGAGGATTTAGCGTGCCAGCTAAGTATGCAGAGTTGTATACCCGAATATGGGAGAAGCATGGACACATCTTAACGACCAAGAAAATTGACAGTCGTGTTTCGTTGGTTAAACGCGTGGAAGAGACCCTATCTTCAATCCATGATATGTGCAGTGTGATTGGACACACCGTTTCTGGGGAAGTAATCTCAAATTGGGAGTACCATCAGGACATGTGCGTGAACTTTGAGTTTAACGCCTCCTGGTTCTGCGAAGGATTTTCCAAAATCCAAAAGCTGCAAACTGAAGTGAACGAGGTTCTCTCCCTAGATCTCATTAATCAACAGGAGGTAGAGATCGATAAGTTATCCCAGGCACTGAAGTTGAAGCAGGATGTTCTCCAAAACATGAAGGACGTTTTCTCCAAGAAGAATGAGCTGTCGTTGGATGATTTCCCGTGAATGCTTTTATTTTTTATGAACTTTCTCCTTTTAGTTTTTTTTTTGAATGGCAAGAGACGCTTCTTTTGTGGTTTGATTTTCTGGTTTTGATCTAATAGGTAACTTCTTTGTGAGGATTTTTTGAATTGATTTACTCTTGAAATGATTTTGTGAGTAATTTTATGAAGGGAATGATACCTGGATCAACTAATAAGTTGGAATCCTAATTATGAATGCAAATAGCGCAACCATTTTGGAGAAGTTGTAAATATTGCATGAAGAAGGGAAATACTAAAGTGATATGATATTTTAGAACAACTGGGTTATTGGCTTTTACTCTCAATACGGGACTGACATCTGTGTCAAGTTTCCAACGAATTCCAAAAAAATTGGTTGTGTAAACATTGTTTGATGAGACTTACTTTTTCACGAGGCCTCCAACAAAACTGAATTTTCCCAGATAATTGCTTCAAATCCAAATTCATTGTGTGACGCAGCCCTAGCGATGAGAAGTCCCCATTCTTTTTTTTATTGCTCTTGCAACGTCTGGAATCAGACGGATCCATTGTTCCTTCGATAAATAAGAAGCGTCTATCGGGGATGGCTATAACTAGGACCGTGAGAATATCTTTATGTCGATCCGCGGTAAAGTGAAAGATCTTCAGTTCCCAGGCGCAACTCTCTTGAATTAATCTTTTCTTGGACAATGCGCTTCAGACCCTTGCATTCACCGGTAGGATGATGGATGAACCTGTGATAGTGGCAATATATCGAATCTAACACCTCTTGATCAGTTGGTGGACGCCATATGGGAGGCAGTTGAACCACTCCGTCTCATACCCAAACTTCCAGTAACTCCAGAATTCTTCTTATGGGGAGTGGGAAGCGCGGGTACTTCGAGTCTGGCTTCTCTCGCGTTAGCGGCTGTTGTGGTGGAAACTTTTGTAAGCTTTAACACGAAGCTCGTTTCAAGGGCGGAGTTGGGACTCGAGTGAGTGTTGACTCAAGCGCGGATCGCTTAGTTCGGCTATTTTTTTGGAATGCAACTTCTCTTGACGGCCATGCATCGGTGACAACAATGTGAAGTGGTTGGACTGAATACTGCTCATTGGCGCGGTTCCCGTATTCATAGGTGCCTTGGTAGATTTCCCCTTCTTTAGGTGCTTCTCTCTTTAGAAAGGTTAGAGCGGTCGTCGCTGCGGACTGCTGGATAACTCTCTGAACTTCTGTGAGGGTCTGGAGATACATGTTTTCCAACAAAGCTTCATAGGCCGGCTCCTTACCTTTGAAAATGCGGGTGTACAAAAACCACACCCAACAATTCGTTCGGAAATCTGAGAGGACTTACTCTAATATACTTTCTAGAGAATCAACTAGACACTTAGACTCAATCTAGAGACAAGTATATACAGGAGTTTATATCTCTGTTTCACAATGTAATCAGCAAATCAAACAGATAGAAATCTGCGAGCCTGATTATTATGTAAAACAACTTGAACGGTACCAAAGACCAATGTTCAAGTGTCAATCAATTTAAATCAACAACCAAAGGTTGGATTATCTAATTGATTGATCCTAACGCACAACCTGTGATAATTCAATTATATAACAAAATATAATGCGGTAAAGAAATAACATAGAAACCATAATTTTGTTAACGAGGAAACCGCAAATGCAGAAAAACCCCGAGACCTAGTCCAGTTTGAACACCACACTATATTAAGCCGCTACAGACACTATCCTACTTCCAATGAACTTCGGACTGGACTGTAGTTGAAACCTAATCAATCTCATATTGATTCAAGGTACAGTTGCGTTCCTTACGTCTCTGATCCCAGCAGGATACTACACACTTGATTCCCTTAGCTGATCTCACCCATAACTAGGAGTTGCTACGACCCAAAGTCGAAGTCTTGATAAACAAATCTGTCTCATACACAAAAGTCTATAGAATGAATAAATCTGTCTCCCACAGAAATACCCAAGATTTTTTGTTCCGTCTTTTGATAAATCAAGGTGAACAGGAACCAATTGATAAACCATACTTATATTCCCGAAGAACAGCTTAGTATTATTAATCACCTCACAATAATCTAAATCGTATGATGGCGAAACTAGATATTGTAGAATCACAAATGACGAGACGAAGGTGTTTGTGATTACTTTTTATCTTCCCTATCGAAGATTAAATCTCGAGCAAATCTTAGAGAAGATAGTACTCAAACGATAGAATCGGGCAAGATCAGAACACACAACTACAAAGAAAATTGTTGGGTCTGGCTTCACAATCCCAATGAAGTCTTTGAAGTCGTTAACCTACAGGGTCTCGATAGAAACCTAAGGTTAAAGGAGAATCGACTCTAGTTTATGCACCTAGTAACACACAGGAGGTGTGGGGATTAGGTTTCCCAGTTGCTAGAGTTCTCCTTTATATAGTTTTCAAATCAGGGTTTGCAATCCAAGTTACCTTGGTAACAAAGCATTAAATATTCACCGTTAGATGAAAAACCTGATTCAACCAAGCTAATATATTTCAACCGTTAGATCCAACTTAGCTTGTTACACACAATTGAAATGTACCCTCATTTAGGTTTATGTAACGGTACCCAAACGTGTACACCATGTTGGCTCAACAATAGTTAACCGAAGTTAGCCATATGATTAATCTGATATCAAACCTTATTCATCTTAACCATAACTAGTTCAAATGACACAAATGAAACTAGTTAAAGAGCCATTCAATTGCTATATTCTCATAGAAGTATAGAGCCATTCAATTGCTATATTCTCATAGAAGTATACAAGAACACAATTGAAGCAAAATCGGTTTGATTCACTCGAATCAATTCATGAACATTATAGCCACGGTTTGCAAAGATTGCATTCCTTATTTTATAAATGTTTAAGTTCATGTACAACCGATTTTAGAAAGTAACCAACTCAAGTATGCAAACGGGTACGCATACTTAAGTAGTCGGACCGAGTTTGGTTACGCCAGTACGCGTACGGGTGCGCATACCAATTCACACTTCCAAACTCCGACAGAAATTCACGGACGTGAGACTTCCGCCAGTAAGCGTACGGGTACGCATGCTTTCCCAGACATCCAACAACCGCCAGTACGCATACGGGTACGCATACTTCAGGTTCCCGGTTTTGGACTTACACACAAATGTGAGAACACACTATGTTTATATCCAAACATGATTACTTGATTCTAAACTCTTTATTTCAATCATTAAAACTTTCTTAGAGGATGACAATAGCCGTTTTCACTCACTATTAGTATCAAAGCAATTTTCAAGATATTGAAATAATCATAACGAAACATTCCAAGTCTACACCAAATGATTGCATCACACAAACCATGTAGGATTTTACTCGGCAATTTTCCATGGTCATATTCTGACATTCGTCAAGAATATAAGATGAACTTGGTCGAAGCGAAAGCTTGCCAACACATATTTCGAGAAATATGTAAACGAGATAAACTCAGCTCGAAATCTCAAATGTGTCTAATAGAAAACTATATCGTAATACGACTTATGTCTCAATATAGGAGATAAAGTAGAAATAGACTTTCCAAGTGATAGATGAGTTTCAGTCTCCACATACCTTTTGTTGATGAAGTTCCACAAGCTCCCCTTAGTAGTTCTTTATCTTTAAATGATGAACGCCGTGAAGTATAAAGCTCAACTACACGATCTATGTCCTAGTCCAAGACATCTATAAATAAGCTAGAAATCAAGACTTATAGTTTTGATCACTAACATTGACAAACATGCTTGAGATAGCAACGCATGCAAGTTCGACCGAGCAGTGCTCTAACAACCTTTATCTTGCAGATATTGTGACGTACCTGGCAGGTCTCTTCCCTTAGCCTTGTGAAACTATCTCATCTCTTCATCGTTGGCTGAATTTAGTTGGTCATTTCCTTTCTTCTCTCGTCCGATACGGCTACGTGCTCTGTCGGCATTGTCATTGGCGGAGGCACAGGCTTCAGAAAAGGATTCGACATTTTTCGTATCATCTTTGAAATTGGTGGCATTCTTTGATCGAATGGTTACTGACTCCTGCCGCTATCAGTTTGCCTTACTCTTTAGGAGACAAAACGTCTCATTTTGCAGCTTGACAATATCAGCCTGATTTGTGACAACATACTCTAGCATTTTGGCCATACCTTCTATGGTGATTGGATTTTGCGCGGCTTTGGGAGAGTTTGACTGACGGGGGTACATCATAAAGTGGAAAGTTGAGATGGGTGATTGAAGATGAATTCTGGTTAATGACTGAATTTAGACCTAAAATCAACACTATTCTCAAATGGTTGAAAAAAATGATTTTTTGTAACCGAGAGATCAATCTCCCACTGTGGTCGCCAGTTGTTTTGGGGTAAAATCTGATTCTGCTGAAAATGGTAAATTTTGGTGTGCCGCCAAGAAACGAATCTAAACCCTACACAAATGCACTGCACGGGAGTACTTTAGATTCGAGAGATCAATCTGTACAATTCTGGCCTAAACCAAGAAATGGCGTTCCAGTTTTGCTTCGGTCACAAAATGAAGGAGAGGGGTTGATCTTAGGGAGGGAAGCGAAGAAGGTGTTGAGATCAGAATGGTTAACTCTGAAGGTGTGGTTGTTTTATGACTTGTATCCGAATGTGGAACTTGCTTGCGGGGTGTAAGCTATAAGTTCTTGGTGTTTTCTGAATACTTGTGTTGATAACCGTTGTTAGTTGAAATAGGTTGAAAACCTATTTATATCAGTCATAGTTGCACGCACCTTGATCTCATAGGAAGTGAGAGTGGTTGAGTGATGGAGAAGTGGGATCGTGTAGGATGGTGAAAACCACATCTCCACTATGAGGGGAAGATTGGGTGGTTTCGTCCCACTACTTCTCTATCATCACTAACTGCCCGCCTTTCCTGACACTTTCTTGTAATGGGCGTGTTGCACGCCGCATGCTGTAGACCGCTAGACCAATACCCTGATGAACATCCCCCAGTTTGTGACATGTTTGATGTCTCGAGTATCTTCGTGGAAAATATGCAGCAGGTTGCTGAGTGGGTCTTGTTTGCAAGACCTAGTTATTTTGACCAATCACATGCAAGCCAGGCGGCGAGTGGTCATATGTTGCGAGTCAAATCATAAGACTTGCCGAAAGAAATAGCATGTAATGCTTTTAAGTCAAATAATTAAATTATTTGTGAAATCGATATTTATAAAACATCATTTATAATCAATGCATGTAAAGTATCGCTTTTAAGCAAGCAGCTCAAAAATAATCGATGCTCGTTAAGCATCGTTATGTAAAGCTCGTTCAAGTTAGTCGCGGATCTTAATGTCTTAAAAGGAACATGACCGGCCATTTTCGAGAAGCTGCCAGGAGCCATTCACACGCACCAAAGGAAGGTCGGTCGGTCCTTATAGGAGAGTGATGGCTGGCGATCACGGCGACATCTTATTGGTCGCCTAAAATTAGATCTAGGACGGTCAATTTGGCTAGCGAAGTTGGACACCGAGATGATTTACGGAAGTTAATGGTTGTTGTTGAATTTATTAAAATTCATAAATGCAGCGCCACTAGACACTTTCAGGCGACCGTTTGGGGGCCATATAGTCAAGCCGCGGCTTGGCCGATTGCAACTTATGGAAGAGGGGTGGCCGTTGATCATGGCCACATCTTGTTGGCCGCCTAAAATAGGAGTTAGGCCGGCCGATTCGACTAGTGAAATTGGACGACCGAGATGATTTGCGGCAGTTAATGGCTGCCGTTGATTCAATTAAGGTTTTAAAAGCCGTGTGGCCAACCCAATTTGGGCCAGTGGTTTTTGGTGTTGGCGGCATGTTGTGGGCCATTAGACCGGCCAGCGCTATAGTCGGGCCACTAGTGAGCGTATCCGCGCTTTGCCTATCGGTCGGAATTGAATCTCGGCCAGCCAATTCGGCTGGCGAAGCTGGACGGCCGAGATCGTTTTGCTGCACCAATGTAATGATGCTTAACAAAAATTAGGGTTTTGTAAGTCGCGCGGCCAACTAGCTTTGGGCAATCGTTTAGTGGCTCTATTCACGAGTTGGAAGGGCTCCGATTGGACGGAGTATTAGTGGGCCCACTGGTGTGCCTGATGATGCTTGTCTGGTTGCGTCAGGGAGCAGCCAAGCTTGATAAATCAGCCGGCCAAAACGTGCAGTTGTGATCGTTTTGAGACTGACATGGGCAGCCTATGTCCAATTCCTTAAAGAATTAAGTGTGTCGACTAACCAACTTCTACTTTTAATTAAAAGTGCATGTGGCGCTTTTAAAGCAATCTGATTGGTCGATGGGAAAGGGGGCCGACAAGCAGCAACTTGGAGTGTGGCCAGCCGGCCACAGGTGGCGCCTGCTGAAGCTAATCGGTCGGCCAAGTGGCGCGGACACGCCTCCTTTTGCCGCTGCTCTTACTTGCCGCAGTTCCTCTTTATTTCTTGTTTTATGATTTTTGGTAGGATCTTGCTCCTACCTGATAATTTTTAGACTCGGACTTGTGAAGAATAATTTTTAGACTTAAGTTAGAAAACTAGAAAAATCAAAATAATGTTTTGGTCAAGATTATAAAAAGCACTGAGACAAAGGATTCCACCAATCTCAAATTTTTATGTGATTTAATCTAATCAATATTCATGCAACTCTTTACGTTTAAAGTGATTCTAATATTTTGCAAAAGTAGATTTTTGGAATAACAAGTGTATTTCGAAAGCATAGAATATCAAAAACATAGGTCTAAGTATAATCTATCAAGAGAAATCACAATTGTTTAAGAAAAATCATTCAATCAATTATCAATCAAAGCAAATAATTATATAAAAAATTGCAAAAATTAATTAAATAGAAATTACCACACAAATCTTGGAAAATTGGCTTCCTCCATCGCCTCAGCAAATGGGTTTAGCTCCTCATATTAGAAATATGCTCAAAAGTTGATTTCATTGATCAAAAAGTGTGAGAAGTATAAAAGCAGCGAGTTTCGTAACAAATATAATTGTTACAGGACCTACTGTTACAAAGGAATAAGACTGTAGATGAACGATAGTTATCTGGTGTAGCAGAACTGCGACTGTTTGTGTGGGTCAATGTTCTTCGTCTCCTTCTTCTTCAGCAGCAGCAGGGTACTTTCCTGTAACCTTGATTTCTCCACCTCTGCAGCCTCCCTAAGCCTCCGTATCAACCCCAAACTCTCGACACCACATCTATATGACCCAGCCAATCTATTTGTATCAAAAATACCGATTAAATCTCTCCAAAATCTTCCAAAATCCCTTCCTTTCTCTTCACGGCAAAGTTGCGGCAATTTCTTGTTTTAGATTTTCTACGCGTTTCTGAGCTTTCCTTTTGATTCTAAACTCTTCCTTAGATAAATACAAATCTTTGGGAAGGTTTATAGCACTTTAATCTCTCTAAAATTTCCTAAAACAGGTCACACACGTGACTTTCCATATATTTGCTGTTGTGATAAAAATCCATCGATTGAGCCCAGTTGAATCGATTTCAACACCCATATTAGATTCATAGACCCATAAGGAGTCTATCCTATGAAAATCATAGGTTTAGTCGACTTCAGACTCCTCCAAATCACGATCACCAAAACTGCCAGGAATGTTTTTATTTTCCCGCCCAAGTTCAGAATTTGAACGTGAAGGGGAAAGGTTACCCCTTATCCAAACTGCTGGAGTCCGCATAGCAGGTGTCCTTCGGGTGTATTTATCAACTTTTCGAGCCGATTTCTCCAAAAATGTTTATTGCCCAAAAATACCTACAAACACATAAAACACCATAATAAGTACAGAAAAATGAGCCCTAACAATATATAGAATCGAGACAATTCAGACACAAAAATGTGTCTATCAGCGCCTGCTTAAGCTAATCGGTCATCCAAGTGGCGCGACCATGCCTCCTTTTGCCGCTGCCCTTACTTGCCGCAGTTCCTCTTTATTTCTTGTTTTATGATTTTTGGTAGGATCTTGCTCCTACCTGATGGATCAATTTCCTAGTTTGCCTAGGTTTAGTTTCGACCAATAGGGTTGGAACTATCGCGCAGGGCGCAAAAAACCTAATTTTTGCAAATTGATAAAATTAGGTTAAAGAACAGAATTTCGCGGGTTGCCGCAAAATCAATCAATTTTTTGTGAATTTTGCATACTGATACAAAAAATCACTAATTTAATATCAAATGGCAGCATAACTTTGCGTTCCTCTGATTGAGTACTTCCACATGCATCTTAACCCTGACACTTCAGGAGATTCATGCTACTCGGCTGGGAGCGAGCATTAGTCATCATGTCATGTCAGTATTAAGAGTTCAACCGGGGAACATGACATAGAATAAATACTCAGAAATTTACAAAATATTTGGGATTGTTGCTACACGCACCATTCTGGATAAATTTCATATAAATATACTGAATTGCTCAATACACATGTAAGTAAAGAGGCCTGGCACTCATCACTTTTAAATGGTTCAACTTCTTTGCAGAATGACGGCGCATTAAATACAGGGTTTTACAATTTTAGCCCTGAACTAAAAACTAGCATCAACAGCCGCCTAGCTTGCACGTGATTGGTGAAATAGCTAGGTCTTGCAAGAAAGACCCACTCAGCAACTTGCTACATATTTTCCACGAAAATACTCAAGACATCATGTCACAAACTGGGGGATGTTCATCAGGGTATTGGTCTGGCGGTTTACTTGCGGCATGCAACACGCCCATTATAAGAAAGTGTCAGGAAAGGCGGACAGTTAGTGGCGCGCAGAAGTAGTGGATGTAAACCGACATGTCTTCCCTCATGGTAAGACGTGGTTTCCAACATTTTTACACGATCCCCACTTCTCATCACTCAACTACTTCCACTTCCTATGAGATCAGGGTGCGTTCAACTATGACTTATATAAATAGGTTTTCAACCTATTTCAACCAACAACAACGGTTATCAACACGAGTACACAGAAAACACCAAGAACTTATAGCTTACATCCCGCAAGCAAGTTCTACATTCTGATACAAGTCATAAACAGCCACACCTTCAGAGTTAACCATTCTGATCTCAAACACCTTCTTCGCTTCCCTCCCTAAGATCAACCCTTCTCCTTCATTTTTTGACCGAAGCAAGACTGGAACGGCCATTTCTTGGTTTAGGCCAAGATTGTATAGATTGATCTCTCGAATCTAAACTACTCCCGTGCAATACATTTATTTAGGGTTTAGATTCGTTTCTCGGCGGCACACCCAAATTTACCTTTTCTAGCAGAATCAGTTTTTACCACAAAACAAGCTTCTGATTTATACTTGGGGGAATAATCAACATTGGTTTAAATTTTACACATTTATGGATCTGGTCACACATTGGAAAGTTGTAATTGGGAAAATTGACTGCAAAATGGGGGCATTTTGCCTATAAACTATATTACCAACTCCTTTTTCCTCTTTCCTCTCCTCTTCTCCTCCTCCGATTGCAGACCCATCAAAACCCTAAACGCCGCCTGCTCCAATTTGTTCCATGGAGCAGATCGGAACAATCCATCCCAAGATCTCCCTCACATACTCTTTATCTTTCACTTGTCAAATTTTTTTCCTGGATCTTAGTTTTCCTTCTAGATCTAAAAAAAGGTTGTAGCCTTTCTTAGTTCTTTGCTTTCGTTTGATTTCAGTTACGCTATTTTCTGCAATTTAGTTTGTGTTTTTGTTGGTTTCCTTCAATTTTTTGAAGTGGGTAGCATCATGTTTTTCTATGGAGAAATATCACCTGCAATAGTAAGGAAAACAACTTCACCTCTAGCTACGGAATCAAGAACATATTTGACTTCAAGATCTCCAACAACAATCACTGCAACAACAATCTCTGCAACAACAATGTTTACCAAGACTCATATGCCGATTCAGACTTCATCAGACCTCATACAACCGATTTAGAAGACCTCTGCTACTGTAGATTTAGTTTTAGTTTATGTTACCTTGTCTACTTTGCTTTACTTTACCTTGTTTTACAAGGTGTTAAAAAACCCTGGTTGAATCTTATGATTCCATTACTGCTTTTGGCAGTGATGCAAGTATGTTTGGTTTGGTCTCAAACAAAACAAACTTGGCCTCCTGACGTGGATTTGTCCTTTGGGATCTTTGATTTGGTCGTAAGGTTTGTATGAGTAGGAAATCTAGTCAAGAATTAGAGGAGATCTATTGACTTTGATGATTATATTTTGAACCTTTTGAATCTTGTAAAATTTGTAATGATTCCGATCCCGGATTGGCTATGTAATGATTTCTGAGGCTCGCTCCTTTTATGGAAAAATAAAAATAAAAATAAAAATAAAAATCTTTAATACATTTTAACTTTTATACTCAAAAATAAAATAAAATAAAATGCTTTTACTCCTACAAAATAGAAAACTTTGGGAATCAGCCTCGGTAAGGGAAGAAATAAAATACTCAACTTGCTTTGTGGAGCCATAGAAAACAACAACAATAGCCGCATGAAATCGCATGTGTCACACGTACCACCTACCCACCTCCTTTTCGTTTCTTTACGTCATGCATGCATATATATATGTGTACGTAATTCATACAGCTACCATTTCTTCATTTGTATTTGGTTGGTACCAGACATGATGTTTCATGTGTCCACGAAGCTCGTACCAACCTTTAGTATACTTGATCCTATTCAAACTTAAGTAGCTTTAATCCCCAGGAGCTGCCGAACTCCGTAAATAATCAAGTCAAAACATGCCTACGAATGTCTATTCCCTGGCATGACCATATTTTCTTTGATCGATCGGTTGATAGATAATAAATCCACTATATACAAATACTTGATAGAATTTCTCAACTTAATTTGAGTAATTCTTTCTGGTTGGTTAAAAAGAATACGATACAGATATATTTTTTTCATCAAATATTTTGAACCCACCACAAGGACCAATTATTAGCCATAGACAACTATCACTAACCAACTCCCACACCCCCACAAATTCATATACTTTTTACCATTGGCATTCGGAAAGAGACCGATGTTCTTGCCTGTTGGGTGTATCGTCACATCGACGATTAATCATGTATTTAATGATTATTGGTAAAACAAGAATTCTTTCAAAATCAACCACTACTTTTTTCTGTCTGATTTGTTTTCATTGGCCAAGTGGTCTAACAGGCCCTAAAAAGGGACATTCTGACGCTTAACTAGTTCCTAAGATATTTATTGAGAGTGGCTGTCTACAAGTCATCGCGAGGAGCATGTCCAAGACATTTGGCCAATTTTTCACTTGTTTTACATTTCGACATAAAAAAACACAAAAACAAAAAAACAAAAACAAATCGATAAGTCCTATTTCAATATATTTCTATAATCCAGCATCATTCAGATTTCCGGACGCACTAAGAATATTTTCGCCTTAAACACACAATCCAAATGAGTAAGCATTGTTTTGTTGTTCAATAAAGAAAGATTATCTTAGAAACCGTCTTCAAAACACACCTCTAAAATGTGAATTGGAAACCAATCATAATTCATAAACGATTAGAAAGTTGGTTTGGTTTTGCAAGCGTTAATGACTAAACTTACCCTAAAATCCTAAGGTTTGCATATTCTATCTCTTATATAGATTGCGCACGTAACCTCATTATTTACCTCTAGTTTAGCTACGTACCAAAAATCCACGTGGTTGTTCATCCACCCGTCAATCCAACCTAACATACTTCTTCTTACTTACTCATCTCATTCCCGACAACCCTTATAAGAATCCAACTTCTCTTGTTTATTATTTTCATCATAACAAAAAAAATTCATTCTTACTACTACATTGCCTTAGATAGTTATTTGATCATCACAGGCACTTTCGAATTCAAGTACTAGCCTTGTTCGAGAAAATTCTGCATTAGAACCATTGGGCAGACCCAAACTTTTCAACAAAGATACTATCAAAATGGTAACTGTTGAGGAAATCCGTAATGCTCAAAGAGCCGAGGGTCCAGCAAATGTGTTAGCTATTGGGACTGCAACTCCAGCCAATTGTGTCTTACAAGCTGATTACCCTGACTACTACTTCAAAATCACCAAGAGCGAACATATGACTGATCTCAAAGAGAAATTCAAGCGAATGTGTAAGCTCATTTCTTTCTCTCTATTTTTGTTATCTTATTTTGATTATTCTATCTCGACACTTAACTGTGGAGGGAGTAAGCAGTCTGTTGCAGTGTTAACGAGTGCAAACCTCTGTACTTGGGGGATCTGATATGAATATGTTGTCACTAAATCCGAAACAACTAACTTCTTGTTTTTCCCTATTTATGCATGCAGGCGAGAAGTCACAGATTAGAAAACGTTACATGCACATCACCGAAGAAATTCTGAATGAAAACCCTAACATGTGTGAATACATGGCTCCATCACTTGATGCACGTCAAGACATAGTTGTTGTTGAAGTACCACGACTAGGAAAAGAAGCTGCATCAAAAGCTATCAAAGAATGGGGTCAACCAAAATCAAAGATCACTCATTTAGTCGTTTGCACTACTTCTGGTGTTGACATGCCTGGTGCTGATTACCAACTCAGTAAACTACTGGGTCTTCGTCCTTCGGTTAAACGGTTGATGATGTACCAACAAGGTTGTTTCGCTGGTGGGACTGTCATGCGTCTTGCCAAAGACTTGGCTGAGAATAACGCTGGTGCACGTGTACTTGTTGTGTGTTCAGAAATTACAGCAGTTACTTTCCGTGGTCCAGCTGATACTCATTTAGACTCCCTTGTGGGACAAGCTCTTTTTGGTGATGGTGCAGGTGCTATGATCATCGGAGCTGATCCTGATATGTCAGTGGAACGTCCACTTTTCCAAATCGTTTCTGCGGCACAGACTATTCTTCCCGATTCACATGGAGCAATCGATGGACATTTACGTGAAGTTGGTCTGACTTTTCACTTATTGAAAGATGTTCCCGGCTTGATCTCTAAGAACATCGAGAAGAGCTTAGATGAAGCTTTCAAACCAATTGGTATCACTGATTGGAATTCTTTGTTCTGGATTGCTCACCCTGGTGGTCCAGCAATTCTTGACCAAGTTGAGGCTAAACTGGGATTAAAAGAAGAGAAACTCCGAGCAACTCGTCATGTGTTGAGCGAGTACGGTAACATGTCAAGCGCGTGTGTCCTTTTCATTCTTGACGAGATGAGAAAGAGGTCCATTGAAGAAGGAAAATCCACTACCGGAGATGGATTGAATTGGGGAGTTCTATTCGGTTTCGGACCGGGTCTTACAGTTGAAACGGTTGTGCTTCATAGTATCCCAACTATTTAACGTACTAGCTAATAATAATGATTCGGAAGGTATCAAATCGTTCTTCTTTTCAGTGATGTGAACGCTTGGAAAAAGGTGGTGTAGTTTGTAATATGAGGTAGGTATTGTGTGGAATAGGGTTCATCCATGTGATGTGTTCTTGTAAGGTTTTTATGTACGCAATTGATATTTGTTTACGTGTTTGTGTACGTTCCAAATAATAATTGATTCTTATAAAATAAAAGCCGTACTTCCCAACATGAATCCCTCTTTTTCCTTTAGAGCCGTTCTAGACTCACCCAAATTTGCACCGCAAAATCTCCCGAGAGAGAATCGTGCGGCAGAGACACCATGATTCTAGCATTTCGTGTAAAGTGGACCCTACCGCATGAGTCTACCAGTGTAAAACTCGGGATATTTGTTTCGGTCGATTTAGAGTTTCCCCTTACGATGAAGTTCACGGTATTGAAAGTATATTTACTTTACTTTCTTTTGATTCATTTACAAAAAAAAATATGAAAACTTAGATGGATATAGGAACTTTACCATTTTATCTTAGGGCTTAGGGCAATTCCTATGGCAATGAGCAAATTAATTTTTTTGTCGAGCCACGTGGATGAACAAACATGTTTTTCCACTATGGTAAAGCACTCGACGATTGATCGTTAAGCGCGCGTCATCCAAACGCTGGCGCTCGAAGATCCAGCTCTTGCGCTCCTGGCAAAAACGCCAGCGATCGCAGCAGAGCCGGCAACGGTTACTTTTAAACAGTCACCGGAACGGCTAGTTTCTACCTCCATAAATACGGCTCGAGTTTGATCTCACAAATTCACAACAATCTTTCATCCGATCAGTCTTTTCTTAATTTCAATTTCTTTCAATTTTCAACCATGAATTCTGATTTTGATTATTCTGAGGAAGATATGGAGATGGATGAAATGTTGTATGAAGAAAAGGAAGAAATGTTGTGACTTGAACTGTTTCATACAAGTATTACTCGAAGACTTGAAGAATGCGAAGAAGTAACAAGCTACATCGACGACATCATCCTTCCTCTTAAGGTTAGTAATATTGTGACTTGAACTGTTTCATTCCTAACGTATCTTTCAAGTACTATATTGAAAACATAACTGCGAAACTGTGAATGATTATACTCTAGTAGACATAGTGTTAAGGAATTAGAATACGAAGTATAACGCTTATCTTTTGAACTTCGTATATAAGACATAGACATAATCGTATGAATGCTATTGTGATTATGTGTATGGGTATGGGTGAAGATTTCGTCCTAGAAAACAATGTTTACATTCGTTTAAAGGAAGAACATTCATGAACTTGTTTTATGAATCGAAAGGGAAATCGCTAGGCTTATTGGTATTGTTATTCATTGCATATCTTTGGATTACCAATATGTGTGAGTTAGTGGAACCGATCATAACTTGTTATGCATCTTCGTAAAACTAGCCACAATGCCTGACTTATGTATTGATATGATTTTTATTAGTGAAACCGATCCTAAGTAATCACCTAAGATGGTATGATCAATATTTGTAATTGGTGTGACCGATCCTAATAATTGGTGTAACCGATCCTAGTAATTGGTATGACCGATCACAAAAGAGTGTGTAATCGATCCTTGTAATTGGTGTAACCGGTCCTGGTAATTGGTGTAACCGATCCTGGTAACTGGTGTGACCGATCACAGGTAATACTATGAGAATATGGTAACCGGTCCTGGTAATTGATGTAACCGATCCTGGTAACTGATGTAACCGGTCCCAATAACCATATTAAGGTAGAACCGATCCTTGTGTTTGGTAGAACCGTAAACCCAAGATTAGTGTATTGATATTTGATCAATCACATAGTTCTTGGAAATCAGATGAACCAGTTCTAAACTTGTTTGGAAGTGTGGTATAATCGGTTCCAAGATTGTAAATATGAAAAAGGATTTACAAAGAAATAAGATGTCGACATACTTTGAACATGTTAAGTAACTCTTATCTTTTATTGTTCAAAGATATTCCTTAATAACTCAAGGAGATCCCGGACCGAAAAAGTTGAGAATCTTTTAATTAAGGTTGTTAATTTTATATGCTTTTAATTACCAGCAATTAAAATGCATATCTCTGGAAAATAAAAATTGGTAATGTGCATTTACTAATTGGAGATTTTCTAGTAGGATTTCGGTTAAATTTGGACAGAGCATTTCCAGTAATTATCAAAACCGATTTTGGAAATATTGCATATCTTAAGAATATTTCGGTTTTGGAAATTCCTTGGTGTCCAAACTTCCTTGGTCTATAAATACCCAAGTTTGCATTTTGAGCAAACTATCCTAAGAGAAAGCAAAACTACCTTGTTGTGTTGTTACTGGTGGAGCCGTCTATTCGGAGAGGAAAGTACCCTAATTAGGCGAAATCTCTTATGACCGCTCGTTTAAAGACTTCTGTGGGATCAAGAAGATCTTCGAGTACCATTGGTGGGAAACAAGATAATTGCAGTATTATTAGTTTTCGATTTGATTTGATTAACTAACGGTTGTTGAACTTTGATTGCATCTAGTTTGTTTATTCTTGAGAATCTTCTCTTATGATATAAGATTCACTCAAACTAGATCGAAGTGTCGACGGGATCATTAGAACTGTTTGTAGATCTAAAGACATCTTGTGATAATCCATTGTTAACAGACTTCGTTCTGTGCATGATTGATCACAAGAGATTCAAGTTGTGGTGTGCAGGTGTTTATTGAGGATTTAAGAAGATTTGAAGACAAAAAAGATTTCTTATTGGTTTCATAATCTTTGGTGTGCACAAAACTTGATCGGCTGGGATCCAACTATAATCGGGTTATCTTGATAGACTTGATTGATTAGTTGCGTAGATCGGCATAAGTATTTAGTATCTTGGTAGATCCTATTATTGATTGCAAAATATAAACTCTGCTACTTTGGTAGTTGTTGGATGGATAGATCTAAACCCGACAAAGGAGTTTATTGGATTAAACAGAAAAGCCTTTGTCTAACTCATATCACTGAGATTGAATAGAGTTGTTACCGAACAGATTTGTTGTTCCTTTACTGTTTAGAATACGAACCAGAGGAATTGTTCCAGTGCGTGCACTAATGTCGGAAGCGTAGGGATACTGAAGAAACTAGGTGAACTATAGGTTTAGTTGCTTGGTCTCAACTATACGAAGTTGGTTTGATTTTGTATAGCGGCTTAATTCTGAGAGTATTCAATTCTGGACTAGGTCCCGGGGTTTTTCTGCATTTGCGGTTTTCTCGTTAACAAAATCTTGCTGTGTTATTTACTTTTGTTTTCCGCAATTATAATTGTTGTTATTATAATTTAAAGTAAATTATACAAAAGTTAACTCTGTATTACTTGATAGTGATCTTATAGAGTTTGGTTAAGTCCGAACCTATTATCAAGTAATCACACTTTGATTATTGTATTGTCTCGATCTCGTATCCATAGACGATCACACAAAGTGTGAATACCGATTCGTTGTATTGTCTCGACTCAGTCCATAAACAATCACTTTCGGAAAGAGAACTTATAGGTGGAAAAGTTTAAGATTTTTGTATATTTGGGTACCCTCGTCTTTTCCGTATGATTATTTTAATCATGATTGTGTCTATTCCGATGAGTATTTTCAGCGACGATTCCGCATGGGCCGTAACTTGACGCAAAGGATTATTGCCGAGCTTTGTCAGGTATAACCTTTATTTAATTATCAGTATGATGCATGACATGTACGAGGATTTAGTCCAACAAAAAGGTCACTGTGGCCCTCCGTATACTATGTTACGGGGTACCAGCGGATTCCACGGATGATTACATCCGTATTGGAAAATCAATCGCCTTTAAGTATCTCAAATTGTTTTACGAAACAATAGTCAAGGATTTTGATCCAACCTTTTTAAGAAAGCCTACTCAGGAAGATGTTCAAAGAATAACTGAAGAAAACACCGCGAGGGGTTATCCAGGAATGCTAGGTAGTCTTGATTGCATGCACTGGACGTGGCATGCGTGTCCGGTTGAATGGGAAGGCCAATATAAGGGTCATTATCCAAAAGCAACTGTAATTTTGGAAGCTTCAGTTAGCTATGATTGTTGGTTTTGGCATGCCTTTTTTGGACTCCCGGGTTCAAATAACGATCTCAACGTTTTGTATAAGTCGCCATTGTTTGAAGATCTTAAGAATGGGATTGCGCCGCACTGTAATTTCACCATCAACGGTCATCACTACACTCAGGGTTATTATCTAGCAGACGGAATCTATCCAGAATGGTCAACTGTGGTTCAAGCTTATAAACAAATAGGTTTTGGACCGACGACTTTGAAGGATATGAAGTACTTTAACACCCAACAAATGAAATACAAAAAGGATATTGAACGCGCTTTTGGCATACTGAAAAGGAAGTTTGCCATCATAGTTGGGCCGGCACGGTTTTTTTATCTTCAAGAAATGAAAAAAATTATGCTGACTTGTATCATTCTGCATAACATGGTCATTGAAGAAACAAGGCGTGACCCAACCAGGACTAGTTTTCCATATGAAGATTTGGTGCCGGATCTTGTGGTGGAGCATGGGCTCCCGACAAGAGAATATAGATTTTCCACTGACAGACTCCAAAATTGGGAAATCTATGGACAACTAAGAGAAGATCTAACTAAGCACATTTGTGCTTTAAAAGGAGCAAGAGACGATGAGCGAGGGCGAGGGAGAGGCAGATAGATGTTATTTTCAATTTAGTGTTGTTTATTTTAATTAATATGTTTTTTAATTTAAAGTTGTTTATTTAAACGACTACACTTAAAATTAAAATTAAGACAATTATATTAAAAATAATTTTAAATAAACGAGTACAATTAAATTAAACTTAAACAAGAATTAAAATCAGTTATCAAGACTGTATTCATCTTCATTTCTTCCGAGGCATAATCTTCGTCTTCTTCCACATTCACATACTGGCCAGTTTGTTGAGGGGGGACTTGGTCCGCGACATGTTGTTGTTCGGCCGCGGCTTGTTGTTGTTCGGCCGCGGCTTGTTGTTGTTCGACCGCATCCATTTCCTTAGTTCATGCAGCAAGTTGTCGTTCATTCATTATTGAAGTGTTCAAGGAGAGTAACTTGTTTAGCTTCCAATCCCTGTAGTATTGGTCTCGCGAAAGACGACTTTTTTTTTAATTATTTATAGCAATGCCACGGTCCCTGGCTCAATCTGCTTCTATCTGCATCTCGAATTCCTTGTGATCAGCATAGTTGAACTCACTTGAACCTCTTTTTAATGCTCGTTGGGCTGCGCCTCTCGCTGCTGTTGCATCTTTCTGACCCCCTTCTATTCTTCTCTTGACGTTGGTGTTAACGTCTAGATTAGTGTTGTGTTGTTCCTGACTACTTGAAGTTCAATCAGGTGAGGAAGCAGGCCCTCCATTCTGAAAATCCTGTGAGATTGGACCATGTGGTGATCTTGCAGGCACTTGATTACCTTCCAGCAAGTATGGATTAAACTTGTTAAGCGCCCTCAAAATGGTGAAACAAGTTTCATGTTGGAATCCCTGTTTGTGGGATCTTCGCCACTCTTCCCGACATCTTCGTTCCACATCCGGTTCGCCTTCACCACTTCATCTATTGTGCCACATTTGAGTGATCAAAGCTACAAATTCACTAACGGCTGCTGAAATTGTGTGAAAATGATGAGACAACCCATCGGCATCACGTCTATTGGGGTTACTTATTTCTTCACAAATTTTTTGTAAAATCTTATCATAAAAAGTTTTTTTTTTCTTGATAAATACCATTGATTTCATCTAATGTATATAATACATAATTTATGCAAAGTGGCTCGTCTTCATCCATCGTATACTTGACACCACGAATTATTTTGTTTCTTGGTTGTGATTGTGGTATTTCTTGTTGTGATTGTTGTGGTGTTTGTTGGTGTGATCGTTGTGTTTGTTATTGTGATTGTTGTTGTGATTGTTGTTGTGTTTGTTGTGGTGTTTGTTGTTGTGATCGTTGTTGTGAGGATGTCATATTTGTTAGAAATGAAATTATAGAGATGAAATTTTCTCTGGTAGATTGAGTTGATATGAATAGTTTTGTTTGAAAAAAAAAGAAAAATTAAAGATGGTATGAAATTGTGTAATTTTGAGGTAGTGATGAAGAAGGTGTGAGTTTTAAGTCTGAAGATGAACTGAATTTATAGGTGAACAAAAAGGAGCTACAGCCGTAGGATGGAAAGAGTCGTTGGCGATTTTGTGTCAAACACAACGATTTTATGAAAGACGCTGGCGTGTGAAGTTTCAACGCGGGTTTGAAAGACAAGCGCCAGCCTTAGACCCAAGGCCGCCCGGCCTTCCACCATGCGCGCGCTACATTATCCAACTCACTCAACAAACCAATAAATTTGTTGGTTTGAACATCCATTTTTCATGTTTGTTGAGTCCATAGTGGGAGCAAAATCAACAAACTTCAAGTTTGTTGAGTCCATAGGAACTGCTCTTAGGGAACTGGAATACTGCGCCAAGATATATGTATGCTCTATCTCACAATCAGCTATCACGAAGAAAAAAGGAAATTTTTCTAAAAGTACTAATTAGTTTGGTTGTTGTTCCCATTAGTGCTTCATCTGGTTGTTAGTTAGAGAGGAGATATTATTTTCTTTTCTTCCGTTCTAGTCAAAATTAGTTTTTACTCTCTTTAGCGTGAGGGTTTTCGTTTGTTTTCTGTTTGTTTTCTTTTGGGGCTTTGGCTACATTGCATTGAGATTTCTCTCAAATCTGGTATAGATAGCCAAGCCACTTGCGAGTACTGGGTTATCTTAAAGTAGTGCAGACGGATATTCAATTTTCATCACGTCTTTTATAAATTCTAAGTTTCCAATTTATTATTTGTTTAACTCATTTGTTTCGTCTTTTATAAATTCTAAGTTTCCAATTTACTATTTGTTTAATTCATTTGTTTTAATCTTCCGTTATGCTTAACAACTCTATTTTCTGGGACGTCTGATCTCTACAACTATTTTTCTGAAAAACGTACGATTTTTCTTATATTAAGAAAACTATTCTTTATCATCCACAACTTCAATTTTTTCTATTATAATAAATCTACTACAAGAGAAACACAATGCGGTGAAACCATTGTCGAACTGGTATGACAACGGTTTCTTATACATTATGTAACTGTGTGTTACGAAAAGTATCATCGCTTTCATAACAGTTATTGTTCATTGCAATCAACGTTGTCATATATGACCTAGTAAGAGTTTGACAACACATCAAGTTCCAGGTGAGTCGGTTATTCCATAACAGGTGAGTCAGTTATTCATACTGTTATTTCATCTCTATTGTGCAAGAATACTGTATCGATCTGCATTGTAAGTTGTACATGAATTGCTAAAGATGATATAATTGTCACTTTATCGTTTAGATTTTATTAAAGTCTAGGATTATATAAAAAACTGCAGTTCACCTGAAACATCCATATATTTGTGTCGGCTAGAAGCTAGGACTAGAAATTGGTGTAGAAATTTGAAGGCCAGCACTGCTACACGCTTTTCACTGGTTTGGTTTGCATTAATGTTGTCAGAGCATTGCTCGGTCGAACTCGCAAGTTTTAATTATTTCAAGTGTGTTGTCAATGTTAGATGCACAAAACTATATCTTGATTTCTAGTCTACTAAAGTCAAGTCTCGGACTAGGTTTTAGAAATTGGTAGTTGAGTATCAGACATCACTGAATAACCCTCGAAGACTGAAGATCAACAAAAACATTTGGAGAACTTCATCAACAAAAGGTATGTGTAAACTGAACAATTCTATTTACTCAGATGAATCACCATTCTGCCTATACGAGACTATGTCGTATGATTTCTAGTAGATTTAATATTACAAAGAAGAAATTTCAATTCAAGCTCAGAATACGATTCAAGCAATGGATGTTCATAGGTCATTTACATTCTTCATTTGAAACAATTTAATGTTGAAGAACTGTGTTTGTGTCATATGGATCATCTGAAAATTGCCCAAGCAATGATATTTTATATTCATGGCATTTGGGGGTATTTCAAAACATCAAAAGATAGTTTCAAGAACTTACTGAAATTTGGATTTTGGGTAAGTACACATACCTAGTACGCAATACCATAGACATTTTAGGTTCTTGAGTATAGGTAGGTATACGTGCCTAGTACAGTTACCTTAAGCTTCTGGATTTGAGAATGAGAATAATACATGTACCTAGTATACGCATTGTATTGATCTGAGTTCGTGAAAAACCAAGCATTACACATACCTAGTACGCGTATTTTTGGTCCCTGAATTCACGAACTGGTCATAGATACACGTACCGTTTTGTATACCTACCCAATAAGAATCATCTAGGTGCTTATAGACTATTTTTCTAAATATGTGTAACATTTCTATGACACTCATAAACACCTCTAAGACATCATTGATCACTAAAACACTTTCTATTGAGAATCATGATTTAAATCTTAAGTGTTAAATGAACACGATGTTGCCTTTAAGTTCGAATGGCATATTTGTTGAGAACTATCATTATACACGGTTCCGGTACCCGGACCATAGTGTATATTCTTCTATGTGATTTCAAGACATATTTCTCATATGCTTACATGGATTCCTTATAAGAGTTTCATCTATATAGAGAAATAAAGGGTTTGCTTGAATCTCAAGTTATCTTATCTTGAACTCTAAGCAACCCTCAGTCTTGAAAATCTATAAATAGAGAGACTCAAACAATCGGAAAATTCAATCCTTGACACTTATGTTATTTTCCATCGCTTCCACAATGATTATTGTCCATTTCAATCAATATTGGCATACATGCAAGTTCCAGGTGATTCAATTATTCGTACTGTTATTCCATCTCTATTATGCAAGATTAGTGTATCGATCCGCATTGTAGGTTGTACCTGAATTTCTAAATATGATACAGTTTTCTCTTTATCGTTTCAATGTTATTAAAGTTTAGGTTTATTTACAGAACTGCAGTTTACCTGAAACATCCACATATCTGTGTAGGTTAGAAGCTAGGACTAGAAATTGGTGTAGAACTATCACTGCTGCACGCTCTTCACTTGTTTGGTTTGCATTAATGTGTTAGAGCATTGCTCGGTCGAACTCGCAAGTTTTGTTATCTTATCGAATTTTTACAGTGGTAAGAAAAGTTCGTTAAGACTTGTGAAGACTGGATTTTTTATTTAACTTCTAATGCTAAAATAATAAAATTCAACAAATATGATGTCAATGTTAGAGAATTTCTCGGTCGAACTCGCAAGCATTGTTTTCTCAAGCTTGTTTGTCAAGTTTAGTTGATCAAAACTATATCTTGATTTCTAGTCTACTTATAGTTATGTCTCGGATTAGGATAGAAGTATGTAGTTGGGCATTACACTTCACAGCGTTCACCAATTTAAGAAGAAGATCTACTGAAGAGCTTTGAGGAACTTCGACGACAAAAGGTATGTGGAGACTAAAACTTATCTATCACTCAGAAGTCTATTCAATTCTATCTACTAATGAGACTAAGTCGTATAGATATATAGACTTTATGTTATACACATTTGAAATTTCGAGTTTAGTTTATCTCATTCATATAATTCTCGAAATATGAGTTTAAAGCTTAGAAAGCTTCATCATCTACTTGACAACTTTAGTTGTAAACAATTCATTTGTTGGAAACTAAATATTTAGTCAAGTGATCATGTGAAAATTACCTTGAACATCTTATATGATCTGTGTGAGACAATCATTTGATGTTAACTCGGGATGTTTCGTATTGATCAAATAATCATTTGAAAATTACTTGAAGCTAGTGGTATGTGTAATATTACCATTATCGTCTTCTAAGGATGTTTTAAATCGATTAACGAGAGTTTTAGAACTACTACTAATCTCTGGATACAGCACAGTATGCGTACCCAGTATGCAAACTTCGAAGTGCTAGTTTGGGTCCGGAACTCTTGTTTGAGAACTGTGTTGGCGAACAAGTTTGAAAATGCGGGGGTCAAACAACCACACCCAACAATTCGTTTGGAAATCTTAGAGGACTTACTCTAATATACTTTCTAGAGAATTAACTAGACAGTCAGACTCAATCTAGAGAAAAGTATATACAAGAGTTTAATATCTCTGTTTCATAATGTAATCAGCAAATCAAACAGATAGAAATCCGTGAGCCTGATTATTATGTGAAACAACTTGAACGGTACCAAAGACCAATGTTCAAGTGTCATCAATTTAAATCAACAACAAAAGGTCAGATTATCTAATTGATTGATCTTAACGCAAAACTTGTGATATTTCAATCATATAACAAAATATAATACGGAAAAGAAATAACACAGACACTAGAAGTTTTGTTAACGAGGAAACCGCAAATTCAAAAAAAAACCCGGGACCTAGTCCAGTTTGAACACCACACTGTATTAAGCCGCTACAGACTCTATCCTACTACCAATGAACTACGGACTGGACTGTAGTTGAACCCTAATCAATCTCACACTGATTCAAGGTATAGTTACGTTCCTTACGTCTCTGATCCCAGCAGGATACTACGCACTTGATTCCCTTAGCTTATCTCACCCACAACTAAGAGTTTCTACAACCCAAAGTCAGAAACTTGATAAACAAATGTGTCTCACACACAAAAGTCTATAGAATGAATAAATCTGTCTCCCACAGAAATACCCAAGAGTTTTTGTTCTGTCTTTTGATAAATCAAGGTGAACATGATCCAATTGATAAACAGGTCTTGTATTCCTGAAGAACATCCTAGTATTATCAATCACCTCACAATAATCTAAATCGTATGATGGCGAAACTAGATATTGTGGAATCACAAACGATGAGACGAAGGTGTTTTTGATTACTTTTTATCTTGCCTATCGGAGATTAAATCTCGAGCAAATCTTAGAGAAGACAATACTCAAACGATAGAATCGGGCAAGATCAGAACACGCAACTACAAAGAAAATAGTTGGGTCTGGTTTCACAATCCCAATGAAGTCTTTGAAGTCGTTAAACTACAGGGTCTCGATAGAAACCTAAGGTTAAAGGAGAATCGACTCTAGTTGATGCAACTAGTAACACACGGGAGGTATGGGGATTAGATTTTTAAGTTTTTAGAGTTCTCCTTTATATAGTTTTCAAATCAGGGTTTGCAATCCAAGTTACCTTGGTAACAAAGCATTCAATATTCACCGTTAGATTAAAAACCTTATTCAACCAAGCTAATATCTTTCAACCGTTAGATTGAACTTAGCTTGTTACACACAAATAAAATGTACCCTCATTTAAGTTTATGTAACCATACCCAAACGTGTACATCATGTTGGCTCAACAATAGTTAACTTAAGTTAGCCATATGATTACTCTCATATCAACCTTATTCATCTTAACCATAACTAGTTCAAATGACTCAAATGAAACTAGTTAAAGAGCCGTTCAATTGCTATATTCTCATAGAACTATACAAGAACACAATTGAAGAAAAATCGGTTTGATTCACTCGAATCAATTCATGAACATTATAGCCACGGTTTGCAAAGATTGTATTCCTTATTTTTATAAATGTTTAAGTTCATGTTCAACCGATTTTAGAAAGTAACCAACTCAAGTATGCAAACGGATATGCATACTTAAGTAGCCGGACCGAGTTTGGTTACGCTAGTACGCGTACGGGTGCGCATACTAATTCACACTTCCAAACTCCAGAAGAAATTTACAGACGTGAGACTTCCGCTAGTATGTGTATGGGTATGCATACTTACCTAGACATCCAACAACCTCCAGTACGCGTACGGGTACGCATGCTTCAGGTTCCCGGTTTTGGACTTACACACAAATGTGAGAACACACTATGTTTATATCCAAACATGGTTACATGATTATAAGCTCTTTATTTCAATCATTGAAACTTTATTAGAGGGTGACAATAGCCGTTTTCACACACTATTAGCATCAAAGCAATTTTCAAGATATTGAAATAATCATAACGAATCATTCCAAGTCTACACCAAATGATTGTATCACACAAACCATGTAAGATGTTACTCGGCAATTTTTACATGATCATTCATCAAGAATATAAGATGAACTTGGTTGAAGCGAAAGCTTTCCAACACATATTTCGAGAAATATGTAAGCGAGATAAACTCAACTCGAAATCTCAAATGTGTATAATAGAAAAATATATCGTAATACGACTTATATCTCAATATAGGAGATAGAGTAGAAATAAAATTTCCAAGTGATAGATGAGTTTCAGTCTCCACATACCTTTTGTTGATGAAGTTCCACAAGCTCCCCTTAGTAGTTCTTCGTCTTCAAATGATGACACCGTGAAGTCTAATGCTCAACTACACAATCAATGTTCTAGTCCGAGACATCTATAAATAGGCGAGAAATCAATACTTATAGTTTTTTTTAGAGCACTGCTCGGTCGAACTCGTAAGAGTTGCTATCTCAAGCTTGTTTGTCAAGTTTAGTTTCCAAAATTATAAGTCTTGATTTCTAGTTTACTTATTGCTAAGTCTCGGACTAAGATAGTAAGTGTAGTTGAGATCTAGACACCACAACGTTTATCATGCAAAGATGAAGAACTACTCAAGGAACTTGTGGAACTTCATCTACAAAAAGGTATGTGGAGACTTGAACTTATCTATCACTCAAAAGTCTATCTATTCTATCTCCTATCTTGAGACAAAAGTCGTATTTCTATATAGACTTCGATTATACACATTTGCTATTTCGAGCCGAGTTTATCTCGCTTATCTATTTATCGAAATATGTGTTGGTAAGCTTTCTCTTTGGCCAAGTTCATCTTTACTTGTGACGAAAGTCATGTTGATTATTTCAATAACTTGAAAATCGCTTTGATGAAAAATAGTTTGTGAATAACAACTATATAACATCCTCTAAAAAAGTTTCAATGATTGAAATGAGAGTTTAGAACATGTAACCATCTTTGGATATAAACATGGTGTGTTCTCACATTTGTGTAAAAGTCCAAAACCGGGAACCCAAAGTATGCGTACCCGTACGCGTACTGGCGGTTGTTGGAAATCCGGGTAAGTATGCGTACCCGTACGCATACAGGCGGAAAGTTCACGTCCGTGAATTTCTGCTGGAGTTTGGAAGTGAAAAAAAAACTCAATTCGGTTAATTAAGTACGCGTACCCATATGTATACTTAAGTAGGTTACTTTCTAAAATCGGTTTGTTCATGAACTAAAACATTTATATATTAAGGAATGCAATCTTTGAAAACCGTGGTTATAATGTTCATGAATCGATTCGAGTGAATCAAAACCTATTTTGCTTCAATTGTGTCTTGTATACTTCTATAATATCTAAGGAATTGAACAACTCTCTAACTAGTTCATTTGAGTCATTTGAACTTGTTATGGTGAAGATGAATAAGGTTGATATGAAAGTGCT
The DNA here is from genome assembly GCA_023531105.1 of Papaver atlanticum. NCBI lineage: Eukaryota > Viridiplantae > Streptophyta > Magnoliopsida > Ranunculales > Papaveraceae > Papaver > Papaver atlanticum. Next base: position 2,261,128 of record JAJJMB010004448.1, on the reverse strand, counting down.
CGTATGGCTAACCATTGGTTAACTATTGTTGAACCAACTAAGTGTACACGTTTAGGTACGGTTACTCAAACCTAAATGAAGTTACATTTCATTTGTGTATGACAAGCTAAGTTCGATCTAACGGTTGAAAGATATTAGCTTGAATCTAATCAGGTTTTCATCTAACGGTGAATATTGAATGTTTTGTTACCAAGATAACTTAGATTGCAAACCCTGATTTGGAGATTACATAAAGGAGAACTCTAGAAACTGGAAAACCTAATCCCAACACCTTCTGTGTGATACTAGTTGTATAATCTAGTCAATTCTCCTTTAACCTTAGGTTTCTATCGAGACCCTGTAGGTTAACGACTTGAAGACTTCATTGGGATTGTGAAGCCAGACCCAACTATTTTCTCTGTAGTTGCGTGATCTGATCTTGTTGTTTCTATCGTATTTGAGTACAATCGTAAGATTGGCTTGAGATTAATTTCTTCGATAGGCAAGATAGAAAAGTAGTCACAAACACCTTCGTCTCATCGTTTGTGATTCCACAATATCTTGTTTCGCTAGTCGATTAAAATTATTGTGAGGTGATTGATATTTCTAGGCTGTTCTTCGGGAATATAAGTCCGGTATATCAATTGGTTCATGTTCACCTTGATTTATCAAAAGACGGAACAAAAATCGTAGGAATTTCTGTGGGAGACAAATTTACCTATTCCATAGACTTTTCTGTGTGATACAGATTTGTTTATCAAGTCTTCGACTTTGGGTCATAACAACTCTTAGTTGTGGGTGAGATCAGCTAAGGGAATCAAGTGTGTAGTATCCTGCTGGGATCAGAGACGTAAGGAGCGCAACTGTACCTTGAATCAGTGTGAGATTGATTTGGGTTCAACTACAGTCCAGACCGAGGTTAGTTTATAGTAGGATAGTGCCTGTAGCAGCTTAATACAGTGTGGTGTTCAATCTGGACTAGGTCCTGGTGTTTTTCTGCATTTACGGTTTCCTCGTTAACAAAACTTCTAGTGTCCGTGTTATTTCTTTTCCGCATTATATTTTGTTATATAATTGAAATATCACAGGTTGTGCGTTGAATCGATCAATTGGTAAATCCAACCTTTGGTTGTTGATTAAGATTGATTGATCCTTGAACATTTATCTTTGGTACCGTTCAAGTTATCTCTCTTATATTCAATCGGGATCGCAAATTATTATTTGTTTGATTGCGGATTGAATTGAGAGATTGAGATATAACTCTTTGATATACTTTTTATAAGATTGAGTATAACTGTCTAGTTGATTCTCTTGTAAGTATATTGGAGTTAGTCCATACAGATTGCTAAGAGAAATATAAGGTGAGGTTGTTAGACCCCCGGTTTTTCAATTTTGATCACTAACATTGACAAATATGCTTGAGATAGCAACGCATGCGAGTTTGACCGAGCAGTGCTCTAACAAAGTTTATCTGTATTGGGTCCGGAACTGTGGTTTGCGAACAACAAAACTAGGGAAGGTCCGGAACGGTGTTTGCGAACTTAGTGGTTAGGTTCTGAAATCGTTAAGTATGACAACTTGTTCTCATACTCTGTATGCAAACTAAATTGTCTATACTCATGAACTCAGGTTCATTTGCGAACTAAAGTCCCTGGATTTTTAATGCGTTAAGGTATGCAAACTCGGTTTACAAACCATGGCATTATGTTAATTAATTGGTTCTTGTATACGTACTTTGTACACTTACAAACCAAGTCGAATATATTTCAAATGCTTCATATATATTTCTATGAGACAGTGAACATCTGAACAACTCTCTTAAAACACATTTAGATACATTTGATTATCTATCATGATTGTTTGATTATCAGATTGAGTCTAGAAGTGTTAGATGAATATAGCTAAGCTAAAAGTGTTCATATGGCTAATTTTGGTTAACTGTTATTGAGCCAACTCGTTATACACGTTTAAGTATATGGTTCATCCATATCTGAATATAAGTATATTTCATTTGTGTGTATCAAGCTAAACTATCTAATGGTGGAGATTGCTTATTTTCTAAGAAAACTTAGCTTGAATCTTAAGTCAGGTTTTCATCTAACGGTGAATATTAATTTCTTTGTTAAAAAGTTATCTTATCTTTGATTGTAAGCAACCCTGATTTGAAAGACTATATAAGGAGAAGCTCTAGCATCTGGGAAACCTAATCCCGACACTTTTGTGTGCCCTAGTTGCAAACTAGAGTCGATTCTCTCGTAACCTAGGTTTTCAGTTCTTCTGAAAACCATTACTAGGTTTAACGACTTAAAGACTTCGCTTGGGATTCGTGAAGCCAGGTCCAACAAATTTCTTTGTAGTTGCGTATCCTGATCTTACTTTTTCTATCGTATTGAGTTTAATCTTCTCTAAAATTTTCTCTAGATTTATCTCTGATAGGTAAGATATAAAAATTAATCACAACAGTTTCTTCGTCTCAGACTCTTGAGATTCTGCAATAACTTCTTTTGCTAATCAGTTAGGTTATTGTGAGGTGACTAATATTCTAGAATGATCTTCGTGAGTATAAGACCGGATTATTAGTTGTGTTTTCTGTTCACCTTGATCTTTATCTTAAGAAGGAAATAACAAATAGAATAGACTTATCTGTGGGAGACAGATTTGTTTATAAGTCTTCGACTTTAGGTCGTAGCAACTTCTAGGCTGTAAAGGATGTCATCTAGGGGAACCAAGTGTGCATAGTCTTACGAGATTCAAGAGGCATAAAGAATGCGACTGTACCTTAATCGGCGTGAGACTTGGTTAGGGATCAACTACATTCCAGTCCGAAGTTAACTTGTAGTAGGCTAGAGTCTGTAACGGCTTAATACAGTATGGTGTCCAAGTCTGGACTAGGTCCCGGGGTTTTTATGCATTTGCGGTTTCCTCATTAACAAAATTGCTTGTGCCTGTGTTATTTCTTTTCCGCATTATATTTTCTTTATATAATGAAAAGATGCCACCGAGGGTGTTTTATTGCAAAATAAATAACAAAGTTTTTACATGGGGTTGGTTGGTAGCCTAGCTATAATCTAGGAACCAATGCCTCTTTGAATAATAATGCCTAACCTGTTGAAGAGTAAGCTGCCTACTTTATAGTTAGCATCGTGACAAGATCGGCAGTCACTCAACCTTTTCAGAAAAAACAATAAAATCCTCAATTAGTTCTCCTAAAGTAGTGAAAGCCAAAACACCAAATCCATAGCCATTGGAAATGCACTTTTCTAGATATTTGTAGTTTTGCATGTGACAACAGAAGTAATGGCTTGACCGGGTGTAAAAGAGCGAGTTCTTGCACTTGTAAATGGTGAAACACCTGTGACATTGAAGCACACATCCTTACCATCTTCCCAGTTGTACACCAAAATATCAGCAGGCTTGAGCCCATTAGCATTGTTGGATAGGAAGCCAAGCGAAACCTCTTTCATAACAGCAACACCGGCCTTGTATCACATATCAGCAACAACGTCTCTAACCATATCGTGTCTGAATTTAAGACCCACGTCTTTAGCACAATGCACAACGTGGTCTCCATAAACGTTCATGGGTTTGGCACAGCTATAACACACGCTACAATCAGCAAACAAAGGCATGGCCGAACGATATTGAAGAACTTCATAAAAAAAATTAGGACCAACGGCTTGGTTGAGCCTATTGATATGTGATGTGTTTTGTAGTTGTAGTGGTAAAAAGATTCGAAATCTAAGACTTGTGAAGGATTTTGTAGACTCAAATTAAACTCAACAATTAAATAAATTTGTATCAAAAATATAAAGAAAACACCGAGACTCTGGATTCCACCATTAACCAATTAAGTGATATAATCTAATCAATATTCATGCAACTCTTTACGTTTAAAGTGATTCTAATATTTTGCAAAAGTAGATTTTTGGAATAACAAGTGTATTTCGAAAGCATGGAATATCAAAAACATAAGTCTAAGCATAATCTATCAAGAGAAATCATAATTTTTTAAGAAAAATCATTCAATCAATTCTCAATCAAAGCAAATAATCATATAAGAAATTGCAAAAATAATTAAAATAGAATTATACCACTTTTCATGGAACAATGGATTCCTCCGTCGCCTCGGCTAAGGAGTTTAGCTCCTCATATTAATCACTTGCTCAAAGTACATATTTATAGCTCAAAAGTTGATTAAAAGAGTAAAAGAATACACTGTAGTCGCTGAAGGTCTAAAACAAAAGGCTGAATCGTTGCTGAAAGGCTTCGGTGACTACATACAGGAACGATAGAACCTTTGTGTAGTTGAATATAAGACTGCTTCTCCGACTGACTCTGTGGGTCTTATGTTCTTCGTCTTCTTCTTCTTCAGCAGCAGCAGCAGCAGAACGCGTTCACCTCCAGTTGATTTTTTTCGCTTCTCTAAGGCTCTAAACTTCCCCCAAAGTGTTCGACACCCCTTCTATATGACCCAAACAATCTATTTATATCAAAAATAGTGATTAAATCTCTCCAGAATCTTCCAAAATCTCTTCCTTTCTCTTCACGGCAAAGTTGCGGCAATTTCTTGTTTTAGGATTTCCACGCGTTTCTGAGCTTTCCTTTTGATTCTAAACTCTTCCTTAGATAGATATAAAGCTTTGGGAAGGTTTATAGAACTTTAATCTCTCTAAAATTTCCTAAAATCGGTCACACACGTGACTTTCCATATTTTGCTGTTGAGATAAAAATTCGTCGATTGAGCCCAGTTTAATCGATTCCAACACCCATGTTAGATTCCTAGACCCATAAGGAGTCTACCCTATGAAAATAAGAGGTTTAATCGACCTCAAACTCCTCCAAATCACTACCACCAAAACTGCCAGAAACGTGTATATATTTTCCCGCCAAATTTCTTTTTGAATTTGAGAAGATGACCTCCCCCTATCCAGTCCCGGTCTGTGTTTAGTAGCTTCCTGGAAATGGGTTACCCCTTATCCAAAGTGAGAGTCCAAATAGCAAATGTCCTTCGGGTTGCATTTATCAACTTTTCGAGCCGATTTCTCCAAAAATGTTTATTGCCCAAAAATACCTACAAACACATAAAACACCATAATAAGTACAAAAATGGGTACTAATAATATACACAATAGAGATGAAAATAGACACATAAATGCGTCTATCAAATACCCCCAAACTTATTATTTGCTAGTCCCGAGCAAATCAAAACTACAAAATAAAATCCTAACTCACTGTCGCAGGCATCGTCAATTGCACTTAACATGTGCAACAAGCCTTTAAACCCCTAGGTGGCCGAGTTATAGTCTCGGGAGGGTTTACTAGAGATATACCCACAAAACCTTTACTCCAGACCCTAGCTATCTACGCAGAACCTTGGAATGCACTAAAGAACCTCCTTGGTTGGCATACTTATTGATTACGGGAGGAAGTACTCTGATGCGAAATTCCAATTGTTGTATACGAGTTTGCACTCAAGTATACTAAAATTCATATATAAGTGACAGAGCTCTACTCAGATAGTTGCACTATGGACATCAATATCCGGAATCAAACAAATTACATGAATAGATTAAGAAGATGGATATAGAAATAGATGGTTACGAATGGACTTCAATGCCAAGATGAACCTATGACCTAGTGGATTGAGATACTGGTCTGGACTAATATCAACACAACTGGCATATACAAGGGAACCAGTGGTCGACAATCCTAAATCTACATCAACTCAGCTGGCATATACAAGGGAACCAGTGGTCGACTTTATAATAAACCTTTATTTTTTTTAATTTTTTTTAACGACATGATTAGATCTTTTGGATCCAAGCGCATGCTTCTTGTCAGCAGATTACATGGTAATTCCCGTGGATCCTGCGTTCCACGCTTGTTTAGGCGACGAAGACAGGGAGAACACACACATATTGCTATCCAAGTGTTAATATTTATTCCGATTGGTCTAATTGGTCTGGTCTCTCTCTTTTTTTTCTTTTTTTTTAGTAACTCAATCACTCTATTTCAACCCAGCAGACATCAACATAAAAATTTGCAAAAACAAAAACAGAAGTAATAAGATGATTCCGAGATACGATGAAACTATCATGTTATTTCTAACACCTGAGCTCCGTGCTTTTATGAATAGACTCTATATAGATTCTTCCATCCACTCAGATTGGTTCCTCAACTCCTAAAACCAAAATGCTTCCATCCACTTAGATTGGTTAGTGCAATCCTTAATAGGCATAAATTTCTAGGCTCTGGAGTTTATAATGCAACTAAAAAGCTTTTCCCATACCCCCAAACTTAAATCTAACATTGTCCTCAATGTTCTAAAGATGAAATTAAAAGCATGAACAAGGAGAAATTGTTACCATTTGAAGAAAAATAGTTAAGGAAAGATATTACCGTGTTGCATGAGAATGGGTTACCTCCCAAGAAGTGCTAAGTTTAAAGTCTTCAGCCAGACATTGGAAAGGATTAGTCACCTGGAATCGTATAACAGTAGTCGGAATAATTGTGGGTCTTCAAAACCAAATAAAGCTGACCAAAGGAAATTGTAATAAACCAACGAAATGAACAAGACTAGCATGCCCTTACCTAGTTTCCTGATTAAGAAATTTATATCTAATTGTGGTTCAGTTTCAGGTTCTATGAAAGGGTCTAAATAAAATATTTTCATTGGCTGCGTTTCTTCATAGGTGGGATCCGAATTATTAGGTCCTAGAGTCTGGAAGAACTCAAATAAGAACTTAGAAGCACATAATAATAACCTGAATAATTGAGGATCCTTAAATTCAATCAAATTTTACTTACACAATTGACCACGATAAAAGTGATGGTCATTTTTAAGCAAATGTGTCGATTCCAATTTCCTAAAGCATTTAGGTTTAGTCTCACAACTTAATATTCGACACATTTGGAATATAAACGTTCCCACAGTTGGAAGAAAACTATTTGGTGGGAAAACAAAGTCAATCTAGGTATCATAGACTGGGCAAACCACATCAACCAGAGGATGGGTTTCTAACGACTGAACTTCTTCTTGGACATTATTAAGTTCGGGAAAACGAGTATGAAGGTAATCTTGTAAAATGGTCGAGGCACGGATATCAAGTCCCAAGTGAGGGATCTTTGTAAGAGCTAAAGGTAAGGCACGTGGAGAATGATAATCACCTCCAAACTTAGAGTTTTGGGTGTCTCTGGATAGACTAGCTATAATTTCCCTAATTTCTAGATCATCAGAATCCTGAAAATAGTCAATTGCTTCTTCTAGGTTATACTCAGGTGATGTATCCTCACTCAAATTTAAAAGCTCTACGAGTTCATCTTCTTAGTCTAAGACTATTGTTTCTAAGTCGCTAGACTCTAAAACAGCATTTTCAGAATAAACCCATTCCTCTAAACCACTATCGGCTACGTAATCAAAAGGAAAAACTACATCGTCTAAACCGGGGATATCTCTAGACAAATCCTCGTCCTTTTGAATAGGTGAATAATTATTAAAATTATTTGGATTTGAACTAGAAATAACATTATCATTATAAAGCTCAATTGGAGTAACAAATTCCTGATCACTATGCCTACATATTTCAGATTCTTCATCAATACTATCCTCGTTATAATCATCATTGTAATAACATGAAAATGGTTGAACCTCATCTAAACATGTAGTGTTACTAATTCTAACCTCGTCATCTTGATTATGCAAATAACTATCATTATTTTCAAGGGTATTATTGGAAACACTGTATTGGAAATTAGGATTATTTCGAGCAAGTCTTTCGTTCGTCTTAGCCATTTGCTTGAGGGATTCCTCTATAGAAAGTTTTCTCAATGGTGCAGTTTGTCTATTCATTTCCGACATAAACCTATTTGTTTACTCAGTTAACTGCTTAAGAGACTCTTCTAAAGATACGGAAGGATCATAAATAGGAACAGAAGGATCATAATAAGGACTAGTTTTCAACAGTTTGATTGTATTGTCCAAAGACGAGGTACTAGCATTATAATAATCCTTATTTTCTTGCTCGTATGACCGGTGTATGTGTGGATAGTAATTGGGCTCACCATGGTATGAACCATAACCTTGAAAAGGTTGGCGTTCCCAACTACTATTCCAACCATAGTCATAAAAATGATGATGTCCATATTCAAATTCAGGTCGATACTCATTGTATTGACTTCTATCATACCAGTTCGACATTCTTAATTGCAAGGGAATTCTACACAATCACAAACAAGGCTGACTCGACCAAATCAAACCTATAAAATCTATCAAACAACAAGCATGATGGCTCCCTTAGATTGTTTCTAGACCAGCTTCTATCCTTCCAAGAGGCAACTAGGTATAGTTTTAGCAAACCTCTCTAGAATAATCCGAATAAAGTAAGTCGAAGAGAAGTAGGGAAAGCTCAGAGGAGCTTTGATACCCCCACCTCTTTGGAAACGCTTCCCTGGGTTACAAGGAGGCTCTAATCGACTTACAGTAATCTTCCTGAACTTCGAGTTAGGCTAACAAGATACCCAATACAGTCCTTTCAAATGACTTTCCTACAAGCTCGTTACCTTATCGGTCTCGTTCTAATCAAATTTTTAGGCTTGGGATCGCGTTTGGTATCGTTTTCCTAAAGCGGGCAAGAAGAGAACGGTGATGAAATCCGAACTCTTATCTTATATGGCCAGGCCTTGCCCTTTACTAGGAAAATAAATGTCCGTATTCAATTCCTAAGCATATATGCACCTTAAGGAAGACAGTAAACCCGCTGACAGGGGATTCGGGGGTGTTTAGAAGCTTACCTCCCGTACCATACGGGGGATGAACCGTTGTAGTCGACTCAGGCCACTGACTCCTATGTCAATGTGCGAACCTGAGGGGCCGAGACAGTATCGTAACTGTCGTCCTTCCCTGCAAACAGTTTATATTTAATTTTAACCCTTCCTTAGGGTTTTAAAAATAATAATGTCCAAAATAATGTCCCAAAAATAAAGTTCAAAGTCCAAAAATAAAAGATTACAACAATAAAAAATAAAACCCTATTTACAATTTCTAAAAATAAAAAGTAATAAAATCTATAAAAAAATAGAATAAAATAACTATATACAAAAATCTTCTTTTTCACTACTTCGGACTCCTCTTTTTTTCCTTCTTTGGCGATGCTTTCCTCTTATAACACTTTTTCCTTCCTTTAAGCTCCGCTCCAAATCTGAAAAAGAATCAAAAAATACCAAACGCGTAAAGAAGAACAAAAATAATAAAAATAAATCTAAAAACCCTAAAAACAAGTCCGCGTCGGCGGCGCCAAAAATTGATGTGTTTTGTAGTTGTAGTGGTAAAAAGATTCGAACTCTAAGACTTGTGAAGGATTTTTTAGACTCAAATTAAACTCAACAATTAAATAAAGTTGTATCAAAAATATAAAGAAAATACCGAGACTCTGGATTCCACCATTAACCAATTAAGTGATATCATCTAATCAATATTCATGCAACTCTTTACGTTTAAAGTGATTCTAATATTTTGCAAAAGTAGATTTTTGGAATAACAAGTGTATTTCGAAAGCATAGAATATCAAAAACATAAGTCTAAGCATAATCTATCAAGAGAAATCACAATTGTTTAAGAAAAATCATTCAATCAATTCTCAATCAAAGGAAATAATCATATAAGAAATTGCAAAAATAATTAAAATAGATTTATACCACTTTTCATGGAACAATGGCTTCCTCCGTCGCCTCGGATAATGGGTTTAGCTCCTCATATTAATCACTTGCTCAAAGTACATATTTATAGCTCCAAAGTTGATTAAAAGAGTAAAAGAATACACTTTAGTCGCTGAAGGTCTAAAACAAAAGGATGAATCGTTGCTGAAAGGCTTCGGTGACTGCAGACAGGAACGATAGAACCTTTGTGTAGTTGAATATAAGAATGCTTCTCCGACTGACTCTGTGGGTCTTATGTTCTTCGTCTTCTTCTTCTTCAGCAGCAGAACGTGTTCACCTCCAGTTGTTTTTTTTCGCTTCTCTAAGACTCTAAACTTCCCCCAAAGTGTTCAACACCCCTTCTATAGGACCCAAAAAATCTATTTATATCAAAAATACCGATTAAATCTCTCCAGAATCTTCCAAAATCTCTTCCTTTCTCTTTACGGCAAAGTTGCGGCAATTTCTTGTTTTAGGATTTCCACGCGTTTTTGAGCTTTCCTTTTGATTCTAAACTCTTCCTTAGATAGATATAAAGCTTTGGGAAGGTTTATAGCACTTTAATCTCTCTAAAATTTCCTAAAATCGGTCACACACCTGACTTTCCATATTTTGCTGTTGAGATAAAAATCCGTCGATTGAGCCCAGTTTAATCGATTTCAACACCCATGTTAGATTCCTAGACCCATAAGGAGTCTACCCTATAAAAATAAGAGGTTTAATCGACCTCAAACTCCTCCAAATCACTACCACCAAAACTGCCAGAAACGTGTATATATTTTCCCGCAAAATTTCTTTTTGAATTTGAGAAGATGACCTCCCCCTATCCAGTCCCAGTCTGTGTTTAGTAGCTTCCTGGAAATGGGTTACCCCTTATCCAAAGTGGGAGTCCAAATAGCAAATGTCCTTTGGGTTGCATTTATCAACTTTTCGAGCCGATTTCTCCAAAAATGTTTATTGCCCAAAAATACCTACAAACACATAAAACACCATAATAAGTACAAAAATTGGTACTAACAATATACACAATAGAGATGAAAATAGACACATAAATGCGTCTATCAATATGGATATCCGTCAAGAAGTCCATCGTGTATTCTTTTCTATTACACTGCCAGATGAATGATTCCTGTTCTTTCAAAGTGAAGCTGAAAGGTATAGAATCCTTGACAACACCAAACTAAATTACTTCCTATGACTTCACGAAATGGGAGGCAGTGTCGTTGAAATATCACAGGTTGTGCGTTGTTCAATCACAGTTGGTAAATCCGACCTTGTTTGTTGGATAGAACTTGATTGACACTCGGATATTGTTCTTTGGTACCATCCGAGTTATTCTCATACCAATCATGTTCACGTATTCATATCTGTCAAATTTAATGATTGTGTTGAGAAAGAGATAAAGCTCTTTGATATCTTTCTTGATTGAGTTTCATTAAGTTGATACTCTCGAAATTATATTGGAGTTTAGTCCATACAGATTGCCGAACAAAATAGTTGGGTGTGGTTGTTTTACCCCTGCGTTTTCAGTCAAGATAATTATGAATACTGAGGCTAAAGATTCTACCATTTACCAATTTTTATGTGATTCAATAATAACTTATATCATGCAATCCAAACATTCGATTTGATTGTAAATCACTGCCAAATAGTAGATTTTCAAAATATTAATTGTTAATCGCAAGTATGATGCATCAAAAGTCCTAGACTAAGCATGCATAATCAAGAGAAAATACAACTAATTAATGAAAATCATTTAATCAAATTTTATTCAATGCAATAATCACAAAAAGAACTGCAGATATTAATTTTAATCGATTTACCACATATTATTAGAAAAAACGTCTTCCTCCGTCGCCTCCACAAAGAGGTTTAGCTATTCATGTTGGAAACAACTCAAAATTCATATTCATAACTCCAAAGTGTTTACAAATGATGAAAGGGAAAGAAAATAATAAAACCAGAAATTCGCAACGCTTAATAGGCGTTACAGAATCTCTGTTACAAAGTAAGTGTTGCAAATGCAAAATAACTATTGTAAAAGAACTGTTATAGGTACAGTTGAAGAACGATAGTTTTCTGTTTCTGTCTTCAGCAAGTCTAGTTCTTCGTGTTCTTCCTATTACAGCAGCAGAAATTTTTTATCCACAACTCGATTTTCTCTATTGGATCTTCCTAAAGAAAAACAATATTCATCTAATCTTTTTCAACACATGGAATAATATTCATTAGGTCGTTTATGGATGGTTGGGATGAACACTTTAACAAGCAGTGCATCATCTTCTACCGTTAAATCCATGTGTTAGAATATTACTCAGTTGAACCCACTGGCGTAGGTATGTCAAGTTAGTTGTCAAATGGAGATGCCAAAACACATTCTTGATTTAGTCTCCTAAAATCGATTTCAAACTAGATTTGCTTTAGGTAGTAGAATACAAAACCAAAGTTATCCTTGAGGACGGAAGATTGAAGACTACATGAAGACTTCTATGGAGAACTATATTAAAGGTTAGTAGAAAATACTTGATGTTATTGCTTATGGTACCTCTATATTAAGCGAAACAAAGTGCTTACTCTTTAAAAAAAAATCCTATGATGGTAATGTTAGAGCACTGCTCGGTCGAACTCACAAGCTTTGTTATCTCAAGCTTGTAGTCAATTTATATGTACAAAGCTATATCTTGATTTCTAGTTAATTAAAATTCAGTTTCGGACTGGGATTAGAGTATGGTATAACCGTCTGTGGTTACCTAAAATCGGTGAGAGGTTAAAAGTGAGATTAAAGGGTTTTGAAAGTGAGTTACGGGAGGTGGAGCATGAACAGTCTTTGCCTAAACCATGAACAGTGGTCATTCAAAGGCTTCTTCAGTCACATGGAAGAGGCTTAGGGCTGGTCTTAGGGAGGGAAGCAAATGAAGAGAGAGATCATAGAATTCTAGGGTTTGAAGAAGAATTTCTCTAACAGTTTATGAGAAAGTTGTGTGTTATCTTGGAGAAATAGAGGACATATTTATAGCTGAATTCTCTAATCTCAGGTCGGTAAAGATAGGGATTGCTTTCCGTGCAGAGCACTTCTCCCGTCTCTTCAAGAATAGATAGAGATAAATAAGATTGAATTTATCTCATTATTCCACCGCCTTTACTCTCTTCTACAGTGATAATTAGGACGGGTATTTCTCACACGTGTCGTAGACTGCCAGACCAAAACCCTAATTGAATCCCTCCATTAATGTGAAGATGAGTAAGCTTTTGTGATGATGTGCCAAGAGAGACAAATATTCTCTTTAGCCGAGTTGGCCAAGATAGAAAGATATTCTCTGATTTGTGAGAATGACTAGGATGAGTCACAGGAAAAGGCATGAAACGCTTCAGAAATCATGTGTAGAGTGTGGGAGCAGATGGGGTTGAGCTCTGACTCTCAATGGCCGGTCACATATGTCACATGGAAACCGTATTATTGCTTGTGGTTCCCTTTGTTTAGCATGCAGAGCTCAAGGGAGATTATCCACATTTTTGGATAGACATGTACAGTTCAGGCCCAATTTACTAACCGTGCGAGTATTTGAGACGCTGGGAAATAGGCTTGAGCCCTAGGTGAGGTGTATGTCTGAGTTTTATGCGTGTATAAAACTCTTCAGACGAGATGGCTATGTTCAGATGAGGCCACCTGAGGTTTGGCTGACGCAACTGAGGCTGTCAGAGATTTAGCTGACAGGTTTGAGACCGTCAGATATTTAGCTAACGGGTTTGAAACCGTCTTATATTTTTCCAATGGGATAGAGTTGTAGTTACCTAAAATCTCTGAAAGGTAAGAAGTGAAATTTTAGGGTTTCTGAAAGTGAGTTACAGGAGGTTGCGCACGAACAGTCTTCGCCTAAACCACACACAGTGGCCGTTCAAAAGATGCTTCAGTCATATGGAATAGATTTAGGGCTGGTCTTAGGGAGGGAAGCATATGGAGAGAGAGATCAGAGAATTCTAGGGTTTGAAGAAGAATTGCTTTGAGAGGTAATGAGAAAGATCATCATAGCTTGGAGAAATAAAGGACCAATTTATAGCTGAATTCTCTAATCTAAGGTCGGTGAAGATAAGGATTGCTTTCCGTGCCATGCGGAGTAATTCTCCCATCTCTCCAGGAATATATAGAGATAAACTAGGTTGAGTTTATTTAATTATTCCACCGGCTTTGCTCTCTTTTGTGATGAGAAATAAGCCGGGTATTTCTCACATGTGTCGTAGACCGCCAGACCAAAACCCTAATTGTTATTGAAAAGATGAGAGTACCCAAATATACCACAATCTTAAACTTTTCCACCTATAAGTCCTCTTACAGAAAGTGATTGTCTATGGACTGAGTCGAGACAATACAACGAATCGGTATTCACATTTTGTGTGATCGTCTATGGATACGAGATCGAGACAATACAACAATCAAAGTGTAATTACTTGATAATAGGTTCGGACTTAACCAAACTCTATAGGATCACTATTAAGTAATACGGAGTTAACGTTTATGTAATTTACTTTAAATTATAATAACAACAATTATAATTGAGGAAAACAAAAGTAAATGACACAGCAAGATTTTGTTAACGAGGAAACCGAAAATGCAGAAAAACCCCGGGACCTAGTCCAGAATTGAATACTCTTAGAATTAAGCCGCTATACAAAATCACACCAACTTCGTATAGTTGAGACCAAGCAACTAAACCTATAGTTCATCTAGTTTCTTAAGTATCCCTATGCTTCCGACATTCAATAAGTGCACGCACTGGAACATTTCCTTTGGTTCGTATTCCAAACAATAAAGGAACAATAAATATGTTTGGTAACAACTCTATTCAATCTCAGTGATATGAGTTAGACAAAGGCTCTTCCGTTTAATCCAATAAACTCCTTTGTCGGGTTTAGATCAATCTAAATAACAACTACCAAAGTAGTAGAGATTATATTTTGCAATCAATAATAAGATCTACAAAGATGCTAAATACTGATGCCGATCTATGCAACTAATCAATCAAATCTGTTAAAGATAAATCGATTATAGTTGGATCCCAGCCGATCAAGTTTTGTGCACACCAAAGATTATGAAACCCAGTAATAAATCTTCTTCGTCTTCAAATCTTCTTAAATCTTCAATAAACACCTGCACACAACAACTTGAATATCTTGTGATCAATCACGCAAAGAACAAAGTCTGTTAACAATGGATTATCACAAGATGTCTTTAGATCTACAAACAGTTCTAAAGATCTCGTCGACACTTCGATCTAGTTTGAGTGAATCTTATATCATAAGAAAAGATTCTCAAGAATAAACAAACTAGGTGCAATCAAAGTTCAACAACCATCAGTCACTCAAATCAAATCGAAAACTAATAATACTGCAATTATCTAGTTTCCCACCAACGGTACTCGTAAAGATTCTTGATCCCACAGAAGTCTTTTAACGAGCGGTCGTAAGAGATTTCTCCTAATTAGGGTACTTTCCTCTCCGAATAGATGGCTCCACCAGTAACAACACAACAAGGTAGTTTTGTTGGCTCTTACGATAGTTTGCTCGAAATTCAAACTTGGGTATTAATAGACCAAGAAATTTTGGACACCAAGGAATTTGCAAAACCGAAATATTCTTAAGATATGCAATATATTCCCAAATCGGTTTTCATAATTCCTAGAAATGCCCTGTCCAAAAATAACCGAAATCCTACTAGAAAATCTCCAATTAGTAAATGCACATTACCTTTTTTTATTTTCCAGAGATATGCATTTTAATTGATGGTAATTAAAAGCATATAAAATTAACAACCTTATTTAAAAGATTCTCAACTTATTTCGGTCTGGGATCTCCTTTAGTTATTAAGGAATATATTTGAACAATAAAAGATAAGAGTTACTTAACATGTTCAAAGTATGTCGACATCTTATTTCTTTGTAAATACTTTTTCATATTTACAATCTTGGAACCGATTATACCACACTTCCGAACAAGTTTAGAACTGGTTCATCTGATTTCCAAGAACTATGTGATTGATCAAATATCAATACACTAATCATGGGTTTATGGTTCTACCAAACACAAGGATCGGTTTTACCTTAATATGGTTACTAGGACCGGTTACATCAGTTACCAGGATCGGTTACATCAATTACCAGGACCGGTTACCATATTCTCATGGTATTACTTGTGATCGGTCACACCAGTTACCAGGATCGGTTACACCAATTACCAGGACCGGTTACACCAATTACAAGGATCGATTACACACTCTTTTATGATCGGTCACACCAATTACTAGGATCGGTTACACCAATTACAAATATCAATCATACCATCTTAGGTGATTACTTAGGATCGGTTACACTAATGAAAGTCATACCAATGCATAAGTCAGGCATTGTGACTAGTTTTACCAAGATACATAACAAGTTATAATCGGTTTTACTAACTCACACATATTGGTAATCCAAAGATATGCAATGAATAACAATACCAATAAGCCTAGCGATTTCCCTTTCGATCCATAAAACAAGTTCATGAATGTACTTTCTTTAAACGAATGTAAACATTGTTTCCTAGGACGAAATCTTCACCCATACCCATATACATAATCACCATAGCATTCATATGATTATGTCGATGTCTTATATACGAAGTTCAAGAGATAAGAGTTATACTTTGTATTCTAATTCCTTAACACTATGTCTACTAGAGTATAATTATTCACAGCTTCGCAGTTATGTTTTCAATATAGCACGACTTGAAAGATACGTTGGGAATGAAATAGTTCAAGTCAAAATATTACTAACCTCAAGAGGAAGGATGGTGTCATCGATATAGCTTGTTACTTCTTCACATTCTTCAAGTCTTCGAGTAATACTTGTATATCTCATTATCCTAATCTTTCTAGCCTAACCTATACGAAGTTGTCTTTAGTACATAATTAAGCGACTCTTAAATTGAGTTTTGATTAACTAAAATATGACAACCAAACTTGACATACCAACGCTTGGTGGGTTCAACCGAGCTATGCTCTAACAATTATCCCCCCATTTGTGTGAAGCTGAGTCAGCCTTTGTGATGATATGTGGAGAGAGAAATATCTTTTTTAGCCTATTTAGCCAAGATAGAGAGATATTCTCCGATCTGTAAGAATGACTAGGATGAGTCACGTGAAAAGGCATGAAATAACTCAGAATTCATGTGGAGAGTCTATAAAGGAGACTCGATTACTACATGAGGCTCATGCCTATCATGGGGAATATTCAGCCTTGTCTTAGATTTCCCGAGAGATTTGAATCTCTGTGGGATTTCGATAAGAGATGTGAATCTCTCCGAGATTTTTCAGAGAGATTTGAATCTCTCCGAGATTTTGAAGAGTGATTTTGAATCTCTCCGACATTTTTCAAAGAGATGTGAATCTCTCCGAGATTTTGAAGAGAGATTTGAATCTCTCTAAGATTTGGCAGAGAGATGTGGATCTCTCCGGGATTATGAAGAGAGATTTGAATCTCTCCGAGATTCTAAAGAGAGACGTGAATCTCTCCGAGATTTTTCCGAGAGATTTGAATCTCTCAGAGATTTTAAGGACAGATAAAATCTTTACGAAGATTTTGTTAACGGATTTGAATCTTTCTGTGGTCAGTTGGGACTTGTCCTGAAGAGAGAAAAAAGGTTGTGTATGCCCGATTGATGTCTCTGCGAGACTTTGGTTCAATTGTCTTTGACCATCGTATCTTGCAGAGATGTGCTAGAAATCAACTGTGTGTCCATAGGATATCCTAGGAATTATTCGGAAACCTCAGTAAGTCGAGTTAGAGCCTAGAGCAGACATGACCACTGTATCTCGCGATGATGTACTAGAAATCAGTCCTTGATCTCAAATAGGGTGAGTCGTGCTTACAGGAGACATGCATATCTCCGCTCTGGGTCATATGTCCGTTGGGGACGTTTTTACACATCTATAGATCCTACATGACCAGCAGTATCTCGTCAAGGATGTATACTAGGAATCATGGCATCACAATCAGCTGCGTCTCGCGAAGACATGTTTTAATTGTGGTTGTTCTGGTTCATAAGTCTGCCGGGGATGTTTTACGCTCTACAGAACTTACGTGACCAGCAGTATCTCGCGGGGATGTGTGCTAGGAGTCACGGCATCACGACCAGCAGTATCTCGCGGGAACGTATACTAGAAATCGTGGATATGAGTTCCTTGAGGACCAAGGGATTAATCTCTCCCGTGAGAGTTGAGTTTTGTGTATGGTGTTGAAATGATGTTTTTGCCCTTTATCTAAAATTTACCATCTACATTAAGTCCCCTACTCAGAATAGAACCTTGATTATTCTATAATGAGTATATATATGGTGACAAATCATTCATATGCGAAATTAAAATCCACTCGGTCTTCTAGACTTGCCAGGAGTCCCCGAATTGATGTTTAGTCTTCGATTGTTATGACTCGGATCTTGGAATTGACCCTAGACATGGAATCCTTTTAGGATTTTGCATTGGAAAGCGTCATGGAAATAGAGTCTTGCATAGGAAACTTCCATCTTGGTCGAATAAGATTTGCAAATTAGGGTTCACTTGGACAAAACCCTAATTTTCTCTCTTTGTGCGTCCTTGAGCTTCCGAGTTTGTGCAAGTGAGTATTTGGCGATGAGAGAGGTTTGAGCGGCTTCTTGGTTGTCCAAGAAGTTAGAGAAAATCCTGTAAATACCATATTCTCGCGAGCACGTGTCACATATCTGGCGATCGTGTGCAAGTTAAAAAAGTAGCCCAGGCAATACACGGGTATCAAAGAAGTAGCATATCCCTTCTTGATCTACATTAACCCATCTCGAGGAAGGTTACCTCGACGGCTTATATGGTAAAGTAGATCCTAGCATAGGGAGGTGGTAGCTGTCGAAGGGACAGAGGTAGCTGATATATCTAATCAGCATTTAATGTCGCAAGCCTTATATACACGTTTGATCAAAGCGTGTAGAGAAAAGTGAGATGGCATAGTATGACTGGCGAAGGCATGCGGTTAACGAAGGTACAATCTGTACTAAGGTTGGAGAGTTCACGAGGGAACGTGGGTCAGCTTAATCGACTGGAGAAAGCGTGCGGCCAATGAAGGTACCATTTGTACGGGAAGATACATCAGGATACGATGAACCCAAAGACATCGAAGATGTTTCTGGAGCAGAAGGGACTATAAATACCGAACTCCACTAAACAAATAAGGGCATTCAATACCCGAAGGAGAGAAGATATAGTCTTAAGCTTATACCTCTTTAATGTTTAGAACTTAAGTATTTACTATAGCTTGAGTTATCTCTATTATTTTGGGAAGCATTTAAGATCTATGTAACCACAACTACTTAATACAAACACTCACTCATTACCCCATGGACGTAAACGAAAGTCGAACCACGTAATCTCTTGTGTCTCTTGATAACATAGTAGCACTTACATTACCTCAGTATTGTTCGTTATTATTATCTTTATCTTGAGTACCTTTTATTACTTAACCACATCAGTTCAACTGAGACATCTTTACTACTTACTATCGGATTCTCTGAGTTGTGCGACCAATTAGACACATTACATCTGAAGATGAAACTTATGCAAAGTAAAGAGGACCAATATTTTTACCAAAAAACGCATAACATTCCTACCTACTTAAAATATTACATGGAAGGTATCAAAGGAGTTCACAAAGTACCAAACATTGTTTCAAAGCATCAAAAGGGAAACATCTCAGCTAAGGAGGACACCTTGGCCAAGGATACAAACAACAAAGAATAAGTTCAAGTGATCTAAAGAAATCAAGGGTAAGGAAGACGATCGAAGGTAACACCCTCAACTTGGCGCTCTACTTCGGCAAAGGTGTTGTTGATATGATCAATAGCAGCGCGTTCCATCTCCACCTTGATCTGAGCAGTCTGAGTCACCAGATCCTGAGATGACTTTTGATGGAGCTCCTTCAGTTGAGCACTTAGCTGGTCATTGGCCTGCTGAAGCGCCTCAGCCTTAAACTTCGAAGCGGCATCGAATTGGCGCTCCCTCTCCAAGGAAGCTACCTGGTTTTCCATATGAGTAACCTTAGCACCCAAGCCAACAAGTTGATCCTGCAAACCTACGTACATGAAAAGGAGGGGTCAAGAAACAAGAAGGCTGCGACAAGAAACGTAAGAAAACTTCAAAAGCAGAAAATCCTAAGCTACCTCCGGCATGGTTAAGGGAATCCTCTAAACTATGCTCAGCTTCGATAAGCTCTTCCTCAGCAGCATTAAGATCCTCAGCCAAAATATTGTGTTCAGTACGGAGATCATACACGTCAATCTGGAGTGAAGCATTCTCAGAAGATATGGCTTGGTAAACATCCTCTAACTCTTTTAATCTCTTAACCATAGATGCGCGGGACATGGAAGAAGAGGGTTGAGAGGCCTCACTAAGTTTGTACCTAAGGGAACATATTTCGGAGGACAACACATTACGTTCGGCAGTTGATAGACGCATTATTTTGTCTAATATGTCTCAATTGTATATATTGTTAGTATTCGATTTTGTATTTATTTTGTTATTTTATATCTTTGTAGGTACTTTTAGAGAAATAAGCTCTTGCGGCGAAATTGGCTCTTAAAGTGGTGTTTTACACCCCCAGGATAGAGTACTAAAGGAACCCCAGAAATGCACCGAAAGCACCCTAGAAATACACCGGAAGAACCCCGAAAAAGTGTTGAAAACACCCCATAAAAAGTGTTAAAGGCACCCATAAAAATTACTAAAGGCACCCTAAAATGGATAAGGGCGCCCCCAAGGCAGCCGAGTTGTTAAAGGCACCCGCATTTTGGATTTAGGGCACCCCTTCTTCTTAATTTGAATTTCTTGTTTTGAAGGGAAATCATTCCATTCACTGGCAGAATTTCGATCAAAGATTTAATGGGGTTGGAGGTAGATTCAAGGGATGATTTTTGATGGGTAGTTGTGATATGACCTAATAAACATGTTTCTGGTTTTAGTTTCGACTGAATTTGGCTAGATAATCCAAGAGTTGAGAACAGGGCAGTTCGTGCATGGAAAAGATATTCAAGGGATTTGGAGAAGTTTGAACGAGTTCTGTGCAAGTTTGTTGGCTCGAGCAACACTTTGGGGCGTGGCAGAGATAAATATGGCAATTTGGCAGCTTCAGAACGCGTGGAGAAATCAAAAATCTGAGTTATTTCCTAAACATGCCGTGAAGAATAATGGAGAATTATATGAAGTTATTACGTGAGATTTCGATGTTGTTGGGTTATAAATAGTTGTTGGGGACTCAGATAAGAGGTGTCGAGAGTTTGGGGAGATGAGGAGAGCCAGAGAAGAAGAAATCCGAGTTTTACAAAACTCGGTTTCTGCTGCTGCTGCTGCTGATAATGATGAACATCAAGAACACGAAGAACAAAAGCCTGTAAAGGAAAGTCGTTGAAAACTGTCGCTTAATTGTGACAGTTCCCAACTCCTTTCCAGCGACTGCGGAACAGTGTTTACAGCACTTATCTTTTATCGTTCATTTTGTGACAATGTTTGTGCGTCGCAAAATTCTGTTCTACACCATTTTCTCTTTATTTCATCTTTGTAAACCATTTTTGAGCCAATAAAAAATATTTTGAGAGTGTCTATAATATGAGGAGCTAAACCCCAACACTGGGACGACGGAGGAGGTCGAACTTCATACATGGGTAAATTTGTTTTATTCTTTTTTATGACTTTTGCACTAAAATTAATTGAAATATGATTTGATTAAATTGGTTGTCATTTTATTAGATGGGTCATGCTTAGCTTAGGTGATTTAATGTCCCATGCTTAACATTTACAATCAATGTTTTGAGAATCTACCTTGGCAAAAATAGAGTCCATGTTTATATTTCTTGAGCTAAAATTGTTGAGAATAAATAAGTGAACCTTATGTTATGAAGATTGGTTAAATCCTTAGTCCCAGTACCTCTTGCACCAATTGTAATATTATTGTATATTTTTATTAAATTTAAAAACTCGAATCTTCACAAGTCTCAACGAACCTTTTACTACAACAAAGTTGAAATCACATCAGCTGTCACTTTGGATAAGGAAGCGCAGGCATCTTTAAAGTTTGTATAATATTTCTTACGGATGATCTCCTGAGATGAGAGACGTTTTTCTAACAAAGCCTCCTTTTGCTTTAGTATGAGATTTTCCTTCCACCTAAGGGTTTCATCACTATCTTTACGGAGGAGGGACATCTTCTTCACAAGATCAGAATTATGAGCAGACTCAAAGGAGAGTTAGGCCTCGTTATGAACGATCACGTTCATTAACCTATCAGACTTCCTCTGATAATACCAAACATCGGAGGTCAACTTGGTCACCTGCTCCTGAAGGTATTTGAATTCACCGGAGATACCAACTGATAGGCATAGGTACTCTCAGGGCATAGTTACAAGAAGAAACAAAAATAAAACTAAGGGGAATAATGGACGAACCTAACACTTTTGATGATTCAGAAGCCACAGTTGTGTCATCCTCCTTGCACCCCTCTTCAACAATCTTAGCAGCATAATTGGCTTTCTTAAGAGCCAGCAGACATGCTTCTAAAGACCTTTGAGTCTTTTTTAGCTCATCCTCCAATAAAGGTACCTTAGCATAAGAAGCTGTGTCACCAGAAGCATATTGCTGAGCACTAACGAAAGCATAATCCTGACGAGCGCGCTCCAATAGAGCATTCAAGTGAGTACACTTGGCTCTGTAAAACTTGAACAAGGTACAACCGACGTCGATTTTCTTACAAATCTGTAAGCAAGGAAGTATGAGAACGTACGATGGCCACAAATAAAACAAAAAGGCAAAGAAGGAGAGATGCTTACTGAGAACATGGAGAGACGAGGAAGAAAATCAACATAACTGTCCATGAAGGCCTCCATCACCTGAATACTACCCCTGCGGATTTCATCGAGGCTCTGACAAGAACGAAGATATTCCATATCAAAGAATAGATCCTTGGCCATCTGGTACTGAGCCGTCAAAGCATCCAACTTAGAAGAAATCTCCAAGGAGTTTCTCAGCTGATGAGGGGCAACTCCGGCAGAAAAGGGGCCCTTGGAATCACTAAAGATAGCTTCCAGGATGGCGTCATCAGAGCTCCCAAGGCTCAGGTTCTCAGGTAACTTACCTTTTCCTTAATCAACAGACGTCCCACCAATCGCTTGGGATCGAGCATGAGATATCAGTGCTTGATCATCACCACGACGAAGGGTTGGCATAGTAGAAGATCTGGGAACAATGGATGCTTTTCCAGAAGTACTACCTAAATTCATGTCACCACCAAAGGGAAAATTACCAAGGTTCATCCAATCAGGCGACAAAGGTGGTGGACCAATAGGCTTACTTGTAGGGGCAGTAGAAGCAGATTGAGCACTACCCAACGAGGTAGGCGCAACATTGAAGAGAAGCCTCCTAGTAAAATCACAACCTTCTTCTTCGCCTGAGAATATGAACTGCTCACCCTTATAACTGGCGTAGTACCCTTCGCGAATGAACCACTCGAATGTTGCGAAGTAGCTGGAGAATACGAAGGACCCTTGGTAGACAACACCATAGCACTGGTGATAACCGGAGCAACATGATACGTGCTTGAAGGAGACGAAGGCTTAGGACACTTCGAAAAAGGAACAGGGATTGTAGCAACTTGAGTAATTGCTTGACTCACCAACAGAGAACCACCAGCACCATGAATGTTATCACCTTCAACAGAACCAGCGAGAATAAGGCTAGGACTTAATTTCGTAAAGTCTTTCTCAATATCATCCAAATGAGGGCTAAGGGCAGTGTCTTCGACATCTTCAATGCCCTCCATATCCTAAGGTTCATCTTCAGCAGCTTTCGAGTCTTCACCAGACTCTTCTACGTCAATCACATCCTTCAACTTGCCTTTCTTCTTGGAAGACTATAAAATAACACATGCGAAAGCTAAGGATCAGGGGGAAAATACCTAGGTAACTACATGCACTAAGGTAGGGTTATAATCCTTACCTCCGCAGGTCTAGACTTGGCATCTTCAATCGAAGCCTTCCTCTTCCTCGTACGAGTGGCAACGGAGTTACCAGCGGAACCAGAAGCAGTCTCAACGGAAGAAGCAAGGGAATGCTAAAAAAGAAACCTATGTATTCTCAGCAAAAGGGTCGACAAACGAAGATTAAATAAATAAGAAATCAAAGGTTACCTAATCAGGAATAAAAGGGTTCAAAACCCAAGGCTGGTATCCATCGTACTTAGTAGGCAGAGACGAAGCATGACGAGGAACGTTGGGATCTGCGATTTTAAACCCACGGGCCCAAGGACCTTTCACACGAAGAGGAGTACGAGCCAAACGCTTGTTGTTAAGGAGTGAATATTATTTTGGTCCTACCCGTCCTAGCTACACCAAATGACTACACTTTCTAGGAATGGTATGAGAGAGAACTTGTTTTCCATTGTACTATGTACCTCCTTTTATAGAATTTCCCAAAAGCCCTTCCTTTTATGACATCATGTCACATGTCCTAAACCTCCTTAATTACAACTAATGTCACTCCTTCTCTAATACAATATCCTTCTTTTCCCTTAATTCCCTCCTTATCCTTTTCTCCTTATGTAACACTTCTTAGTGGACTTGGGCCTTAGTCCCCAAGTCTCCTTTGTTTATGTTGGGTTTGGCACCCCTTTAGGGGCTCCCTAGCCCTGTTAGGGGGTAATAATTTTCATGTATCAACATTAGTCCCCTGACTATTAGGTCAATTGATAAAATGACCCGGTAGTCAATTGGCTTGCACGTGTACGTCTTTCTCTTTCTACTAAGAGAAAAATCTTTCTTTTATTCCCACGTCCTTATGTGACGGTTAGTCTCCCATTTCATGCAAAGAAACTTTTCAGTTCCTCATAACTGCCACGTTCGGGTCTCCACGTAGCCTATATATAGACCCTCTGAATTATTCCTTCTCCTCAACTTTATTCCATCATTCAATCTCATCTCATTCCAGACATATCATACACGCGTCATGTCTAGCGA
Source organism: Papaver atlanticum (assembly GCA_023531105.1). NCBI lineage: Eukaryota > Viridiplantae > Streptophyta > Magnoliopsida > Ranunculales > Papaveraceae > Papaver > Papaver atlanticum. The sequence goes on along the minus strand of JAJJMB010004448.1, from coordinate 2,236,403 downwards.
CTCTACCAGTAGTAGTTCATCCACGGAGGAGGAAGAAGAAGAGGGATCCGAGGAACTGATGAGTACCGACTCCGAAGTGGCTGGCTATGTGGATCAGGAAGAATTGCATATACCAGTGCCAGCGGATGGGGAAGCACATACAATCTCTGAAATCACGAGCAATTCCGAACTGAAGCGTGTGTTAAAACTGTGAGGTCTCTGTGGTGGTCAGCGCGTCCTTCCTATGGATGCCGTTCTCATCCCGCGCCTTCTCAACCCTCCCGTGTCAGCTCATCCTCCAGCCTCTGGATGGCTCATGTATCCTGAGGCAGATACCCTAGACACCTTTTCGTTCAAAAAGGTTCCACGGATGGCTATCCATCGTGATGATTACTTCCCGTTATCGAGATTCGATCTTCATCTGCCTCTTCCGCGTATCATCAGAAACCTCATGATTCTCCGCTCGCCCCCGAGGTTGGTTTCTTTTTTCCCGACCCTTAGTGTATTTCTCATTATTATTATTTATTTTATTTTTGCGTTCGTTAGTTCTTACTCGTCACCATCGTTATTCCATTTGCGCGTATATCGCTTTCTAGGATATGGGTCACAAGCGTAAAGAAACCGGTAAGCATGAGGGATCTAGTATCGAGGGTGGGAGGCGCGTGATTCTTGCCAAGGGGTCTGTAAACGCGGTAGATTAGATGGGAGTATTTCTACGCTAGTTGGGCCTCCAGAGAGATGCCCCAACACTTCTGACCCGTTTTCGATTCCTGAGGACGCACAACTTCGCTTTTCGAAGGTGGTAGATGCCGCTGAGGCCGGCGTCGATCCTTCCTTTTATAAATTAGTTCATGGTTTTTGGGTGCCATCTTCTCTTGCCGTCACTTACAGGGATATCGTGGAGCGCGGCAGTGGCCACATGGTGAAGGAGGGTCTCCTCGATATGAGGACGTTGTGTTATATGAACAAAAATCTCCTCGAGGTTGCCGACCAATTTACGCGGGTGGGGGATGGTCTCATTGACGTTATTATTTTGCGCGGCTGGGAGACTACTATTCATGCTGCAGCTAACCTCGAATTTCGCGTGAAATGGTTGGACGAGCTGTTGACAAAGTTGAAGGACCTTAATGACCGCCGCGTGCATCTCCTTGATCAGATTACTCTCTAGGTAGAGCTAGTCCGTCTTTCCCAAGTTACTGCTGATAAGAAGGTGGCGCTGAATCAGCTTACCGCTAGCGTAGGGGCAGCGGCTGTTGCAGCTCAGCAGGCGGAGATTGCAGAGGGGAAATTTCGTGCGGATCTCGAGGAGAAAATACAGGAATGGTCCCTATTATAGTCCGCCTAACGCATTCCCGTTTTCATTTCCTATGCCCTCCTTTTATTTATGTCGTGCACTTTCTTCTTCTTTGAACAATTTGTTTGTTTGGTTATTTGTGGATACTCTAACTAGGTGGGGTATTATGTTATTTTAAGCTTGGGATTTGCATTCTACGCTTTCTGCGCTTTCTTCAGTTAATCCTACGTTTGTTATTATTAACTTTGTTTTGTTATGTTGCATATAAAGGCCCCTGATCTGTGTGATGGGGCATCCTATATCCTTTAGCGTCTGTCACAATGTAGGCTAGAATGATGTTTGGACCGCGGTATGCTCTTCCTTAGAGTGTGGCGGAGTGTACTCTGATGCGCATGACCTTAAGACGGCAGCGGCTTTATGCTTTGCCTTAGAGGTTTCGACGCGCTTATTCTTACTTTATATGGAAGTGGTGCATTTTTCTTTAGGGGATTTGGAGGGAGCGTATGTCAAGGACGCGCCTATCCCCCTTTTCTTTAGAACGTGAAAGAAGCGGCATGGGACGCGCCTATTCCCATTCTTTATAGAAGCGGTGGGTTTGGATGGAGTGTATGTTTAAAATAGAGTGTAATAGGAGCGCGGCGTGTATTTGAACGCGCCTACTCCATCTTTTGTTCGTTTTATATGGGAGACAACATTTGATTCATCATCTCTGCAAGTCAATCAGTTGCCCGAGTGTTCTAAGTATTTCATAGCCTACTATGGGTGCCTTTGGAATCCCGTGGGTTCGTTGATCGACCGGGTATCTATGTGTCCCGTAGCCTTCTATAAATTTTTCAGTCAGCCGAGAGTCTATGAATCTCGAGGCTATTCACAAATTCGTCGGCCGAGTGTCTATGCATCTTGTTAAAGAAAAAATGGGATGGGAAGGGGTGTATGGGGAACACGCGTACCCTTTTTCTTTTTCTTTTTAAAATGGAGCATGTTACGTGAAACGCGCCTACTCTCCCCCTCTCTTTTTTCCTTTGAGTGGAGAACGGTGTTTGGGTGGTCAAGGCGTATGGGGAGCGCGCATATACCCCTTTTTAGTTTCTCCAGGGAATGATGGAGTGAGAACGCGCCTACTCCTTATTCTGGTCGTTTTATATGGGAGACAGCATTTTGATTTAATACCTCTGCAAGCTAATTGGTTGTCCAAGTGTTCTTAGTATCTCAAGCCTTTCGTAAATCAATCAGTCGAGTGTCTATGCATCTCGATGTTTTTCGTAAATTCGTCAGCTGATCGGGTGTGTATGCATCCCGTAGCCTTTCGTACATTCGTCAGCCGACCGGGTGTCTATGCATCCCGTGGCCTTTTGCAAACATGTTAGCTATTCGGGTGTCTATGCATCCCGTATCCTTTGTAAATTCATCGGTCGACCGGGTGTCTATGCATCCCGTAGCCTTTCGTAAATTCATTAGCCGACCGGGTGTCTATGCATCCCGTGGCCTTCTGTAAATTCTTCAGCTATTCGGGAGTCTATGCATCCCGTAGCCTTTTTCTTTTTATTTTTCTTTCTATTTTTGCCAACGCTTCTATTTATTATTATAAATTATCATTCATGGGGACATAAAAGGGAAATACAACTTGCCTTAGTTGCTGGAAGCCGTTGTTCGTTGCTGGGTTTTCAAGAGGAGGTCCGCGGTTCTTCACTGGTGTGTTTTATTTACATATGCCATGCCTAGTTTTGGTTCAATGACGAGGGAGAGGATCATTTCCAATTGCTTGCTCTGCTATTTCGATTTTTCCCGTTGCGCGTTTGCGGTCGAAAATACTCCTAATGGCGAAGCACTCTATTGTTGGATGGCCTAACCTTTGATGATAATGGCAGTATCTTATCGCGCCCTTGTCCATTTTGTTGACATCTAGCACCATCGGTGGCAGATTGATTTCCTTGTTCCTTACCCATTGTTCCAAGAGTTCGATTATCTACTCTCGGCTGTATGGAAGAGGAGGTGGAGGGTTGTCTCGCCTCGTCCCTCTGAGTCCCCCTGGGTTTCCCTCGGTGGTCTGGAACGGATCCTTCCTTACTTTGCCGATGTTGAGCCTTATGTTACGTGGTGCTTCAGAGACGACATTGATTATGTGTTGCCAGGGGTGGTCTGTATGTGTTTCTTCGACAAAGTCGGCGATCCTCTCTGTTGCTTCTTCCAACTCGACGAACGTTTGGAATCTGAAGTTGATCAGGCTCCTCTTAAAGGAAGACGCCATCCCGCGTATGCAAATCTCAACTAGCGCTCCTTCACTGATGTCCTCGTGGCAGTCTAATATGTGATGCCGAAATCAGAAGATGTATTTCCCTATTTCTTCTCCTACCCGTTGGCTGCACCTGCTCAAGTCTATTGACGTGATCTTTCTTTTGGCTGAATAAAATTTCCTAAGGAAGAGAGTGGACAAGGTTTTCCACGAGTCCATGCTTTCTGCTTTTAGGTTATCGTACCAAGTAAATGTTGTTCCCGTGAGTGATTTAGGGAATTCCCTCAAGCATAACTTTCCGTTAGAGGCCTTATAATTCATTGCAGACAAAATTTGACTAAGATGTTCTCGTGCGTTTCCTTTCCCATCATATGCTATGAACTTTGGTGATGTGTAGTCCTCCGGGTATTGATGCTCGTTGGGTAGGGGATGTTCATGGCGCCGTAGTCGTCTTGTCTCACCACGCGGTAATAGGAATCTAGGTATCTTGCCATAGCTTCTCGTGACATTGTCATAGGCTCGTTGTCTTTGTGTCATTCATTCACTCCCGTTTATTCGGAGATGTCTTGGTTTGTTATTGTAGCATGTTCCATCCACTCTCTCAGCTTCTGTTTCCTTTGTACGCGTGTTTCCAACTCCTTTCGTATGTCTTGAAGTGTTAAAGACGAGGGCTTTGGTGGTTGTGTCATTTGTTGTGCGCCCTTTCCTTGTATTTCTCCCACTTATTTATTATGGGGTTCGTGTGCTATCTGATGTCTATCCGCGCCTTGTGCCAGTGTTTCTTCTTCGCTGTCTTCATTTTCTTCCTCTATTATTACCTGGTCGGGGTCAGCAGGCTGACTCGCCGGCTGGTTTCTTAGCACGCATGTGCTAGTGCTTCCTAGGTGCGTCATGGAGAGCTAAGCACGAGCCTCCGGGTGTGGTCGCCAAATGTTGAGGGGTGAATATGATTTTGGTCCTACCCGTCCTAGTTACACCAAATGACTACACTTTCTAGGAATGGTATGAGAGAGAACTTGCTTTCCATTGTACTATGTACCTACTTTTATAGACTTTCCCAAAAGCCCTTCCTTTTATGACATCATGCCACATGTCCTAAACCTCCTTAATTACTACTAATGCAACTCATTCTCTAATACAACCTCCTTCTTTTCCCTTAATTCCCTCCTCATCCTTTTCTCCTTATGCACACTTCTTAGTGGACTTGGGCCTTAGTCCCCAAGTCACCTTTGTTCATGTTGGGTTTTGCACCCCTTTAAGGGATCCCTATCCCTGTTAGGGGGTAATAATTTTCATGTATCAACACTTTTCATGGTCAAGACAAGTACGATCAGCCAAAGGGAGAAAGAGCTTAGCAGAATAACGAATTGTAGTCAGCCCATTCTTATCAATCTCCTCCATCAAACTAAGGGTATTTCCCTCTCGGATCTGCTTAGCAGTAACATGAATATGACGCGGACCAACACAACAAGGAAGAAGATTGCTCTTTTGAATAGCATCGGCATACGTAGCATTGAAATACGTAGCATTGAAGTTGGAAGAAGTAAAATATTCCTGCTTACAACTCCCATGAGCGAAGGGATTGTAAGATTTCAGAGTAGTCTTACCCTTGCTGCGGTACCAACACTCATGAAGGGCACGCCAGAAATTACCAGTATACTGCATCACCCCTCGGACCTGAGTCTTGTTCGAAGGATCATCCCTGGCGGACAAGACATCATAGTAGAAGGGATCCTTCCTGCTATAAAGAGGAAGAGGCATGCCTACGGCTAGCTTGCCGACACTAATCAGCAAATTATTCCCTTCATAAGGAAAGTTCCTAATCATAGACTCGGTAAGAACATCGGGACCATCCACAAAAGAGATCCAAAACTTATGTAGGCGAAAATGATTGGAGATCTCATAAAGGGACCAGTCGGAGTATCTATCTTTATCATGAAGCTACAACCTCTGCAACTCATAGTGGGGCGGAGATGGTGCAAGAGTCTCAGCAACAAACTCCTCTAACTCAGGTTCCTCAGTAACCTCAGGTATCTCAGTGTCCCCACCCATCTCAGGAGGGACATAAGGCATAGCGTTGGGATGATCCATGTGCAGAGGAGGCTCAGTAGCAGATCTTGACCTAGAATCTCTACGCACAGTTTTTTTTGGAAGCCTCATAACTGCTAACACCAGCAGGAAGAAAAGATCAACAACAATGGCAGGAGAAATTTGCAGACAACCCAAAACCCGATTGGGGGAAAACCAAGTAAACTTTGGGCATGGGTTTAACTCAACCAACCAAAACAAAACGAGCAAGGAACTAATTAACAAGTTCTAATGGATCGGTGGAGAACAAGTAACGAACATGAACAAACTCAAACAATAATTGTGAAAATCATGGCAAAAACGTAAACGGGGTGAAACCCATTTTCTCAAACAACATGGGGAATATGATAAAGGTTACAATCCATACATGCAAGCATTCAAATATCACCAACAACAGTCGAAGATGAAAAGCCAAAATGGGAGCATGGAGAATCAAAAAAAAAAGAGGACTCAGAAGAGCAAAGGAGAATTGGAGATCACTACCGGTATATGGAGATCGAACGCTGACGAACAAGAGATTTTTGGAATCGATGGAAGACCACCAGTTGAAAGTGAAGAAGAAGAATTTCTATGTGAAAGGGACAGAGATGGAGAGCGACAGTGGGAGAAGAAAAAAGGAAGTTAATGAATATCCTTCCTTAAATTCCTTCTTATAGGCGGCTGAAGATCCAAAAATCTAGTTGTCCCGAAATTCAAGGGGCAGTTATTGCATGAAAGGACACATGGGGACCACTGAATCCTTGCGTGCAAAAGTGGCAGCGTTATGGAAGGTTTTTTCTTCCAATCCTACCGATTGGTAGAATATGAAAGAAAAGGGGCAAACTGTGAACACCAATATTCTCGCGAGCACGTGTCACGTATCTGGTGGTCGTGTGCAAGTTAACAAAGTAGCCCTGGCAATACACATGTATCTGAGAAGTAGCAGATCCCTTCTTGATCTACTTTACCCCATCTCGAGGAAGGATACCTCGACGGCTTATATGGTAAAGTATGTCCTAGCATAGGGAGGTGGAAGTTGTCGAAGGGATAGAGGTAGCTGACATATCTAATAAGCATTTAATGTCGCAAGCCTTATCTACCCGTTTGATCAAAGCGCGTGGAGAAAAGTAAGATGGCATTGTCTGACTGGCGAAGGCATGTGGTGAACGAAGGTACAACCTGTACCAAGGTTGGGGAGTTCACGAGGGAACGTGGGTCAGCTGAGGTGGCAGAGCTCGACTGGAGAAAGCGTGCGTCCAATGAAGGTACCATTTGTACGGAAGATACATCAGGATACGATGGACCAAAAGACAACGAAGATGTTTCTGGAGCAGAAGGGACTATAAATATCGAACTCCACCAAACAAATAGGGGCATTCAATACCCGAAGGAGAGGATATCTAGTCTTAAGTTTATACCTCTTTAATGTTTAGAACTTAAGTATTATTGTAGATTGAGTTTTCTCTATTACTTTGGGAAGCATTAAAGATCTATGTAACCACAACTACTTAATACAAACACTCACTGATTACCCCGTGGACGTAGACGAAATTCGAACCACGTAATCTCTTGTATCTCTTGATAACTTAATAGCACTTACATTACCTCAGTATTGTTCGTTATTATTATCTTTATCTTGAGTACCTTTTATTACTTAACCACATCAGTTCAACTGAGACATCTTTACTACTTAGTATCGGATTCTCTGAGTTGTTTACGTTACGTAAACTATGGGAAAAATATTAGTCACAAATCCTATGAGAATAAATTGGCACTTTCTTTTGCAGTTAAAGATTTCCTATCTCATACAAATTCTGAATTCAGGATTGTTCTGCACCTAAACCCTAATTTTTCTATTGTTCTCGTCTGACTCCTTTAGACACTCTGGATAGTCTTGACGAGGCTTGGAAGGTGTGAATCTATCTTGTGGGGTTAGCACCTTGTATGACAAAAACTCGTTCAACCGCTTATACTAATCAGACACTCCTTTTCGAGAGAAAATTCCTATCTTTGAAACCAAGGGTATTTTCATCAAAATCTAACATGAGCATGATTTTTCTGATATGAAAGACTTCGTTAGATTCCTTAGGAATAGTCACGGCTTTAGAGAGAGAGAAAGGCGCATGTCTGGTCTTGGTTTTGAAAATTGTGAACTCAAACTTCCTTGTTTGAGCTAAACTCCCTTTATTTTCTCCGACATTCTGCTTTTATGGATTCCGTTTCAATCCTGTTCTTCTTTGAACATTTATAGAAATCAATATTCATGTGTATGAGGCCTTTGGAATGAGTAGATGAGAGTTTGGTCTGTCTCTGGTTGTATTAAAGCATTCTTCTTTGAAAATACTCAAAATTGTAATATAAGGGTATTTTGGTCAAAATCCCTTATGAGCTCATTTTTGTTGAAGAGTTATGAGCTAAAAGGGATTGAGAGAGGATTATAGAACCGTCCAAGATAATGGGAGAGGCTCGGTCCCTTCTCTTTTAGAATAAATCCCTTTTTTCACCAAATTCTTGAAATTAGGGCTATTTTCGTCAAAACCCTAATTCTCTTCGACTTTGATCCCTCTGAAAAAATTCCGAGATAATAAATCACGTCCCACTGGCCTAGAAGAGCATCCTCACGCATGAAAAGGGCTTTTCCATGGTTTGGAGGATTTTTAGAAGAAAGAAAACCCTCAGTTTCCTTATTTGATCCAAATTCCTCTAATTTCCTCTTTTAGCTCCAACTCCTTTTCCTTTTGCTTCAAGGCTTCCTTTTTGAAGTTAAATTGAAAATATAAGAGATACTCTGACGTTCCTTAATGTTTGGAAACCGGTTCACCTCCTCCCACGAATTTTATTGCCACTAAAATTTCATATTTTGGCCGTGACATGCATATATGCATGCATAACTTGTTTATGTGAATAATTCTCATAATTTCTTCTCTTGTCTTGTCTAATATCTCTTGCATAGAAAATAAATCGTCCTTCTTCTTGTTTTGATCTCATCTCAATAATGGTTCATAACTCTTCTAACGAAGATGACAGTAGGAGCAATATGGGCGATTTCGCAACGAGCAATGGAGCCGCCATCAATAAAGAGATCCTTAATTTCGATGACGAGTTTTATCACTTTACTGAATTGATTGATAGTTACCCTAGTACCCAGGTAAGTGACGATCTCGTTTTCTTAGTGAATGTGTGCTTTCTCCATTCATGGCTATGAGAACACTTTGAGAAGTATGCCCCTGTTCCTCGTCCACTGAAGGCCAGTGATCCTCTAGTAGCTAAAATTTTCCGTTGGTGTAATAGATATCCGATTCAGCAACTGTCTGCATTGATGGATGATGAGAAATTCGTCACTTTTTCTTGGACATGGATTCCTGAGGGTGTGGCTCAGCTGCAGTCCTTTTCCTTAATGAATGATGATGTTCTACTCCCTCTTGATTATGATTATTTGTTCAAAGCAGAGGCTACATACACATTTAGTTGTAAACCTGGTCATGTTTTGAGTTTGAGTTTGAATAGTATCGGTGAACTCTTGGTGCAAGCTTATAACAAAGATAGGACAACTCGTCAAATAGACTTCGACCATGGCGTACCTACTTATAAAAGACTAACTTCCATAGCGAGAGTACGATGTGAAATTGGAATTATAATTGGACTCCCGAGAAAATTTCCTTTTGCCTGAGCTCAAAGAACTTGTCACATATCACCCAAAGCTTAACAATATTAGAAATAGCAACTGATCAGAGTACAAAACACTTTGCAGGGGATTCCGGCGGATGATGTAGTTTTTGCAGTTCCTTAAGCGCGCGTCTCCTAACTCCGAACAAGTAAGTATCAAGTAATTTGGTTAATATTAGTGGTAGCATAACCTTTCATAATACTAATGCTTTTGTGTCCAGGTTGGCCGTTCCGTCCGTACTCATAGTGAAGTAAGTTCTCAGCAACAAAAAATTGAGGTTAACAGAATTGTGAATGAACTTGAGCTTGTTGATGCTGGTTCCTCTCCTTCATCAGGCGTTAATACTCCACCGGTAAGTTTTACTTATTATAATTACTCATTTAATGCCCATGCATATTTTTTTAACCACCACATGCATAGGTTTAGTCGTTGTTGGCTAGATTTCCAGAAACAAACTTCAGATTTGAGACATCTGAGGAGAATCGTCACAGATTTGGATTTGAGCACCCGACCCTTACTTTTTTTAGGAAAAAGAGTAATCTATCCAATTCAAAAATAAAAACTTGATTCCGAGCTTATTAGGTCAGTCTAAACCCTGTGTACATTTGGCTTCAGGAATCCCGTATAGAATTTCAGAAACTTTTCAGATTGCGTCTACTTCGGTATTGGGGACACATCTCCTAGCTCGTTTGTCCGTTTGAGTCACCCTTGGTATATTGTTGGGAAGACCTAGGAGAATATATTTTCTTCAGGAAGGATCACCAAATTGTTTATGGATTACTGCCAGTTTTCATGTCTTCGTGATGCAGTGTACAATAATCCGACTCTTAAGAGGAATCCTTGTCCTGTTTGGATTCTTGACATAACCCAATACTGTGGAAACGACCCTTAGAGTATCATGACCCTATTATCCATATTTAGATAAGTATTATTCGTGATTTCGGCTTCCATAGGACAAAGGCATGCCCATCCTTAGGTTTTACATTTATAATTGGTAAAAAAAAACGTATTTTATTGATTCTTCGTGAAAGGGTGACATCCGAACGAACCCATGAGAATTATTATAGACATGATCTAGACTTCTTGAGGACAAAACAAGGATACGACTTTAGGTATGAGGGTAGGCTTCATCTTTTGTTCATGAGGCCTGACATGTACTTAATCGACCAAAACCCCAACCATGCGTCACATATATCTTCAATTTTATATCTTCTTGATATAAATCATTCCTTGTACTGCAGGCTCATACCATGGGTACTTATCAAAAGACGATTATTGATAATGGGGCGGATGATATTTTCCTAAACAACGAATCGAGTGTGCATCAGTCCATGGTTATTAGTAATCCCGATGGAGAATCACAAAGAGGTGAGGCTGAACATAGGGGCATAGTTGGTTATCCTATTGCTGGTGCTGACTTTGTGGGCTCTTTTACCCTTCTAAAACCGAATGAGACATTGGTGGGGGGTTTTGGCATTGCTACCAAATATGCCGAGTTGTACCGGTTAATTCGGCAAAGATATGGTCATATTGCTACAATGGAGATAATAACTTATGTTGCTCATCCCACGATCGAAATAGTTAATGACTTGTTGGAGATCCTTGATGCAATAAGGGACTTGACTCTGAACAACATCCCTTCTGGTTACTTCATAGATCTTGGAAATCTTGTGACAACTTGTGAAAATCTTCGCCTAGAGGAGAAACTGGTAGCCGAGAAGGTGGAGCGTGCAAAACAAATGACCCGAGATGCAGAAGTCAAAAGTGCAGGAGAGGAACAGGAAGAAGGAAATCTTTTCCCGAAGAGAAAAGCTCGTTTTGGACGGTTTCCTTTAGATTGAATGATTTGAGGGACAAGTTTTACGAGTAGTGGTAGTTTTAGGTAAGTTTTGAACTTTTGATATGATATTTTGCTAAAGACTTGAGCACGATGAGATTTGCACACAGTTTATTGAATGAGTAAGTGCATTTTTTGAAAGAAAATCTAACTAACCACTAACTTGGATGCTAAGGCAAAAGGGTTAACAAAAACAAGTCCTATAAAATAAGTCGTAGAGTCGTATCCTGAGTCCAAATCCTATCCAGTCCCCAGCCGAGGCGTATTCCTTTATCCATGGAGTTTTCTAAGCCTCGTCTTCTAAATTAATGACTTGGTTATTCCCAGAATAAAGACTCACCACATATCCGACTACTTTCAGTAGCGATATAAGTAAAGAATTCCCCCTTAAGATCGTACCCCTACGTGAAATTGTTGCCTTTCTTGTTACTTAGGTAACTTAGAGTTAAAACCTTTTCTTATTGTCCTTAAAATCTCCCTTGAGAGGCGTCGGGGACGGGAGGTGATCAGCTTCTTGAATATATGCCTACGTAGGGAGAGGAGTACTGTAGATCCGACTTGGAGGGTCTGAAATAGTATAGGGGATAATTATTTCACAATCTGGAGCATAAGGCGAGGGTGATATAAGTGGCCGTCAAATCATGTCCTATGGTTATCATGTCTTACTCTGACACATGGGAAGCTTGTCGAGCCGGTCTTTTTGAGAGAAAAAGGCTTTGACTGCGAGAAATGCTAGGATTGTCTGGATGAGTAGCTTATGGCCTGATTGAAGAAGAGTTACGGTCTTGGATCCTTTCCTTATTTACTTCAGTGTCAATATCTGGTTGTATTTTTTTTGTCGAGCGGTGAAGTCTTTATCGGGTTGGTATAGCTGGAGACTCATCGAGAGCTGGTTGTACAATTGCTAGGACTCCTCTTCTTTCTGACGGGACGGTGATGAGATGGCATATTGACTAGCGACTTCGCGTATTCGAATAAGTATGAGATTCGGTCGAGCGTCATCTTAGAAGCTAGTCTCATTCAGTTCATGATCCTCTGAAGCAGGAATGACAACAAGATATATCTTGGCTGGTGGTTTATAACCCTAGACGGCTCTGTAACGCTTTTGACAAGGTCATGAATTTTGTGGAGCCTTTCTAAGTGTTCATTGATTTTTACCCTGTAGACGACAAAAAGATAAATACGACAGAAAAAGAACTAGGTCAATCGGATATGGAATGAAAGAGGTATAAAAATAGTAAGGTAAGGTAAACTTTCCGAGTCCCTGTGATCAAGTTGAGGGCCCTTGACCTAAATGAATTTTGGACTAAATATTCGCCGGAATCTTCAAGTTTAGATTATCATCTGATCCTTAAGAGCAGTGAGATCAGCTGGATTATTGCTCTTTTGTTCGGTCGTATTTGTAACGAGCTTCATCTTCTCTGGTGAGGTCGATTACATACAAATTGAATCTCGTCTGTGCTATTCTCAGGAGTTTTAGTAATCTTTATTTAGGAAACGTGTACTCGATCTATATTTGTTGAATCTTTCCCTACTGGTAACTCTAAACACGTTTTCAGATTAGTCTGGATATCGATCTGAGATTTTGCAAGATTCTGTTGATCCCCCAGGAGCTCGCCTTGGTCTTTACCCAATCGTTTCAAGTATTAATAGTAGGTTTTCATGGAAATAGGTTACCGGCGCATTTCAAGTAGAGATCCAGGCGATCCTAGAAGCATTAATCTATTCACTAAGGTCAAACACTCTTCTGAGAGATAAAACTACTTGTAGGGATAACTCTCTCGGCTAAATATGTGATGGATTTATAGAGACTGAATCAGTGGAACGTTTTTGTGATCGGATTGATGGAATCAGCTTCCTTTCTAATAATGACCATGATTGAAATTTGTAACTGAGTGGACAACCTCCCACTGTGGTCGCCAAAATGTAGCTACCTAAAATCTGGGAAAGGTTAGAAGTGGGACTCTAGGGTTTCTGAAAGTGAGTTACGGGACGTTGAGCACGAACAATCTTCGCCTAAACCACGCACAATGGTCGTTCAAAGGCTACTTCGGTCACATGGAAGAGATTTAGGGGTGGTCTTAAGGAGGGAATCAGATGAAGAGAGAGATCAGAGAATTCTAGGGTTTGAATAAGAATTGCTCTGAGAGGTTATGAGAAAGATCATCGTAGCTTGGAGAAATAGAGGACCTATTTATAGCTGAATTCTCTAATCTCAGGTCGGTGAAGATAAGGATTGCTTTCCGTGCCGTGCTGAGAAATTCTCCTATCTCTTCAGGAATAGATAGAGATAAACTAGGTTGAGTTTATCTCATTATTCCACCGCCTTTAATCCCTTCTGTGGTGAGAAATAAGCCGGGTATTTCTCACACGTGTCGTAGACCGCCGACCAAAACCCTAATTGTTATCCCCCCCCCCCATTTGTGTGAAGCTGAGTCAGCCTTTGTGATGATATGTAGAGAGAGAAATATCTTCTTTAGCCGAGTTGGCCAAGATAGAGAGATATTCTCCGATCTGTAAGAATGACTATCTAGGATGAGTCACGTGAAAAGGCATGAGATAACTCAGAATTTGTGTGGAGAGTCTGAAAAAGAGACTCGATTCCTACATGAGGCTCGTGCCTGTCATGGGGAATATTCAGCCTTGTCTGAAATTTCCCGAGAGATTTGAATCTCTCTGAGAGTTTGTGGAGAGATGTGAATCTCTCTGGGATTTCGAGAAGAGATGTGAATCTCTCTGAGATTTTTCAGAGTCCGATATTCTAAAGAGAGATGTGAATCTCTCCGAGATTTTGCAGAGAGATTTGAATCTCTCCAATATTTTGCTAAGAGATGTGAATCTCTCCGAGATTTTGCAGAGAGATTTGAATCTCTCTGATATTTTGCAAAGAGATGTGAATCTCTCCGAGATTTTACAAGGAGATTTGAATCTCTCCGAGATTTTAAGGACGGATAAAATCTTTACGAAGATTTTTTTAACGGATTTGAATCTTTCTTTGGTCAGCTGGGACTCGTCCTGAAGAGAAAAAAAATAGCTTTGTACGCCTGATTAATATCTCTGCGAGACTTTGGCTCACTTGTCTTTGACCAACGTATCTTGTAGAGATGTGCTAGAAATCAACTGTGTGGTCATACGATGGGGCAAGCAAGACCATTGTATATCGAAAGGATGTTCTAGGAGTTCGTCGAAAGGTTCCAGAGGCTGAATAACCAGCGTATCTCGCGGGGATGTCCTAGAAATTATTCGGAAACCTTAGTAAGTCGAGTTAGAGCCTAGAGAATACATGACCAGTGTATCTCGCGATAATGTACTAGGAATCAGTCCTTGATCTCAAATAGGGTGAGTCGTGCTTACAGGAGACATGCATATCTCCGCTCTGGGTCATAAGTCGGTTGGGGACGTTTTTACGCATCTACAGAGCCTACATGACCAGCAGTATCTCGTCAAGGATGTATACTAGGAATCATGGCATCACAATCAACTGCGTGTCGCATGCTAAGAGTCACGGCATCACAACCAGCAGTGTCTCGCGGGGAGGTATACTATAAATCGTGGCTATGAGTGCCTTGAGGACCAAGGCTTAATCTCTCCCGTGAGAGTTGAGTTTTGTCTATGGTCTTGAAATGACATTTTTGCCCCTTATCCAAATTTTACCATCTACATGAGTCTGTTAAAGAATTGAACAACACGATGGAATCTCTCCGAAGTCATCTAAGACATGTTTGGGAGAGAAAAGAAGGCTTGCACGCCTAATAATATCTCTACGAGACTTCGGCTCACTTATCTTTGACCAGCGTGACTTGCAGTGATGTTCTAGGAATAAATTGTATCCGTATTTATGGAGCCGACGTGACCAGTGTATTTCGGAAGGATGTTCTCGGCAGAATAACTAGTGTATCTCCTGGGGATGTCACAGGAATTATTCGGAAGCCTCAGTAAGTCGAGTCATAGCCTAGAGTAGACATGACCAATGTATCTCGCGATGATGTACTAGGAATCAGTCCTTGAACTCAAAAAGGATGAGTCGTGCTTACAAGAGACATGTATGTCTCCGCTATGGGTCATAAGTATGTTGGGGACGTTTTTACGCATCTACAGAGCCTACATGACTAGCAGTATCTCGTCGAGGATGTTTACTAGGAATCATGGTATTACAATCAGCTACGTCTTGCAAAGACAAGCTAGAATTATGGTTGTCCTCGTTCATAAGTCTGTCGGGGACGTTTTATGCTCTACAGAACCTACGTGATCAACAATATCTCGTCGAGGATGTGCGCTAAGAATCATGGCATCACGATCAGCAGTGTCTCGCGGGGACGTATATTAGAAATCTTGGCTATGGGTGCCTTGAGGACCAGGGCTTAATCTCTCCTGTGAGAGTTGAGTTCTGTCTATGGTCTTAAAATGACGCTTTTTCCCCTTATCCAAATTTCACCATCTATATTAAGTCCTGTACTCAGAGTAGAACCTTGATTGTTCTATGATGAGTATATAGACGGTGAAGAATCATTCGATTGTGAAATTACAATCCACTCGTTCTTTTAGACTTGCGGAGTCCCCGAATTGATGTTTAACCTTGTTATGACTCTGATATTGGAATCGACTATAGACTTGGGAACCTCCTGGGATTCTGTGTTGGGAGGCGTTAATGGAAGGATAATGGAGTGTTTATGATACAAAATTTCCGTTTTGATTGAATGAAATTGTTAATTAGGGTTTACTTTGCCAAAACCCTAATTTTCTCCTTGTGCATCCTTGAGCTTCCGAGTTTGTACAGGCGAGTATGTGGGAAAGAGATAGTTTTGAGCGGCTTCCTAGATGGACATGATTTTGAGTCCATGAGAGAAGAGAGATACTCCTCTATGAATTGTAGAGTCCTTGTCCCATACGAATTCTGAGTTCAGGTTCGTATTAACTAAAACCCTAATTCCTCTTTTTTTTTTGTCTGACTCCTTAAGATACTCCTTTGACGAGGCTTATGGGCATTCATATGTCTTGAGGGGTTAGTATCTTGTGTGATGAGAGCTTTTTAAATCCCTAGTATCAATCAGACACCTCTTTTCTGAGAAAATACCTTATTTTTGAAATTGAGGGTATTTTGGTTAAAATACCATATGAGCTTGATTTTTCTTTTGTCATGAGTGTCAGTGAGTTTACCTATAGATGATCGCTTATTGAGAGATGGATAGAGGCACGTGACTGTTTTTGTTTTGGAAGTTATGAAATCGAACTTCTCTTTTTGAACTAAATCCCCTTTACTTTCTCTGGAATTCTGCCTTTCTGGTTCTGTTTCAATCCCGTTCTCCTTTGAACACTTAGATAACTTAATATTCACGCTTATTGGCCATTGGGATGATCATAGGAGCGCTTGATCGGTCCCTAGCACGTTAGATTCTCCTTCTATCAAGAAATACTCAAAATTGTGATATAGGGGTATTTTGGTCGAAATCCCTTATGAGCTCGTTTTTCTTGAAGGGTGATGAGAGAAAAAGTATTAAGAGGCAGCCATAATATCCATTCGTGTGAGTGAGATAGACTTGGATCCTTTCTTTTTTTGGAGAAATCCTTTTCTTTGTAAAATTCTTGGAATTAGGGCTATCTTCGTCAAAACCCTAATTTTCTTCAACTTTGGCGCCTCCGAAAAATTCCAAGAGACTGAATAACGTCCCATTGGCCTAGGATACCATTCTCACACGTGAATAAGTCTTATTCACAGCTTGGAGGAGTTTTGGAAGGAGAAAAGACATTGGTTTCCTTATTTGAACCAAATTCCTTTGATTTCCTCTTTTAACTCTAATTCCTTTTCCCTTTTCCTGAGAGATTTCCTTTTGAGATTGAATTGAAAAGAGAAATTATTCTTTATTTATTTTTGTACGTGTACTAGGTTTGCAATCCCGTCTACCATTCTTCCATGAGTTCCACTTGTATTAGAATTCCTTATTTGGGCAGAATTCCTCTTTCTGTTTCAAATAGAATTGGCATTGCTGGAAACCATTGATTATACTTGATGCTCGGAATTAATTCTTGGTTCATGATTTTTAATCATAGAATAAATGTTGATGAATGATAAAATCTTTATTTTCTTAGGTGATAACTCTATTCGTCTTTGAAACGATTGATATTAATCTTCAAACTGATGATATAAAAGTTAGCAGAAGTACTGATGATCTTGAGTTTACTGATATACATACCCATCCTTGTTCTTCATTACGGCATCCTCAGTAAGTGTTGAACTTTATATCTCCTTAATCATCTCTGATGCATACTTCTTCGACCATTGAATGAATAAAAGTAGTCGTATTTGTCAAGAATTTTCTTCGTTTAGGAGTTCGTCAGAAAAATTCATATTTAAGAAATTCAGAGAGAATCGCTGTGAATTCTTCATACGGACTCTGATTTGATTCCCCGGGCCCAAATTTGATAGAAAGGAGGATATGTTTTCTAATGAAAAAAACAACAACTCGATTTCGAGTTAGTTTGGCCAATCAAATCCGTGTAGACTTTTGACTTCAGAAATCCATTATAAAATTTCAGATTGCACTTACTTTGGTATTGGGGCCACATATCATAGCTTTGTCCGTTTGAGACGCCCTTTTGATATGTTGTTGGGAAGATATAGAGGAACATATTTGTTTAAGGAAGTACCCCGAAATTCCTCATGTATTATCATCAGTTTTCTCATCTCCGCGCTGTATTGTATAGCAATCCGAATTAGAAAGGGAATAATCCTTGTGTTGTTTGGAATTTTGACATGTCCCAACGCTTCAAACATGCCCGTTAGAGTATTATAACCTTATTAAACCTCCTTAGATTAGTATATGTCGTGATTTTTTCCTCCCTAGGTCAGAGACATGCCCAACATTTGATTTTATGTGTATACCCTTTGCCATGACGAAAACGAATTTTTCCTTGATCCTTTGTTAAAGTGTGGACCCAAACAAATCCACGAGTATCTCATGATATGTAAGATGAATTTCTTGATAATTATAGGATTCTAGGCATCAGGGTATGCTTTAAGGGATTAGGAGAAGACATTGCTTGAAGAGATTAGGAGAGGACAAGGCTTGAAGGGATTAGATGAGACAAAGCTTGAAGGGATTGTATGAGGACAAGATTTTAAGGGGAAAGGTCGGTCCTCATGTAAATCAAACCCTAGTACTGTGTTGTTTCTCCCTTGATTTTAACTTATATAAATTGAACTTTGCATCCTTATCTGATCTTCTCTTTGTTTGTAGAGTACTCTTCATGGTGAAAACGAGTTATACCTTGGTAGAATGCGGAGGAGGCAGGCTTCAATAATTTCAGAGGGATTTTAAAAAGAGATTCGGGTGCAGAGACAACTGACCGGCATAAGGGTAATTTCACGGGACCCATGTCTTGACTTTGGATGAGACACTTACCGACGGATTATATCATGAGAAGATAACACCTGATGGTCTTGATTATCATGATCTTGTAAACCTGGGAAAATTGTTGACAATCCATGAGAATCCTTGCTTTCAATGTGAGGTGGTTGCAAGAGTGGCTCAATTCTGTCAGGATCCGTCGGGGTGAGTTGAGTTCAGGTCCTCGTATTTTAGAGAGTTTCTTAATCTGGAATGAAGCATGGTAGATGAAGAGTTGGAACATGCTAATAAGGCGGCTCGAGATGCAGAGGCAAAAGTGAAATAGCTGAAAATGAAGCAAGATATTTTCTTTAAGGGCCTCTATTGTTCAGATTTGATGTTTTCCCTTTCTGGACCTTTTTTGTATGCATCTGGTAAGGAAGAAGACCCTCATGAGTTATTAATTTGTGCAAACCCTAGATGGCTCTGTTGCATATGCGATTAGATGAAACCCACGAGTTAAATTCATAATAGAATGTCCTTTCTTGCACATCCTTCACTCCGGAGGCTGTAGAAACTTTGTTTGACGTCTGATTTCAATGGTTGACCCCAACTATCGAACAGAAAAGACTTGTCTTCCATCCATTAGAGAAAAATTAGGATTTGTATCTTGTTTTTCCGGTGATAAATTCACGCAAAGTTGAACTAAGGAATTCAGAGATTTTCAGCAGCAACTCCTTCAAGTGTTTTAATGATATCTCTTGGATCGTATTTCGAAACATCATGCCATTTTAACATATGCTAGCAGAGACATAGACATACGTTTTTCTTCGGATTCATCGTAAAATTCTCCACTCATTTGTCGCAGTTTTTCGAGTTAGCTGGATGAAATATGAGGCAGTTTTAATAGATAAGAGGCTACAGGCTCGTTTTTATCCTCCACAAACCCTAGTTTATCTCATGCGTGAATCTTGAGCAGAGGAAGGATTTGAAAGTGTATTTTCCATTAGTATACTGCTGATACATGTTTGCATATGCGAAAACACTAGACGGGTTTGGTAAAAAACTAGCTTGATTTATCATGATTGAAACCCTAGATTTTGAATCTTCTAATCGTCGACTAGTGGAAGTGTTCTGACATCTCTGTTTTGAGATTGATTTCAAGTCCCTAGGGGATTTTGTCATAAATGTTTCGTCATAATATAAGGCTATGTGTTTGAGGCTCGACCATGGGAGCTGAGGCTCGTACAGGATATCTGATTCTTGTTCATACACCTCTAGTGAGAAGTATCTAACTTGAAGCGCTCTGAACTCTACCGATTTTTTGCACACTTGGAATCTCCATGTCGATGGCGTAAGAGTCTGTCATCTAGGATTTGGATGTTTGGGACGTCTCATGTTAGTCATACTGATGCACGGTTTTTCATCATTCCCTAGTTTGTTGTACGAATAAGGATTTTTATCGACTGGAGATGCTTGATCGTCCAGGCATGACCTTTGAATTGCTCGAGATTGAGTTTTCAAGGATGAGACAAAGTCGTTGTTCGGTCTCTGCGATGCAGTTTGACAAATACTCATGTAAACTTCCGTTGCAAATTCTCTGTTGAAATCTATTCTTCTGGGAGATGGTCAACCAGAGTTGAGAGTAGTAGACACCTTCTGGGATTAGGGGAGATGTATCTAGCCGTCATATATTTTTTTCCAGTCATCACGTCTGACTCTAACACATGGGACAACTTGTTGAGCCGATTTTTAGAGAGAAGAGCTTTAACTATGGGAAATGAGTAGCGTGTGGCCTGGAGCAACGGTCTCGGATCCTTTACTTGTTTACTTTAGTGACAGTAGTTGGTTGTGGATGTATGTCGAGTAGTGGTGTTTTATCTGAATTTTCGGCCTCACTAGTATCGCTTCGGTTTTCTTTTCCGTTGATAGGTTCGGGTACGAAGATATTCTCCTTTTCCGTCTTGGGTGAAATAAGATTCCATCGTTAAATGAAGATGGATAGTCGTTGGTGCAGTTGAGTTAGAGGCTCGCAGAGACTTGGTTATAATTTCTAGGGCTAGTTCATCCTATTTCTGACAGAACGGATATTTGAGATACCATATCAACCAGCAGTTTTGAACCTTTGGATAAGTATGATCTTTAGCCAAGCGTCGCTTTGGAAACTAGTCTTGTCTGATACTTTGTTTCTTTTTGTTCATGATCCTCTACAGTAGGTTGAACGACAAGTTATGTCTTGGTCGGATATCCGTGAAAGTAGGCGACTCTGCAATTTTTTGATTAGGTCACGAACTTTATTGGATCCTTTCCAATTTTCGCGAAGTTTATCCTGTAGATGACGAAAAGACAAACCCGACGGAAAAAGAACAAGGAAAATTGGATACAGAATGAAAGAGTTATAAGTAAAATAGTAAAGTGAAGTAAACTTCCCGAGTCCCCTGTGATCAGGTTGAGGGACCTTGACCTAAACGAATTTTGGCCAAATATTCATCGGAATCTTCAAGTTTAGATCATCATCTGATCCTTGAGAGCGGTGAGGTCGGCTATATGGTTGCTCATTTGCTTTTTCGCGTTTGCAACGAGCTTCATCTTCTCAGTTGAGGTAGATTGCAGACAGGATTCAGTCTATGCTTTTCTCGGGAGTTTTAGTACTCTTTCTTTAGGAAACGTGTACTCGATATAGATTTGTTGGATCTTTCCTTACTGGTAACTCTAAAGGCGTTTTCAGATTAGTCTGGATATCGATATGAGATTTTGCAAGATTTTGTCGAGTCCCTAGGAGCTCTCCTTGGTCCTTACCCAACGTTTCAAGGATTAATAGTAGATTTTCATATAAATAGGTTACTGGCGCGTTTCAGGGAGAGATCCGGTTGATCCGGGAAGCACTAACCTATTCACTAAGGTCAAACACTCGTCTGAGAGAGAAAACTGCTAGTAAGGATAACTCTCGGTTAAATATGTAATGGATTTACAGAGACTGAATTAATGGAACATTTTGTGTTTGGATTGGTAGAATCAGATTCCTTCCTAATTGGACCATGATTGAGATTTGTAACTGAGTGAACAACCTCCCACTATGGTCGCCAAAATGTGGTTACCTAAAATCGGTAAGAGGTTAAAAGTGAAATTTTAGGGTTTTGAAAGGTAGTTACGGGAGGTGAAGCACGAACAGTCTTCGCCTAAACCATGCACAGTGGCCGCTCAAAGGATGCTTCAGTCACAGGGAAGAGGGTTAGGGCTGGTCTTAGGGAGAGAATCAGATAAAGAGAGAGATCAGAGAATTCTAGGGTTTGAAGAAGAATTGCTCTGAGAGTTTATGAGAAAATTGTGTGTTAGCTTGGAGAAATAAAGGACCTATTTATAGCTGAATTCTCCAATCTCAGGTCGGTGAAGATAGGGATTGCTTTCCGTGTGGAGCATTTCTCCCATCTCTTCAGGAATAGATAGAAATAAACTAGATTGAGTTTATCTCATTATTCCACCGCCTTTACTCTCTTCTGTGGTGAAAAATAAGCCGAGTATTTATCACACGTGCCGTAGACCGCCATACAAAAACCCTAATTGATATCTCCCCATTAATGTGAAGTTGAGTCAGCCTTTGTGATGATGTGTCGATAGAAATAAGTATTCTCTTTAGCCGAGTTGGCCAAGATAGATAGATATTCCCTGATTTGTGAGAATGACTAGGATGAGTCACATGGAAAGGCATGGAATGCTTCAGAAATCGTGTGTAGAGTATGAGAGGAGCTGAGGTTGAGATCTTACTCTCAATGTTCGGTCACATATATCATATGGAAACCGTATTATTGCTTGTGGGTCCCTTAGTTGAGCATGCAGAGCTCAAGGGAGATTATCCACGTTTTTGGATAGACATGTACAATTCAGGCCCAATTTACTAGACGTGAGTATGTTTGAGACGCTGAGAAATAGGGTTGAGCCCTAGGTGAGGCGTGTGCCTGAGTTTTATGCGTGTATAAAACTCTTCAGATGAGGTGGCTCAGTTCGGATGAGGCCACCTGAGGTTTGGATGACGCGACTGAGGCCGTCAGAGATTTGGCCGACGGGTTTGATGCCGTCGGAGATTTGGCCGACGGGTTTGAAGCCGTCAGAGATTTGGCTGATAGGTTTGAGGCCGTCTAATATTTAGCTGACAGGTTTGAGACGGTCTGATACTTAGTTAACGGGTTTGAGACCGTCTGATATGTGGACAATGGGATGGAGTCTGTTCAAGACTTGGCCAACACGATGGAATCTCTCCGAAGTCAGCTGAGACATGTTTGAGAGAAAAAATAAGGCTTGCACGCCTAACAATGTATATGCGAGACTTCGGCTCACTTGTTTTTGTGCTAGGAATCAATTGTGTTCGTATTATGGGGCCGACATGACCAGTGTATCTCGTAAGGATGTTCTAGGAGTCTGTCGAAAGGGCCCAGAGGCGGAGTAACCACTGTATCTCACAGGTATGTCATAAGAATTATTCGGAAGCCTCAGTAAGTCGAGTCAGATCCAAGAGTAGACATGACCAGTGTATCTCGTGATGATGTACTAGGAATCAGTCCTCGATATCAAATAGGATGAATCGTGCTTACAGGAGACATGTATGTCTCCGCTCTGGGTCATAAGTCCGCCGGGGACGTTTTTACGCATCTACAGAGCCTACATAACCAGGAGTATCTCTTCGATGATGTAAACTACGAATCATGGCATCACAATTAGCTGCGTCTCGCGAAGACATGCTGGAATTATGGTTGTTCTTGTTCATAAGTCTGGCGTGGACGTTTACGCTCTACAGAACCTCATCGAGGATGTGCGCTAGGAATCATGGCATCACGACCAGCAGTGACTCGCGGGGACGTATATTACAAATCATGGATATGGGTGCCTTGAGGGCCAAGGGATTAATCTCTCCCATGAGAGTGGAGTTCTGTCTATGGTCTTGAAATGACGCTTTTTCCCCTTATCCAAATTTCACCATCTACACCCTCAGAAATTGAAGACTGAAGATCAAACGAACACATTTGGAGAACTTTATCGACAAAGAGTTATGTGAAGACTAAACCATCCAATATACTCACTGCATTACCATTCTATCTATATAATATTATATCGTATAACTTCTAATAGATTTAATATTGCAAAGAAGAAGATTCAATTCAAGCTTGTCTTGTTAAACATCTCGAAATATGATTCAAGCAATGGATGTTCATAGATCCTTAGCTATCCTAGTTCAAAACAATTTATTGTTCAAGAACTATTTTGTTTCAAATGGATCATTTGGAAATTGCCCAAGCAATATAGCGATTGGGTGTTTCAAACCATGAAACGAGAGTTTTCAGAACTACTGAAATCTGGACACAGGGTAGGTACGCATACCCTAAGGTTCAGAAATTTGTAAAAGGGGGAAGGTACGCATACCCATACGCGTACCACAAGGTACTTAATTTGTGAATACCTGGTATGCATTCCTTAGCTCCCTAAATTCACGAACTGGTTCATAGGTACGTGTACCCCCAATACATACCTACCCAGTACGAATTAACAAGATACTCATAAACTATTTTCAAAAATATGTTTATTATTGCTACAACTCTCATGAACACCTCTAAGACATCTTTGGTCGCTAAATCACTCTGTGTTTGTGTATCATGATTCAAGTCTTAAGTGTTAAAAATGAACACGATTATGTTTATACGTTAATAAGGCATACTTGCCATGAACTATCATTATACATGATTCCGGTACCCTGGAACATAGTGTATATTCTTCTATGTAATTTCAAGATAAACTTCTCATATGCTTACATGAACCCCTAACAAGAGTTTTATCTAAACTGACAAAGTATTTGCTTGAATTAAAGTTATATTAGGTTGAATTCTAAGTAACCCTTAGTCTTGAAAGTCTATAAATAGAGAGACTCAAACAACTGGTTAATCCCCGACACTACTGTGTCCTAGTTGTATGCTAGAGTCATCCTCTATTAACCTCAGTTTCCTCTCTCGAAACATAATTAAGTTTACGACTTAAAAACTTCACTTAGGGATTTTTGAAGCCAGGTTTGACTATCTTTACCTTGATAGTTCGTGAGGTTTTCGTCAATTTCCTTGAGGAACGAGATAGATTGAAATCACAAAAAAAAAAAAAAAAAAAAAAAACTTCCCATGCTTTGTAATTCATCAAGATATAAATATCTAAAACTATTCACTTTTTATCGGTTTAAGATTTTTCTTGAGAGGTGGTTAATAATCAAGCCTTCTCAGCTGATTGAAAGGTTTGCTAGCTTTGTCTATTGCAAATAGATTCTCAACCCTTGATTTATTCAATCTAAAGAAAAATCAAATAGGCTTACCCGTTAGAGGCAGATTGGTATCAAAAGTATTCACTAAGGTTGAAGAAACTCTTAGGATGTAAAGGACGTCAACTAAGGTGATCAATATTGCGTAGAGCCTTGCTAGGTTCAAGAGACGTAAGGAGCACAATTTCAGCTGAATTGCTTGGAGGACGAATTCGGTCTCAATAACATTCCAGTTTGAAGTCTGATAGTATGCTAGTGTCTTTAGCGGCGTAATACAGTTTGGTATTCAATTATGGGCGAGGTCTCGGGGTTTTTTCTTCAGGTGCATTTTTCCTCGTTAACAAAACTTCTAGTATCTTTTGTTTTTCATTTTCCGCATTATATTGTTTTATCTTTATAATAGGAATAACACAAGTACTACATGATTATAATCTAGTATATAGGTCCATACTAATTGTGATCAATTATGAGACTCGTTCTTGTAGAATTCGTATCCTTGAAAGATAGATAACAAGTTTCGTACTAGGCAGAATTCGGATCCTCTTTATTTGGATATGACTAGATTGATCTTGGATAGTGATTTGTGAGATCATCCGAGTAATCTTCTATACAATCGGGTTCACGGATTTTACTGTCTCAAACATTCTGATTGTGGAAGAGAAAGAGAAATAAATTCTATATACATATTTTTCAAGGATCTTTAATTAGATCTACTTGTAATTGTATTAGGTTTTTTCCATATAGGTTGTCGAACAAAAAATTCTGTGATGTACTTGGTACCCTCTCCTTTTCAGGTAAATTTACTTTTGTATACACACCCAAGGAGTTTTGAGCCTAAGATTTAGTGAGAATAACCATTGACCTTTGACAAGTCTCCATGTTATAGTGAATAAAAGAAAAAACCAATAACCTAAGCATCAGCTGAAGAAAAAAAGTGTGACTAAAGGTTTAGTTTGAGAATAGGAAAAAATACACGAACTTTCAGTAACAGTTTACGAACTAAACCGCAAAACTTGACTTTGTGCCTATTTTATTCAAGTTATTGATATTTTTTTTCCTAGAAAAGGTAGCTTGAATTTTAAGCGACTTAGCCTTGGTCATTCACTATAAAAAAAGTTTCATGTAACTACACAAACTATCTCTATGAAAAATTGTGTATGTGTTGCATAAGGTCGTTTTCCACATATTTGTTCTTCACGAACAAGGGTGAGATGTTTAGGACTTTACTTGGGGGGTCGTAAATCACATGTTACCTATGTTTTTCTTTGATAGTTGCAGAATATGTATCTAGGTGATTACAATAATCCTTGTATATTCTAAGGTCCTTTTTTTTGCCTGCTATAAGGACACTCGGGGATTATTTATCATAACCCTAGATTTGATATATCAAGATATCTCTAGATTATTTTTAAGTGATCTTGTGAGGGAAAATCAATTAGGTTACAGAACATGTATATACCCTAATTATTGAGGAACATCTTCTAAATAGAATTAACGTCCTGATAATCATCTAAAGAGAATTAGCTTTTCGCTAGAAGATTTAAAAAGAGCAATTAACTGCATTCTTCTAGGAGTTTTACAGGTGCATGAATACAACTGAAGAAAGGTATTATATCTAGTTCGAAATATGGAAGTATGTAAATAATGTAATAGCTTAAATTAGTGTGTGTCAATCTAGACTTGGTCTCAGAGGTTTTCTACAAGATTGTAGTTTTCCTCGTTAACACAATTTATGATGTATGTGTTATTTCTTTTCCGCGTTATATTTTTTTATCTTTTATTTTATGGCACCAATTCAGTGAGGATGCACAATCTAATACCATTTAAGTGGAATGGGGATGAGAAAATTTGACATTACGGCTTACAAAACACACACCATTTTGATCAAACGTTTTATTGTGTTTTAGTTATAATTGGATATACCTTTTAAATCTTCATTTTTTTTTTCTCGTGGCGTTGGGAACTTTGAACTGTTAAGACCCTGAAGTGCAGATAGCTTTGAAGATTCATGCCTTACTTGATGATTTCCAAGATCAAAGTTTTTTAACATATTTATAAGTTTATTTTCCCTCACTTTTAGCACAAAGACTTTTCTATTGAACATGTAGCAGTGGTCAAAATCTTGTCCATGATTTTTGCAGACTTTACAAAAGAGATATTTTGCTTTCTTTTGATTTTTCACAGTTGTGCGCATTAGTTTTTCCTCTCTTACTTTATTATCAGAAGTCTATACATCTTGTAACACCTTCTCTTTTCGCTTGACGCATGCTCAAATATGCGTCATTATATTGAACCAGATGAAGCCTCATCTTAAGCTTGTGAAGTTTATTTCGGGAAGAAACATTTACCCATGTTGCGTACTTGTGGAAGCATCAATGATGTTACAGAATAATTTTGCTGTAACGCTCCCTGAAGGAAGTAAAGGATGTTTCCTAAAGGAATTTGAAGATGTATCCCTGATCGATGAAGTTTCACCGAGGAAGTGGTACTCGGTGAGTGGGAAAATGGTCAAGAATTTTAAGTTGTAAAAACATCAATAAGACAAATATAGGGAGGGGTAGTTTGTTGAAGGTGTATTAAGGGGGATTGGGACGATAAGCTTATAGCTTAGCCGGTAAACCATATATGATGTGTTGTTTACTCGAGGAATCTTACCCGGGGAAGTAACAGTTATGCATAATCTTGTGCATATCTTATGAAAGACCCTTTGGACTTGCAACAAGAGTTGACTATAGTCGATTGTCTCGACGTTGATGAACTAACGTTCAGTGCTTGATCCCTTTGAACCACATAAGAGGGTACGTAAGCAGCTGCAATGAGTTGTGGTATTAATGGTCCAACATCTTGTCACTCATATCATCTGATTGCGAAGTGATTGCGACATTATGGTAACTCATATCATCTAGATCGGTATTGCGATGCAATTGATAATTATTGCCATACTTGATGAAGTAAGTTTCATTCCATTACTTGATAAGGTAAGTTGTCATATCATCAAACCATTCGACGTGGGCATGCACCGATTGTGAATTGTTCATTGCCAAGGAAATTAAGCTAACAAGGCATGCAAGTTAGGGGATCTTGCATCACATGGATGATGCAAGATAAGTACGGCATTAGACTGATTGATGCACTAATGTAAATGAATAAGTTATAGCATGCGCACTAGATTATTTGGAAGTTAAGGACCCGGGTGTCGTATTTTACTTCAAGATGAGTCTATTTTGATGTGAAACAACCCAAATATCTATACATGTTGATCTACATATTTACATGGTCGGCAGAATTTAGCAAACTTTTATTGTTTAGGGCTTCAAAAAGCAGTTTCTGCTATTTTAAGAAGGTTTTAGCGAAGTAAGTAAGATGGGAATAGGCTTGCAATGGCTTATATGTAATTCCAAGGCATGCCCTATACATGTATAATACTCGGAATCCTGACATGCATGCAAGAATATATCAACATCAGCGTTTATGGCCTTGCACCTTCGCAGAATAGGGGTGAGTTAGAACGGTGTGGAAGCTACATTTAAGACATCATGCTTGCGAATCTTATGTTTATGGAAAATGGACGTTCATTTTCCTGGCGAGAAGTGGAGTTTTTAAGGCTCGGTTACCTCATTATGAGCACGCATCGGGGAGTTTCAACCTGCGCGGCTGGGCACCGCAAGCGTGATTTTCCAGTCCGTTGTTTCAATGTTTAGAATGAGTGGATTACTGACAAAAGGAGGTGAAAAATTAATTTCAACAACTAGTACAAGATTTTCCGCATCCTCTTTTTCAGAATTACATGAGTCTGGGTCTCATCAAGAGTTATATCAAGAACATTTTTTATAGTGTACTTCCTCAGATTAGGACTATCCTTGGCCAAATGACCGAAAATCTTACACTTGATACTGTTATTTATCATCTTCCTTTTAATCATTTTTGTTCTTGAAGGGAACTCGATCATGATCAGGCAGATGAGTATCTTTTAGAAATCTTTAATTTCTATTACTTAAGAGATCTTGAAACTCTCCGGTAATCAGGACCCAGTTATATCAAGATCACCATCTGATTCTTCAATAATTATTTCACTTGTTCATCCGTCAATCGGACCTTTCCTTGTTAGAAATAATTGAATTTTTTTCGAATTTGAAAGATATTTCATTGTCTCTTACTTGGTTTGAACGTGAATCATGATAAAAGATCATTAATTTTCCTATCAAGGAGATTCTATAAAGTTTATAAATATCATTTGCTTCCATGATCACACGCTTTATCTAGATGGTAATGATCTGAGAATTTTGCGTAATGTATCCTTTTCAGAAATAGTCTTTCCTAGAGAAAAATATGCATTTAAAATCTCAGAGAGTTTAACATGAAACTCTTCAAACGTATCCTTATCATCCATTCAGAGGCTTTCCCAGTCAAAAGTAAGTGTTTGAAGTCTAGCATCCTTTCTGTTGAGTTTCTCGAATACGGTCTCAAGATTATCCCAAGCTTATTTGAATGTTTGGCATGTGGATATATGATGTTGGAGATCTCATCTTATAACATATATTATAGCATTCAAACCATCCAAGTTCTGCTTGGCAAGACTCCTTTCCCTTTCGTTGTATGATTCTAAGCTTCTATACCCAGTTTCCAAATTTTCACTTTCGGACGTACATATCCATTGACTACTAATGGCCAAGTATTAAAGTCACGAGATTGAAAAAAAGATCGCATTGCAGACTTTCACCACAGATAGTTGGTACCATCACATTTTGGTGGAATGTTAACTGTACTCGATTCATGAAAACCCGAATTCATTGTGTGTGTTCTCTGATACCAATTAAAATAACGAGGGTACCGAGTACACCATAATGTTTTTGATTCTAACCTATACCGACACATCTTGTATAACCTTACTGAAACTAATAAAGACAAAAAGATTATTTCAAAAAGGTGTACTTGGTAAATAGTCAAAGTTCGAAAAGAACTAACTATGGGATCTTTACCAAGTTGATTAAAAAATAAGTGTAATTACTTAACTATAACTATAACAATAATTATAATGTGGAAAATAAAATGATGGCACGATGCACAAAATGTTGTTAACGAGAAAAATTGAATGACAGAAAAATCCCATGACCTAGACCAGTCTTGAGTAACAAAATTAAACCGCTATACAAATTGACTACAAAAACTTCGTATAATTGAAACCAAGTATACAATCCTTTGTTACTCAGTTCCTTCAGTATCCCTGCTCCTACAACCAATCTGATTTATGCACATGAATCTCAAGGCAGAGTCCACTATCTTGAGTTGTTTCACGATGTAAAAACTTCCGCTGTCAACTCCTTTGGATCGTAACCCAAAACAACAAAAGACTGAAGTTGTTTCAGAAACCAACTCATTTATCGATAAACCAAATCAATATAGATCAATAATAAATTAGAGCAAAGTATCTTCCTTCTGTATCAATAACTCTTTTGGTCAAATATGAAAGTAAGACAGTGATTATTGAAATATTTAATTCAGTGAAGATGCTATATCCAAAAAACTTAATGCAACTAGAAAGTTTGTTCGGTATTTTTACAATACTTATGTTTATCAAGATAAATATCTTGTGGCTCCTAGAGAATCAAGTATGCAAGAAGTAACACAAAAATCGGAACCAAATAGATAAGTCTTCAAGTTTTCGATCTTCAATTTCAATCTTCAAAGTAACTGTTGCAAACAATTTTATTCCACTATTAGTCAACACACACAGAACGGAGTCTGTTAATATTGATTGATCCACAGTTCTACAAACAAATTTAGGATCACATAGTTCTAGTCAATTGTCAAACAAACTTGAGTGGCCTTATATCAGAAGTCAAATACCATAAAATAGACAAGTTTGATATATCAAAAATAATTATACCGTTCAATTGAATAATTAATCAAACTAAAATAATAATTTAGTTTCAAACCAACGGTACTACTAAAAGCTTCTTAAACGAAGGCAATACAAGATGTTTCACCTAATTTTATTACTCTTATCTCTTAACAAGTTGACTTCTCACATGATCTCTCAGGATGTGTTTCACGGATGAGTTTGTAAGAATACGAGACTCTACTATTTATATTGTTATGACTAAGGCATATTTGGAAAACAACATCTACCAATTTCAAAATCTTCAAGATATGAAATAGATGTTTATTTCAGAATTAGTAAAACCAATTTTATTCCACCGAATAAACTAATATCTCCAATAGATAACAAGTAATATTAGCTAGCACACATCCATGTACTTTAGCAATTTAGCAACTAGAGATATGCAAACCTCTGATATATGGTAAGCATATAAATCGATACCAAAATGGGTACTGAAAATCTGTTTCAGTATATTGTCGTGAGTATCAAAGGAATAACTTGAACAATGAGTTATTAGAGTTTAGCACATGTTCAAATCACTACGTCGACACTTAAGAACATTTCCAATGTAACCAGTGCACACATCGATGTCTCTAGAAACCCGAGGATACAGACATGTCAAAAGTGTAGGAGCAAGTCAGACTTTGTCTTGATCGGTCCTGGGTTCAACCCTTGTCGTAAGAGATCGGTCTTATACTTAGAATCGATCTTGAATCCAATTTTTATTACGAAACAAGTTTCGCAAGTCTACTTCCGAAGACTATGTATATGGAATTGCTTTCAATATAATTCCAAGGCCATTTACCGAGTGACGATTAATCGCTTGGAACTCTCCCTTGGAGACGGATTTCAACTACTTTGCTTGATACTAGAGTATCCATGAAATTTATCGATCGCGGGGCAGGGCAGGTCAGGTAATATTGATAATTTGTTGCACTTTGTCCTCTGGTGTATTTGAGAATTCCAAAATAGTCAAGGCGTGGATTTTAATTGTTTTTAATGGTAAGTGATGTTCACATTCTACCTTCACATATATGTTACCAATTACCTAACAATGTTAATTGTATTTAATAGTAATAAAAAAATTCATCCGTAAACATAAAATTATAACGATAAAAACTGTTTTTAAACATTAACAAGCTATCAAGCAGGCTATCAGGCTGTTCTTCTATCAAAAATATAGATCAATGGGATCACCGGCTGTCAAGTGTCTAGGGATCTGTCGTACACAGGCGGAACATAATAGACCATAAACCGCCTAATACTTTGTACAGACGCACAAAGGTTCACCTGGAGAGATACCAAGCGGCGTTCACATTGGCGCTTAGGATGCACCAACGATATTACCAAAGGGATATTTTGGTAGCACTAAGGAACACCCACGGTTATGTTGTTGAGTGACACCTTACTCTGAAAGTGTATCCAGCCAATGTGGTCATTCTTTGGCCGAGATCTTGTCGAGAACTTCGTTTTTGGTCTATGGCTGAGGCGAGTCTCTAATCCCGGCAAGATGAGATTTGAACGAGAAACTCGCTGAGACGGCAATGATTCCCCTAAGATGTGGCTAAGCTCATGCCCAAACAGTTTCATATATGAAAAATCCAACACTAAATTATTATTTTTTTCTTATTTTTCTTAAAAATTTGTACAGTTTCTTTTTACATACGTGTTTAACATATGTAAATTGTGTAAAATGCTTGGCACACATATTAAGAGTATAAGATTTGAAAATAAAGGCTTCAAGGTTTCACCGAGACTCTCCTCGAAATAACATTTTTTTTCAGTATTTCAGTCCCAACCGAGACGAAGCAGGATCTAAGATTCACTACATTGATCCAACTCCAAGTGTTACTTATTAATTTATTTTTCGAATCTGACTGTATGCCTCATTCCCATTTCTTTCTTTTCTTTCGCCAATAAACTTTGGTTGATAAGAAAAATAAATTGTATTAATTTGTTTACGAGCAATTTTTCTTTTTAATAGTATGCAAATCGGGTTGCATTTTAATCGGGATCCACATTTAAGATGATAGACTTGACTATCTAGTTGAGGAATTACGATCAAACCAATATTAATGCTTAGCAATTTGGTAGAGGTTTTCTCTAACTATCGGACTTGTTAACATCCTACATATTATTGGTTATATTGCCATATCAATCCCTTTCAAGTTTCAACCACCCCCTTCAACTCCTAGATGGCTATGCACTTTGGAAAGTCGCATACATTTTCTAAAAGAAAAATACATTTTATTTTTCTATATGTTTTTTCTTTTTCAAGTTTCCTTTAGCCATTTTCCTTCTATATTTTTATGGTTTAATGGAGGATATAGATCTGTTGTATGTTGAGTTTGGTGATCTTAAACTCGAGAACCTGCATTAGTGAGAATGGTGGCGAAGCTACTGATCTTAATGGTGGTTTTTCTATAGATGGTGGGTAATAGTGATTTTCGCAGAGGTACTATGATGGTGGTGGTGGTAACTGAGTGTTGTTTTGGGTATAATAATGTTCCTTTCTTGGTTATATGAGGCAGTAAGAGGTGGTGACTTTTCAAGGAGCTGTGCCAGGTTTTCTAATAGTGGCTGAATGAAGGTTAGAGTTGGTGATTTTTCAAGGAGCGGTATCAGATTGTGGGCGAATGACGAGCAAGAGGTGGTGTTGTAACAAGAAGTATCAAATGATGTTAGTGAAGGAACATTGGGGGTTGAGCAGTGAAGTACATGGAGCTGATGGCTAAGGTAGTAAAGATGGTCATGTAAAATATCAGATCCATTGGCAGCAACTATAACAACATCTATTATAGAGGCGGAAAATTTTGGCGTTAGTGCCTTTCTCCAAGTTTTCAAAATGTGAAACCTACAGCCACACCCATTTTTACACATTTTTACACTGCAAAACCCACAGGCATAAAATCTCATGGGGCACCCATTTCCTCGTCAAAAAATTGTAGGAGACCCATAATTTCTAAAATTCTGCTTCTCAGTTTTTTTAAAAGCCAAACTACCCTTTTCTTCGGGAGACGGAGAGAGTGAAGTGAAAAGAAAAAACTGATGAACACCGATACTTCGTTTTTAAGATTTGGATCTTTCAAATCTTTCTCTATACCACGAAAATACCTTTCTCTTTGTTAAATTTTTTCCCAAATATTTCTTTGAATAATCCTCTCAATGAAACTAGGTTTTTTGTCTCAAAATCTCTGGTTTAATTTGGGGATTTTGGGTTTCTGGATATTATTCGAGAAAAAAGAAGAAATTAAGATTGAAGTTCTTTGTTAAATTTTTTCCCAAAAATTTCTTTGAATAATCCTCTCAATGAAACTAGGTTTTTTGTCTCAAAATCTCTGGTTTAATTTGGGGATTTTGGGTTTCTGGATATTATTCGAGAAGAAAGAAGAAATTAAGATTGAAGTTGCAAAGGGGGAGAAGAGTCTTGCGGTATTTCGATATCATCTGAATCACTATGTACATCAAATGAAGAGGGGAACCACATCAGTAGCAGGAGCGGCAGTAGTAGTCCAGAAGAGAGTCAACGCTCCTTTCTCGTCTTGGATTTTTAATTGGGATACATGGTAAGTGCTTAATTATCCATATTCTAATTTCAATTTTGATGTTGGTACAATTTTCATGTGGATCTATCATTTTTGATTTATGGTTATCAGTAATTGGATCGAATTTTTGTTCATGTTTCTTGGATGAGTCAAGGGATTCTCTTTTGGCATGACAAATGATTTGATTTTATTGTTTGAACTAGTATCTATGGTTTTCTGTCTATTGTATGTTTGATCTATAAAAATTAGAGAATTTTCATTTTTAAATGATGATTGATGGAAAACAGGAGAGTAAGTCAATTAAATGCATGAATTATTCATCTCATTTTGAACTCACTCCATAATTGAATGTGATTGTGCACTTGGCTGTTAAATGTCCTGACTAAGATATGCTATTTTGAACTACAGATGTATCGGACCCCACGTCCATATCCCATTAGCATTTCCTTGTTAAACTCTGGTTGCTGAATATATCGCTTGGATTTATTAGGATTATTTGGGAGAGGTAGTGTTTGAGGAGGTACTGTAGAGAAACTAGTGGTGCAACAACAAACGCAAGTGTATTTGGAGCAAGGGAGAGTGTGAAAGCAACATGGGACAAGTGACATCAACTCACCTATTTTTCTCACAACAAATTGATTTAACCAACGAAGGTATTTTTTTTCACGCTTATTAAATCATACGGTAGATGGAGGGAGTTTCCTAAATAATCTTGGGCATCGACATAAAAACTTACAGGAGCTAAGAAATTTTAGGTTTGATAAAATTTCTATCATGGTTAATTTTTTAAAGGGGACATGGGGAGTTACACTTGAAACATGAGATGATGGATTGTAATGAGCATATTTTCTTTTTTTTTGATGGATTGCAATGAGCATATAGGTGATCTTTCCATCCCACTTTCGACATATGTTATTGAATGTGACTGCTCTTGACTGTCAAATTTCTTGTTTATTGACACTGTTCTGGAGAAGAAGAAGATGGGAGAAAGTGTTGCGGGTGATGTTAACTAGCTCTTTGTTAGTGGTGGAGGTTGTATGAATTGACCTGGTGGTGGTGAATGGGGACAGGGTTCTGGTGCTGAAGTTTGCGGCGAACAAATGAGTGGTGATGGACGTGAACCAGAAAAGGTAATGTTTGTGGAAGAAGAGAGTTTGGATAGTAAGTAAGACAACTGTTTCGTTTCTTATGAATCCGCACTTCATAGATTATATCAATGAAATCCAGCCATCATGTGACATTATTTGTTGGTAGCCTACTCTTTTTTTATACGAAATAATAAGTCCATTGCTATTGTCTATTGAATTGTTGAGTTAAGAGTTGGCTGTACATCATAGGTGGTGCTCAAGAAATATACCTACTACAAGTGGTGTTATTTTGGGTACTCCAACAGATTTAGTTACCGAAAGACGACAACTTTTATTATATGATGCAACTCAAAATGTAGATGATTTTGGCATTTCAAATCGCAGTGAAAATAATGTAGTGGTAGTAGATCAACTTACGTTCTTCTTTTTATCAAGTAAAAACCTATCATTTTTTGTAATTATGGGATCTTGTAAGTTTAATTTATTTTTGTAGTGGCTGCATAATCTATTATGCAGGTACAAAATGGTCGCATGATCTGTTATGCAACTACAAAAATGTCTGCATAAACTGTTATGCAGTCGTCAAAATGATTGCATATTCCATTATGCAACCATTTTTCTTTTGCTAACACTGTAGTCAACCTAAAAATGACTGCATAATCTGTTATGCAGTTGCAGAAGTGCTTGCATAACCTGTTATGCTTTCGAAAAATGGTTACGTAATGTTATGTAGCTACTTTCATGTTGGCTCTGAAATAGGAAAATGGCTGCATAATTTGTTATGCAGCCATAATAATGGATGCATTACTTGTTATGCACCTGAGAAAATGGATGCATAAGCTATTATGCATCAGAAAAGATGATTGCCTAATCTATTTATGCTAGTTAACACTTAAATCAACAAAAGAAAAATAATTGCATATCCTATTATGCAGCTATAAAAATTATTGCATAACCTATTATGCAATTGAAAAAATGACTGCATAATTTGTTATTCATTTTATTTTATTTTTGTAGAATTGTTAATTTTTAGATTTATAAATGTTTTTAGTGGTGCATAATCAAATTAGTGGATGCATGTACCAAAATATGGTTGCACAATGTGTTATGTGTCTTTTGTTGTGACTGCATAATGTGTCATGTATCATTTATTTATTTTTGTTAGAATGTTATTTTTTAGGAATATACATCGTTTTAGTGGTTGCATAACCTAACTAGGGGATGCATAAACCAAAATATGGTTGCATAATTTGTTATGCATCCTTTTGTGGTGTCTGCATGATGTGTTGTGCATCCTTTATGGTGGCTGCATAATGGTAATATATCCAATTTTCGAAATTTCTCCTTAAAATGATAATCACCTCCGATTTTGTCGTAAAAAATTCAAATTTGATATTGTTGTTTGTACTCATTATGTAGAGCTCTTTAAAAGCTTTCCAACGAGATAAAATTTGTAAAATTCTAAGGCACGGTTTTTTAGATGTGTTATATTCAAGTTTGCATACCGATTATACCCCTGAAAAAATAGGACTCGTTATGCAAACAGTTTAATGTGAAGATAGAAAATCTGAGATTTCTTTGTTTTAAAAGTAGAAATATTAAGGGTACTTGTGTCTTGTTACTCTCTTTTTACATTTTTGAATAATTTTGGGTGTCAAGATAGTTAAAAAATATGTTGGGCCCGATAATAAGAAAAATAATTTTTTTGGGCCTTAGCCTATTTTCCCATTCAGAATTAAGTCACTTATTTGGGATGGGCTTACTGTGGTTTTGTTTGAGAATGTTTTTGTGGCCTTATTTTATTAAGCTGGGCTTTGGATTTTAGTTCTCTTTACGGATCGTTTATTTAGTGTGGTTTTATTTGAATCCTATTTTGAGGCATACTTAAATGGTGCCCTTTTTTTATAATGGCATAAGTACTTTTATATAATTAGTGTTGGTGATAATGATTAATTAATAATGTTAATGATTGACCAAGTTAGTGTTATATTAGTTGAAAAATCCGATTTTTGTGAGAGAGTTCGGATTTGAGAGAGGAAGAAGAAGTGAAAAAAAAAACACTAGGTATTTGAGATTTAGGGGATTTTTGTAATTCAAAATAGATGATTCAAATGATCCGGGAGAATCTTCATCTCCTAAAGACAATAAAATACACATCAACTACAACAATGATTCAGATTTGACTTACTTTTTGGATTATGAGAATGATTTTGCTCAAACTCCAACTTAACCTCAACCTAAAACTCAAGATGATGGTTTTTATGAGCCAAATCTAGAGTATGAATACATTAATGAAAAACCTTCTGCTAATAATATACATGTATACGATGCTTAATCTCCCTTTTTTAGCTTCAATTCTCCCTATTGAAGGGTAAAGATGAGATAGGTCCTACACGTCCTGGTCACAACAATGACTACACTTTTTCCTAGAATAGTATGAGAGAGGCTTGCTTTCCATTGTATTATGTCCTTCCTTTTTAGGCTTTCCCCAAAATCCCTCTTCTGAAGACATTATGCCACATGTCATAGGCACCTTCTTATTTACCATTGTTGTCATTCCTCCCAATATAGCTTTCAACTTCTCTATTAACTCCTTCCTACTCCATGGATATACCGTTTTGGACTTGGGTTTTAGTCCCTAAGTTCCCATGTTAACTAATGGACTTACCCTTTCTATAGGGACTCCTTAGTCCTATTAAGGGGTACTTATTTTCATGTGTCAACATTAGTCCCCTGACTATTGGGTTAATTGTCAAATAACCCGATAGTCAACCGATTTTTCCCTGTGCGCCCCCTGGGAGCGAGAAGAGAGGCTTCCCTTATCAATCACACGTTCATCCTGACGGTTGGTTTCTCCGCGACGTGTCAGAAGTCCTTTCAGTTTCCTTCAGTTATTTCACTTTTCTGTAACTGTCACGTCCCTCTCTCGATATCGCATATATAAATACACACATTTGTTAAATCCTCTCTTTATTTTTCATTCATCCCATCGTTTTCTTTTTATCATCTTGTTTGGGACCTACCGCAGTCGTGTCATGTAAGGTGATTCTTCTAGAAGCGACTCATCTGAGGAGGAGGAGTCGGAGGAAGAGGTGAATGCTGAAATTGAAGAGGTTGAGACTGAGGACCAGGAGGCGTCGATGTTTCCCAGGCCCGCGGACGGCGATTCTTATACAATTATAGAGATTTTGGGGAATGCCATCCTAAAACGTGCCTTGAGACCGATGGTTGTTATTGATGGCCGGAGCGTGCTTCCTACAAATGATAAGCTCGTTCACCGATTAATCCTCCTGTGTTGTCGTAACCTCATGTACCAGGATGGATTATGCATCCTGAGCCGGCGGAGCCGACTCTCTATGCATTCAAAAAGGTTCCGCGTATGGCTGTTCACCGCGGCGATTATCTTCTTCCTAGCATCGAGTTCCGTTCTATTGCCGTGACACCACCCATATGGCCTTATTAGGTAAAGTACTGTTAGAGCATTGCTCGGTTGAACACGCAAGCGTTGCTAT
This sequence comes from Papaver atlanticum, assembly GCA_023531105.1. Taxonomy (NCBI): domain Eukaryota; kingdom Viridiplantae; phylum Streptophyta; class Magnoliopsida; order Ranunculales; family Papaveraceae; genus Papaver; species Papaver atlanticum. The sequence continues at coordinate 2,197,683 of JAJJMB010004448.1, read as the reverse complement.
CTCAAGCTTGTATGTCAAGTTTAATTGTCAAAACTATAAGTCTTGATTTCTAGTCTACTTATAGCTATGTCTCGGATTAAGATAGAATGTGTAGTTGAGCTTTAGACTTCACAGCGATCATCGATTGAAGACGAAGATCTACTAAAGGGAGCTTGGAGGAACTTCATCAACAAAAGGTATGTGGAGACTTGAACTCATCTATCACTTAGAAGTCTATTCTATTTTATCTCCTATTGAGACTAAGTCGTATAGCTATATAGACTTTACATTATACACATTTGATATTTCGAGCTGAGTTTAACTCGCTTATATCTTTCTCGAAATATGTGTTAGAAAGCTTTTTGCTTTAACTACGTTCATCGTTATTCTTGACGAAAGTCAAAAGATGATCATGTGAAAATCGCCTTGTAACATCTTACATGATTTGTGTGAGATAGTCATTTGATGTAGAATCGGAATGTTTTGTATTGATCATTCGATCACTTGAAAATTGCTTATAAGTTAATCGTTTGTGTGAGACGGCTGTTGTCGTCTTCTAAGAATGTTTCAATGATTGAAATGGGTGTTTAGAAAAATTAATCATTGTCTGGATATAGCACAGTATGCATACCCGTATGCAAACTGTTGTAAGAATAATTCAGGTCCAGGAACTAAGTATGCATACCCGTATGCGAACAGTTTTAACTGTTAAAGTCCGGGAACCAAGTTTGCGTACCCGTTTGCAAATTGTTTCACCTGAGTTCAGTCTGGAATGACAGTATGCGTACCCATTTGTGAACGGTTTTAACTGTTAAAGTCCGGGAACCAAGTTTGCGTACCCGTTTGCAAATTGTTTCACCTGAGTTCGGTCTGGAACGACAGTATGCGTACCCATTTGCGAACTGTCGGAAAAGATCAAAGTATAGAACTTAAGTTTGCGTATCCGTTTGCAAACTTATGTAGTTAAGTTCTAAAATAGGTTAAGTATGATTTCATACTCCTGAAAAAGTACATTTATATATTAAGGAATGCAATCTTTGCAAACCGTGGCTAAAGTGTTCATGAACTGATTCTTTTGAATCAATCCGATTTTGCTTCAATTATGTCTTGTATACTTTTATGAGAATATAAACAATTGAACAACTCTATGAGTAACACTATTAGATTCATTTGATTATCATTTGATTATCATTTGATCTAGAAGTGTTAGATGAATGTGGTTAATACAAATGTGTTCATATGGCTAACTTCGGTTAACTGTTATTGAGACAACTCAATATACACGTTTAGGTACATTTACCCATATCTAAATGAAGGTATATTTCATTTGTGTGTAACAAGCTAAGACCATCTAACGGTGGAGGGATATTGCTTTGGTTTTAAGCAAACTTAGCTTGAATCTTAAATCAGGATTTCATCCAATGGTGAATATTGATTGCTTTGTTTCAAAGCTATCAAACCCTGATTTGAAGACTATATAAGAGAGAACTCTAGAAACTGGGAAACCTAATCCCCACACCTCATGTGTGATACTAGTTGCGACTAGAGTCGATTCTCCTTTAACCTAGGGTTTTCCTAAAACCATTATAGGTTAACGACTTAAAGACTTCATTGGGATTCTGAAGCCAGACCCAACTATTTTCTCTATAGTTGCGTGTTCTGATCTTACTTGTTCTATCGTATTGAGTACTATCTTCTCTAAGAGTTGCTTGAGATTTATCTCCGATAGGTAAGATATAAAAAGTAATCACAAAGCTCTTCGTCTCATTCTTTGTGATTCCACAATAACTTGTTCTACTACCATATAGTTAAGTTGTTGTGAGGTGATTGATATTTCTAGGCTGTTCTTCGGGAATATAAGACCGGATTATCAATTGGTTCCTGTTCACCTTGATTTATCAAAAGACGGAACAAAAACTTCGTAGGTATTTCTGTGGGAGACAGATTTATCTATCAGAATAGACTTTTCTGTGGGAGACAAATTTGTTTATAAAGTCTTCGACTTTGGGTCGTAGCAACTCTTAGTTGTGGGTGAGATCAGCTAAGGGAATCAAGTGCGTAGAGTCCTGCTGGGATTCAGATACGTAAGGAACGCAACTGTACCTTGATCAATGTGAGATTGGTTAGGGCTCAACTACATTCCAGCCCGAAGTTAACCTGTAGTAGGCTAGAGTCTGTAGCGGCTTAATAGAGTGTGGTGTTCAAATCTGGACTAGGTCCCGGGATTTTTCTGCATTTGCGGTTTCCTCGTTAACAAAACTTCTGGTGTCTGTGTTATTTCTTTTCAGCATTATATTTGTTTATATAATTGAAATATCACAGGTTGTGCGTTGTTCAATCAATTGTTAAATCCAACATTTGGTTGTTGATTGAAATTGATTGATACTTGAACATTGATCTTTGGTACCGTTCAAGTTGTTTCTCATAATAATCAGGCTCGCAGATTTCTATCTGTTTGATTTGCTGATTACATTGAGAAACAGAGATATAACTCTTGGATATATTTCCTTAATTGAGTCTGACTGTCTAGTTGATTCTCTCGGAATTATATTGGAGTTAGTCCATTCAGATTTCCTAACGAAATATTGGGTGTGGTTGTTAGACCCCCGCTTTTTCAAGTACGTCTTCCCCAACCCCGACTACTTAGCCACTATCTGGTCGGCGGGCATCGAGGATGCAATAAACACGTCTCTTCACCGGGAGATAGTCAGATGTAAACGTGATATCACGCGGATTTTCTGCAGCTGGGTGTCTCCTGTTCACACTTTCTTCCTTGCATGGGGGGTGGTTACTGATAGACACATTTATGTGTCTAATATGATCTCAAATATATGTATTGTTAGTGCTCGATTTTGTATTTATTATGAATTTTTATGTCTTTATAGGTGTTTTTGGAGAAATACACTTGTGCGGAGAATTCAACTCGAAAAGTGGAATTTGCACCCTGGGAGAAAATTATTATTGACGCCCAGAAGAGTACTACAGGCACCCCGGAAGTGTGTTGGAGACACCCTGGAGAAATGATATTGGCACCCGAAAATTTATTGAAGGCACCCAAGGACAAGTGTTAAATGGACCCCAGTTTTGGATAAAGGGCACTCCATTTGCTATTTGCACCCCCGGAATTACTATGAGCCCTCATATTCATCATTCGAATTTTACTTTTAGCGGGAAACTGAACCATTCACCTGTATAACTTTCTGCACGAATTTTGGAAGAGTTTCATGAGGATTTAATCACGGATTTGAATTGGTAATTCCCTGTTGAGACAAAACAGGGATGGTAATAGGTTTTAATTCTACAAACAATGATTTTTACACGTGATATCGATAAACAGGGAAGGTGTGATATTCATGGGACTTTTGGATTTAATTATAAAAGTTACGTGAGAGATATTCTCGAGAATTTACATCGAAACAGGGAAGTGGAGATAAACAAACGAAGTACGGTGCTTAGATTGGAAAGAATAAAAGAGTTTCTCCGGTTAGAAGTAAAACAGGGACGTGAATGTTTCGGGTTCTCTTTATCTTGATTTGGAGAATATTTGGAAGATTACATGAAGATTGGGAGATAATATGAAACCTTGGATTGATTTAGTACTCTTAATAGAGCTTGGATAACTGCATAAGATGCGTATGGAGAAAACAAAAAAAGAAATAAATCCCGTGACTTTAGCTTGAAGGAAAAGGAGATAAACTCGAGATTTTCTGTCCCTGTTGTGTATATATAGGTTCCTGGAGTCCCAAAAAGGATTATCGAGAGTTGGGGGTGAAGACGGAGGTACGGGAGAGGCTGTACAGAAGATCAGAAAGTTGCAGAGTCGTTAAGAAAGGAAGAAGAAGAACATAAGACTGAAGAAGTGTGTCAGAAACAGTCACTATTAGTTGTAGTTGCAGAAGACCTTCTGCGACTGTGTCCATCTTTTCAACGATTTCTTTGTAACAATGACGTTGGTAACACCAGTGAAGCGTTGCGAATTCCTGTGTTATATTATTTCTTCAATAAAAACAACTTTTTGGGTTATGAATCCATATTTTGAGCGTGTTTCCAACCTAATGAGCTAAACCCCATCGCTGGGACGATGGAGGAAGCCATGATTCATATTTGATTGGTAACTATAATTGATTCTTTTGACTTTTTGCATTGTTTTTAATTGATTTATGATTTTTATTAATTAGTTATGATTTCGTTTGATGGTGTATGCTTAGACTTAGAGCTTTTGATGCACCATGCTTGTGATTTACGATTAATATTTTCGAAATCTATTTTTGGCAAAGAAAAGCGTCCATAAAAGAGCTAGAATTTTTATGAACTAATTGAATATGATTATGATTAATGGTGGAATTCCGAGTCTCAATACCTCTCGATATTGTGACAATCTTGTGTATATATTTTCTTTATTTTTAGTGTTTTTTTAATTTTTAAATCTTAAAATCAACCTCGACAAGTCTGAGAAACGAATCTCTAATTTACCACTATCTATAATCACATCAATTTTTGGCGTCGCCAATGCGGACTTGTGTTTAGATCTTTAGATTTTAGATAAAATTTTTAGGGTTTATTTTTATTATTTTTTGTTCTTTTTTACGCCTTTGGTATTTTGGATTCTTTTTCAGATTCGGAGCATAGCTAAAAAGGAAAGAAAAAGTGCTAAATAGGAAAGCATTGCCAAAAGAGGAAAGAAAAGCCCAAAGGGAGTGAAGAAGATTTTATTTTTATTTTTAGAAAATTGCATTAGGGTTTGTTGTATTTGTTGTAATTTTTCTTTTTTCTTTTTGGACACTTTTTGGACTTTATTTTTGGAACTTTTGGACTTTATTATTTTTGAACCCTAAAGAAGTGTTAATTTAAATAAAACTGTTGCAAAAAAGGACGACAGTTACGATACTGTCTCGGCCCCTCGGGTTCGTACACTGACACAGGAGTCGGTGGCCTGAGTCGACTATAACTGAATCATCGCCCATCGGGTACAGGAGGTAAGACTCTATCCACCCACGAATCCACTGTCAGTGGGTTTTATTTTGTGTTGAGACTCTGACACGTGCACACACCAATTGCATCGTCATACTACCGAGTTTAGGAAAACTCGTGGAAAAGTAAGATGAACCCGTGTCATGGGCCTTATGGGAGTTACCAGCTGAAATTCTACAAACCTCAGCCTTGTACCTTTGACCAGTCTTACAGTTCAGATAGTTCCCTGGATTATATCAACTTGGTTTGTCTTTAAGTCTTCAAGTACAATAAAGAAAAAAACATTTTTCACAAAGTAAAATTCAGACAGTCAAAATTGCTCTTTGATATGCCTCCCACTTATTATAAAAATGTTGTTATTACATAAACTCATTCTAGCACATTAACAAAGTAAACCCCTAATTAGTATTCTTTTGCATAATATTAAATTGTTGCAATAGAAACACCTACATGGAAGAAAATAAAAATCACTGTCACCATAACTCATCATCATCAACAACAAAAACAACCACACTAATATGCTAAAAAGGAAAAACCCATTGATTCAACGTATACAAATTCTGAAAAAAACTTAACAACTTACAGACCCAGAAACAAACTTTCCCCAATTTTAATCAAAATTTCAGTCCAGGTAAGTTCCTATATATATTATACCTCCCTCTATCTGGGGAATTGGGGATTTTAGATAACAGATTAAATATGACAAATACAATCCTTACCTAAAACTTTGTAGTTCCAAGTTCCAGCTTCTGTTTCGCTTCCTAAGTACATAAGTGCATCAGGCTCTATAAATAGACAACCCAATCCTCTAATTCAACTCTTATGATTAACTATTTTATGGACTAGGTCGTCATGTTAACAAATTTGGACACATGAAAACTTAGATTTTGACAGTTGTTAGTCGTCAGAGTTTAACTTTTCAAAACATGGCGATTTTCATACTACATCACTCATCGTCAAGGTTTATAGATGAAGTCCACAACATTCCCACCAGTGTTACTTTCAGAAAAGAAAAGTCATCATGATACTCATCCTACGAACATGACGATATAAAATAAGCATGAAAAGTTGTCCTGGTGAAAATACCATGATTCAGAAAAGAAAAATCTTCATGATACTCATCCTACGAACATGACCATATAAGATAAGCATGAAAAGTCGTCTTGGTAAAAATACCATGACGACCATGTAACTTCAATTCAACAATTTGAATTACTTTGACCCAATGGAAGGAGAAGCAGTGAGATCTAGAATTGAGAAGATGAGAAGCAAATAAAATGATTTAGATACACCAACTAACCAAGGGGAAAGTTTTAATTAGAATTAGACAAAAATAACAACGTAATTTTACATAATTTAGACATCAATTAACATAACTTTTCGGTCCACTTAAACTTGTTTACCCCATAATTAATTTATGTATATCCCAATTGGCGAGTTTTAGAAAAATTAGAGAGAACGGGATAATATTTTAGTGTATTTATTTAAACAGGATACTTTATACAGTACCCTAAAAATTTAAGCCTCCATCGTCTCTTCTTCTAGCTCTGCCTCTACAAGAAGCGATATACCTATCATGATCCAAAAAGTGGATACCATGTTACCAGCCACCTTAACACAATGGTCTTTTCTTTATATGCTTATTAGGCCGACCGAGCGAAGCGAAAGAGGACTTTATATATGGTGACTTTGTGTCAATGTGGCACGTGACTTTTTTTCTAAATTGAAGCAAAAAGATTGGATTTTGTTTGGTGTTACCGAAATTTGGTGTCCCATTTGAAATGATGTCACCGCCCCTCCCTTTTAGTCCAATTACTATAACTCCTTGAGTATTCTATCTTTTCAGGGGTATAATTGGAAAGCAAACTATAATATAACATATCTAAAAATCCGTTCCTTGGAATTTTACAAATTTTATCTCGTTGGAAAGCTTTTAAAGAAATCTCCGCAACGAGTACAAACAACAATATCAAATTTAGAGTTTTTACGAAAAATTCGGAGGTGTTTATCCTTTTAGGCACAATTTTTGAATATTGAATGCATAGTCATTATGCAAACCACCACTAAGGATGCATAACACATTATGCATCCATATTTTGGTCTAGGCATCAATTAATTTTCCGTTGCAACTAATAAAACGACGTGCTCCATTCGTTTCAGGAAAAGTGATATTTCCATTTTAAGCACAATTTTCGAAAACTGATTGCATAGTCATTATACAAAATTAAGTTTTGCGCTAATTTTTTCGGTCGGCCGTCCCACCGTGGCAGCGGTCATCTAGTATTATCAGTCTCTTTGGTATACATGATAACACGGCCGCGCGCCGACTGAGCCCACCGTCCTTAGCACCTCTAATTTGATTAAATAATGGTCCTAACCTCTTTTACTCATGTGGATGAGTTTAGTATTAGACTTAATATTAAAAATCGCAACTACTTGATTAGTATTTGTTCCTTTCTTTTTTATAGAATCAATTATATGTATTACGTTATGCTTGGTATAGAATCAATTATATGTATTACGTTATGCTTGGAAGATAAAAAAGATATATTACTTTATGATAGTATTTCTTGGATCCGGTGATGATTGACCTTATTTAACGCTTTCTACAGGATGAAATGAAAGATACCTGTTTGTTATTGTATATGATTTTCAAACTTTCAAGTTGTTAACCACTGATACAACCTCATAAAATGGATGCATGGTTTAGAAGGGATAAACATTGTGGGATTAAGTCAAAATCATCCAACATATAAAGCTATCTACGTATATTCTATACATGCCTATAGCTAAACATGTATCACTATCACCCATGGAGCATGTTTCCTTGACTACTTAGTTAATCTTGTTTAACTAAGATAATCAAAATGATTAATTTGTTGTTTATTTTACCCGACAGTCAGCAATCGGCTAGTTGTCGTGTTCTCATTGGTGATTAACCAAGTTAAACAACTATTAATCTCTGTTCTTAATCAAACCTCAAACCGATGCACTTGTCCTAAAGTTATAATCATATCATTTGCTGAGCAAGGATTGGATATGTAGCTACTATTGCTTGTTGCTTTACAGTTAACCTTTAGACATTTTCAAAAGTTAAATTTACAAACCCCACACATGACTAACATGCAAAGTGGGGAACAAAATACATTTATGTGTGACATACAAGGCAAGCTTAAATAGTTGAGCAGAAGAAAAACCTTTTGACTCCATTCGTATGTATATCTTCCGAGTAAAGTGTTATTCGACTTTATGGATCATTTTGAGTGCATATGTTGTGGATACGGGACTTAGTTTTCTAGGTGGTAGAATGTGTTTCCAGTCTTGTTTTTTACATACCTTCTCTCTATACAAGGCTAAATCATATGGTCTTCTAATCTAACAGTCCACGTCAGTTGGGGCAATCTCCTAAGTCCTATGGGAGTGCTAATCTAGCAGCTAAATTAGCAATCCACGCCAGCCCAGCGCTGTTTGGTTCAGCGCTTTAAATTTCAGACGTCAAATCAATTTTTGTGATTTTTGTGAGTGCTGAATGGTTCAGCGCTCACAAAAATCACAAAAATCACACGGATCACAAAAATTACAAAATTTGATCCAATGGCTGAGATTTAAAGCGCTGAACCAAACAGCGCTGGGCGGTGGTCCCAGCTGACATGGGCTGCTAGATTAGCACTCCCATAGAACTTAGGAGGTCGCCCTAGCTGACGTGAATTGTTAATCTAGTTGCTAGATTAGCACCCATAGGACTAAGCCTAATGGGCAGGTTTACTTTCTCGGTAGGTGAGTTTTTTTTCTCTTGATTAAATAAGAAACAGACAACCAACTTACATACTAACTGAAAGCCTAGTTAACATCGGCGAACGGCAAAAATTCGGATCGGTAAAAGTGTGTTTATTATCGGCTGGACGAAATATTAGTTCGGTCAAATATAATTATGCGTGATTCGGGAAAAATATCAAAATGCATATAAACGTGTTTAATGTGTTTAACATATCTCAATTCGGCATGTAAAATTCGGCATCTATTTTACCATAAAACTTATTTTCTAGTATTATCATGTATTAAAAATTATTTCAGTGCTATTTATTACTCCCTCCGTCTTTAATTAACAGTCCTAATTGACTTTGTCAAAATACTAGTACAACCGTTGCCACGGTGGGAGGGCCGACCGAAGAAGAATCTGAAGATGGGGTTTGTCTGCGACTACGTTCGCCCCGTTTCAGAAAAAAGTGATACTTTCGCCTTGTTTCAGAAAGAGTGATACTTTCGCTCTGTTTCATAAAAAATGATACTTTCACTCCGTTTCACTTTTCCTGAAACGGAGTGATAGTATCACTTTTTCTGAAACGGAATGTGAAAGTATCACTTTTCCAGAAACGGAAAATTAGTCGATCCATAAACCAAAATATGGTTGCATGATGTGTTATGCATAAACCGAAAATTAGTTGCACATCGTTTTATTAGTTGCAACGGAAAATTAGTTGATGCATAAACCAAAATATGGCCACATAAAGTATTATGTATCCTTTGTGGTGGTTTACATAATAGATATACATAATTTTCTAAAATTGTGCCTAAAATGATAAATACCTCCGAATTTTTCGTAAAAACTCTAAATTTGAAATTGTTGTTTGTACTCATTGTGTAATTTTTTTTATAACCTTTCCTACGAGATAAAATTTTTAAAATTCCAAGGCACGGATTGTTAGATATGTTATATTATAGTTTGCTTTCCAATTATACCCCTGAAAAGATACGATACATAAGGAAAAATAGGATACATAAGGAATTATGTGAAAAATGCTTCACCAAAAAAAGCATCACCAAATCCAATCTTTTTTATCAAATTGGACATTTGTGCTAGGTTTCATTTTACAAAAAAGTGGCCATGAAAGGACTCCCTCCCTTCAAGCCCTTCGGGCCTTCCGGTCGGTCGGCCCAATTAAGGAAATCCTATAAAATGTCATGACTAACCCTTGACTAGCCACTAGCCCTATTTAATGTTATGTTATTACCAAAACTAAAGTTAATATATTAAAAATTATAGATTGGATAGTATTATTATTTTAGGAAATATTTAAAGAAAATAAAAAACAAAATTATACACTTTTATTATGGGAATATTTTAGAAGTTTTATTAGGAATTTTATAACTATCCATAAATGTTTTTATTTAAAAAGGAATGACGATTAATACAAAGATATTGAGTAGATTTTTTCCTTAAATATGGTGATAATATTTAAGATTTTGAATTAAGTTTATATTAAAAATGATTCTATGATTATAAAAAAATAAAGGGTATATTTGATAGTTTAGGGGGAAAGTGTGTCTATAAACAGAGCGGACAGATAAAAAAAGACAGATCAAAGTAGAGATTAGGACAGATAAAAAAAGACAGAGGGAGTATAATTTTTGATTGAATGTTGTATGAAAATCTATGATTTAAATGGTGTATATAACAATTATGGAACATAATCACCAACAAACATGTACATATAAGAGGATACGATGAATAGGGTGGAATCACCATAAATGGGGTTGAAATAATGGCCGAATTAATGCGGCAATTAATTCGTGAATTCGTATAGTTCACGAACTATTCGTGAATGCTAAAAAAATCACGAATATAATTCGGGTTGTAAAAATGCGTTGAAAGTACGCATATCATTGCTTGTTCGGATAGTTCGCATATAATTCATGAAATATTCGTGTACCTAATCACTAGGGATGAAAGTAGCTCAGTGTTAACCAAAAAAAAAAGATTCATGGATTAAAACGTCATAAAGCAATTTGGATACTGTTATTTTGTGCATCCACGCACAAGACAAGAGCTAATCATTACATAGAAAAATGCAAAATATTAAATAAATAAAAATGAGCGATGATGTTAATTTGCATTCAAGATTCCCATATTAGACATTTTAAAAAAAATCTTTAAGCCTAACCAGCTAATCAAAATATTGTTTGGATTGCTATCTCGTAGTCATGTGTAGACTCTACATTGCTTTCTTGACCGTCTTGTTAGCATGCAATATTGATACGAAAGGAGTGAAGTGCAGAACCCACTCCAGGGTAGTTGTTGCAGATAACCAATCTCTTTATTCAATGTTATTGGCTCTGGTGATGCTATAGTCCTTACAAATAATGGTTCTTGCATGGTCACATATCAAATATGGAAACGAAGCAAAGGTTAACCAGTCATTATTATTGTTGGTAATAGCATATTGTTTGTGAGAATAATAACAGGATTAGGTGAAGGAAATTGGTAAAAAGCTAACAAACACACCTAAGTAGAGATAAACTCAATACTCAGCTAAAAATAAGTTAAGGCGCGTATAACTTGCACTTTGCTGATATAATCTTCAAGTTGGTGTCCTTAACTTTGAGGCTAAGGTTACATATTTGTAGGTTTGAGGAGGCACATAAGCTTCATGGTATGGGTTATCCTTGGATTTGTATCCAAACATATTTAATGATTCCGAGACATTCTTACAGGTTTTTCTTCTTAACCCGACAATTCCAATGGGACTTCTATATCTTCACAACAGAGAAGCAACATTACTAAAGCTCAGGAGGAGCACGATCGACTGATAGTTAGGATGTTTGAAATTTTTCTATCAACTATAAGATATCATGAACCTCTTTATAGTAATATGTTTCATACAAGAATTAAGTTTATAATAATAAGCTTCCTAGTAATTTCAAATCTAATTATCAGCAGCTTTGAATTGGGCATCAATTCTATCCGGCGGGTACAAGGTCTTCATCATCGTAACATTTATATTTGTCGGAGAAGTAGAAGATTGGGAGGGATTAAAACCTATCACCTTCCTACTTCATCTCCCTTTTTCTGGTATCACAATAGTTCTAATTAAGCTCAATTACATGTTGAAACATACATGTCCTTTGTTGCTATCCTTGTTCAGTTTGGGTCTTAGATCTTCACAAACAAAAAAATCTTATTATTTGAGTTTGTGACTTAGAAATTGATCTCATCGGATTAAACTCTATGTCATGAAGTTCTCTTAGGAGGGCCAAGGATCATCCTTGGGTTGATATGAATTCTTTAAAGTCTGTTAACCTTCATATCTTGATAGATTCATCTCATGACATAGTACATATGGAAGTATTTGTTCTGGTAGATATTGCTAGGGGTTTGATTGTTGTGATTCCGGCTGATGATTTTGATGTTATTCACTATTATTACTACATATTGTACTTCCGTTTACTCTTAATTATAAGTTTAGTTATGTACTTTATTTATTGTAACGTTGTGGAGCTTGTCACCACTCTTTGGACGGAACAATTTGGATGGCTATTTATCCTAAGAATTGGGAAGTTCTTGTTTTAGTAAAAAAAATAAAAAGATCTTAAGGGAGTACATTTACTAATTTACATACATTTTAGAGTACTCCTAGACTTGGACTTTGGCTTGACACCTACATTAATACTAGCACTTTGGGCTTGGAAAAATATATGGAATGTGGTATTCATACTTTTGTTTTGAAAAAAATGTTTACATATCATTTTCTGAACAAAATAACATATTATGGCACATATCACTTCCCAAGTTCCCATCTGCGGATGTCTGTTGTTTCTGAACCAAGAGGTATATCAATCCTCTATGTTGCTAGTAAAGTTAATGGCCCTTTTCAAGTTGATATTGCAAAAAAAAAAAAAAAATTTCTAGTAAAATCACAATGCACGGAAATATGTTCCTTTGTTTCGAAATGTTTTTGACAAAGTTTGCATATATAATTAATAATGGGCATAAACTAAGAGATTTTTCTACTCATGGGGAGAAATATCATAATACATTTTCCAAGCGAATAACTAAATTCTAGGAATAATATTTTTCCAGATTTCCTTAGCAATTATATGAATGAGTTGACTAGTTTTGTTAACAAGGATGTTAATTATAAAGGGAATTGACATTGAATAGGATTTATAGATTGTGAATCCATCTTAGAGTATCTTTTTTGTTAGGATTTTGGGTTTAATTGAAGGGAAAGTTGGAAACTTCTAGTAGAAAGGATTTGTCTTAAAAGAATAAGGTTCCAGAGACCATTAAGCATCGAGTCTGTGATCAGCTGGAAGTATGTGCAGATGGATGGGAGAGTTGATTTGGAAGACATAGATGTTTCCAAATATTTATAGACATTTTATCACCTATCTTCGATAAATAGTGATTTTGTATGATCTTAATACCTCAATTTTTGAATCATTTTCCTGATCCAAGAGGCATTATCTTTGCAAGGAGAGTGGAAAGGATTGAAATGGGGAAAGTATCTAGCTTTTGTAAACTTATATCAAAGATAATCAGGTCGGTGAAAGAGCCTCAAACCATTTTTAGCAATGAGAGATAAATTTCATTTACAAATACTTTTCATCTGTATACCGACATTCTCATTGTCTTTAGAGAAATTAGATAAAGATTTTAGGTAGAGACCATTTTGCTATATTCACCAATGATCCCTCATAATACTAGTTAATCTCTTGGTTATATAAGCAGGGAGAATAAAAATGGGCATGAAGTACGCAGGAAGGGTTTCAAGGCAAGTTTCAGACATCACATTTTTACTAGCTGGTGAAATCCTTTTGTTCCCCAACCTTTTAGCCTTGACTATATTTTTCCCAATATAATGTCAAACCAGCAAGGTTATATTTTTTGGTGAACGATAGAGCTCCTAAATATTTATCATTGAGGTGAATTTTTCTCGACCTGAAAAATATTAAAGATATTTTTACCAAAATTGTTATAGACTTTTGGAAAGAAAAAAAAAAGATACAAGGCTTATAAAAATTAATCATTTGACCAGATGAGTCACCATAAAAATCCAGGATTTCAAGCAGATCATGGCTTTGTTTGATGGTGTCCATGCTAAAAAAATTAAGCAGTCATCAACAAATAGAAGATGACTAATGGTAGGACTTTTAAAAGAGATTTTGAAACCTAAAACGAGACCAGGGGATTCAACATGAAAGATATTTTTGGAGATAGATTCCATAAATAGAATTAAGTAATAAGGTGACAAAGGATCACATTGTTACGATATCTAGTAGATTTATACAATTTACCAATATGGGTGCAAAACTAGTATTAATACATTCTTTGAAATATAAGATTGCATAGGTCTTCGCAAAACCTCATTTTTTTTTCCAAGAATGGACATTAAGAAACTGCATTCTACTCTATAAAAAAAAATTGGTCATGTTAATCTTCCGTCCTTTAAACCAAAATTTATTTATTTTTCTTCCTCATGGGATGAATGATCTCATGTGTAACCATAATGTTGTCAGAGATTTGTCTTTGATTGATAAAAGCTTACTTGCAGGGGTTTATAATGGCAGGAAGAAAAGGCTTCGTTTTGTTAGCTATGACCTTGGAGATTATTGCAATCAATGTTACAGAGAAATATTGTTTTGTTTCTCCGTGTTTAGATGAGTCATGGACTTAAAGAACTAAAGAGATGAAAGTTTTGTTTAACTATATAAACATGAAGCCATTAGAGGAAAAAGATCAATTTTTTTTATAGAAATCCGTGCTAATTAGGTTCTAGCTTTTTTTTTGTTGAAGAAACGGGCTGGAAAACCATTAAGTCCATTACTAGCATTAGGATATATTCCAAATAAATCATCATTTATCTTATCCATATCAGGAGACATAAGGAAGGTAGCATTGTCTTGGTTAGACATGGTGGTACGAATGAGGTTGACTAATTCCTGATTAATGGTAGGATTGAAGAGCACATCAGACTTTCAAAATGGAAGGTGAGATGCTCTACCCTTTCAATACATATATATACATTGGAGTTGTAAAAACCCGCAGTGTTGTTTCTGATGGTAGCATTCAGGTGGAAGTTGCTAGTGTTTTTGTCACCAAGAGTAATGGATTTTTATTTTCTTTTAACCTTGAAATTTCTAGAAAATGATTCCCTTTTTGTAATCCTTTCGTTTAACTTATAAAGACTCAACTGGAGTTTTTTGTCCATCCAATTTTTTGAAAAGAAGAAGTTTGATAAAAGTTACTTCAATTAGCGGTGAATAGGGATATCGCAACATCAAGAATATTTTGATTTTGATTTTCTTTCCTTGTGTTGGTTTAACGGATTGTTATATTTATGTGATTTTGGGTCAAGCCAGTTTCAAATAAGGTAGGAAAATGATATGCCAACAATAATTAGATTCCTAGGATTGAGGTTAGGATCTTGGTACAATGATTTTGACAAAAGATACCGAAAATTATGACATATCTAACGCTTAGAAATTTTGATGACATGGTGACCTTAATAACCTAAAAAGTAGAATTGTAGATAATCAAGCTACAAATTGAGGCTTGTTTGATATAAACTATTGAATATTCTGCATGAGCTTACGAGCTCGTTTCTAGTCATTTTCTTATATGAACCAGCTTTAGATTAAAACTTAAAAATCTTAGGGGATTTTATCGAGTTTCCCTAATGCTATCGTTTGCATAATTTAGTTTGATAGTCAAGAACATACGGTCGCTTAGATGATGTATCTTAAATTCAGATTGAAAGTTTGCTGAGATATATTATAAATGTTAACATTTCACGTATGGGTGTACGTACATGTTAACATTTCACGTATGGGTGGTTATATACGTTAATGATTCATGTAGGGATGTATTTATTACAGAAACTTCATCCTCTTCTAAGTTCAAAAACCATTAAAAAAAATCCCATTGTTGTTTGACATATGTGTGACCTTACTTTGATTTTGGTGTCTTATCTTGATTTAATATTTAGTTTGATCTCGATTCAAATTGGATGTTTGATCCTGATTTAATTGTTATCTTTGATCTTAATTCGATTTAGATATTTGATCCTGATTTAATTTTTGTGTCTGATCATGATACAATTCAGATATTTGATCTTGATTTAGTTTAACTTTGCATTTGATCTTGATTCAAGTTATTTTTAATTAAGAACACAAACAGATTGGTGAATATTAATAAAGGAGGTTTGGTTGTTATAAAGTAGGGCTTTTTTAATTCGACAAAGTTATGTAGATAGGATTGTATAACTCACAAATTGTAAAAACGAAAACCGCTAATAAAACTATAATATATAATGGTAAAATTATCGAGTGATAATATTAATGAACTGAGTTTAAAGCTCGTCAGAACCAAATACTCAGTCAATCGAATTAAGCTCAAAAACCCTAGTCTAATCCTTCTCACAGTACGCTCTGCTCTTTCTCTTTCCTGGAAGAACTGAAAAACCCTAGTGCCGCTTGAGTTCCCCTGCTCATCATATTTGCTCCTTTGGAGCAGATATCTAAGCAGGAATAACCACCCTTGATCTCTTTACCGGATAGTAATCTCTTAGGTTTTACTTTATTCATAGATCTACTTTCTTTTATCTTCTCAGTTCTAGTATTTGCAGTAGTAGGTTTAATTTGGGGATTTTTTCAATCGTGATTTTCTCGTGCCTTTGCTTCTTTCTTTGCTCTATCATTTGATGATGAAGGTGTTTTGTGGTCTGATTCTCCACAAAAGAATATCTTCTGCATCAACAACCAAAGTATTCATAACTAAATCGGCAACGACAACAACAGCAACAACATCAACCATAGAATTGACTCCGGTACCAACTACAGCAACACTAATAACATCAGCAACAGATTCTTCAGCAACAACAACAAAGACCACCTTTAAATTCGAGACTCCAACTCCGTTTCCGGCCAATTCAGACAGATTCCGAGCGATTCACTCCGTTCCAGCATACCTTTGTTACTCTTTTTACATTGCTACTAAAACCCTTGAGAGATGGTTGGATCATTTTATGATCCTAACATTACTGAATTCCACAGTTCTGTTATTCGGTTTGGTTTTGTTTAGAACAATCCAAACAATGCCATCTAAACTTGTTTACTGTTTACGTTTACAGGTATCTGATTTGGATGTAAAAACTCAATCTGATCTTATGATTCAGTGGAGTAACTTTATCTTTGTTGTCTGTCCTTTAATCTCTGATGTTAATTTCTCCGGTTAGTCATGTAATTGGTCCGATCTCGATTCGCCTAAATCGTTGTAACTCAAGTTTTTTATCTATAAAAAAGAAAGTCAATCGAATTATAAAAAGAAGACAATCCAAGGAATATACTCACTTTTTCACTTCCATCAAGCGCCCAGACTATTTCCACAAGCGCCAACTCCTCTCTTGTTTTTCTGTATAACCGTTCACGAAAAACGGACCTCCATTTCAATGGACCCATGGTTTTGGGTAGGGTGGACTTTGTTTCCGAGAGAGAATATGAGAGTGGAGTTCATAATTTCCCGTCAATGTGTCTTTTTTTACTGCGATATTGGGATCATCAGCAGATATCATTACTACATCAACATAATAATATGGGTATGATTAAGAAATGAGTTCCTCCAAAACCTTTCTTGGATTTTGATTATGCTCCCTGTCTTAAAACAAAAAATCATCAAAAATGAGTTTTTGTTGGACAATGTGTGTGGTTTTTGGAAAGAGTACCGTGGATCCCATCCAATGTTCCCAGTTCCTACCTTGCTCCACTTTCCACAATGCATATGCTTCCCTTACATATGTTCTCTTACCTGTGTTCCGGTCTAACTTAAGTCAAATCTGGATTATTTTTCTTCCAGGTAATGAAATTTGAAAGTTTCTGAAACCCTTTCCGATGAGTCTAGCATAGCCAAGGCCATTTGCTTAACTCGAATATGGTAAATTAAGTTAAGGGAACGAAAATAAGTTGTTTTTACTCATGTTACATATAGAAAAGAGATTACCAAATTTGACCAAAGTCAACTGTTGAAGTCTGTTTTGTATTACTATTAGCTAGGCTGCTATTACCTCAGAGCTTCTAATAATCTAAGAAATTAGGAATCAGTCCTAGGCTAACCTAGTAGGTTTAATTAACTAAAAGGCTAGGGTTCTCTATAGGTATGGTTGGATACTCTTTTTCAGGGCAGTTTCTCTATTGCTGGTGTTGATTGCCCTTCACTTACGGTGTATGTTTGTGCCACAATGAGCAAAAACTCTAGTGGTTTCCATAAACTAGTTTTCTATTGGTTTCTTCCATATACTTTCCATGTAAAGGAAAAAGATAGATATAGCAGCAGTAGCAGTAAAGCTTCTTGACAGCCTGGTCTAGCATTAAACAACACATATCTTTAAACGTCAATATCTTTTCTCAAACAATGGAGAGTGTAATGTTATCATCATCAACCAAAAAGCAAGCAACCAACCCAAAAAGATTTACACGTAAATTTTCACTCCGTACAGGTGGAGGTACAACATATATGGGATTCATGTCAGCTTAGAAAGAAAGAATTTGTGAATTTTTTTTGTTTCTTTCAATCCAAGTATTTTGTACTAGTACCACCAAAACATTCACGATCATGCAGTGCACCATAGATATTATTATCTGAACTTGCATTGACTGATTATATATGCGAACTTAATTTAATTGGAGTATTAATACAAGTACTGCTAAAATATTATGAGATTGTTAAGAACTTGGAAGCTCGTACAATGAATTATTTGCTTTGAGATCAATGTGTCACACTAAGAAAGGAAATACAAGTAATGCAGTCAATACATATTAGTATATTACGACACAGAACTCAAACGGAAGTTGCTTGATCATATGATGATAAACCCTTATCTCCTATATTTCAGAGAAAAGTGGCATTGATGTTAAGTTTTTGATTTTTTTTTTTGGGACTTCTTATTGGACAGCCTCCGGTGCAATTTATTCCTCCTCCGGTCCTTCCTGCCATCCTTCTCATCTGCACCATTTTAGGGCAGTCTGTCCCCTTAATAAACACCTCCACCTCGTGTGGGTTCATTTTTAATAATCCAAACATTTCAGCAGTACCAAATCCAACAAAATCCCCCTTTCATTGGGTTAATTATTGCTTAACAAACTTAATCATTTAATTACTCTTTTAATTAATCATTTCAAGACAGTTGATTTAGTTAAATTTTCTTCGAATCATTACTAAATTATTTAACAAATAATTCAAACAACTTAATGTACTACCTTTGACTTTGACTTTCTTTTGTAACTGTCTTCTTTCTCCAACTTATCTGGCTTATGTTGCTCTATAGCCATGTTCACCTTCACCTCCTCTTAAAATATAAAATATAACTCTAACAACAACAAAATGTAAACAAAAAATAAATCTAGACAAATTTCATAAGGAAATTACAAAAAAATTCTTATGACTAGCCACATTTTGTCTATATGCTTAAGAGCTAGCTGTTTAACTGGTCATATTCTAATACTAATACTTTGTTATATTTATTTGAAGTTTCTTCATTTTATGCATGCAAACAAAAATTTGTTACAGTACCTAAACTTTGAAGACAAAATCACCAATCTTTTCTTCGTCAACCTTATCTAGAGATGACAATGTTCGTAGGACCTGCTGAGTCAGTAATGGATCAAAACCATATTTTTCTTAGTTTTATCTTAGCTCTAATTAATCCTTCAATTCTCTGTAAATTATAATTTTCCTGTGGTGCTCGATTGACCGGTAATTTGTCGACGATTAATCATATACTCCGAGCATCAATTGTTTTGATTGATTTAAGAGTAGGGTCCTTTGAGAGGACACCTGATTTATGACAATACCCGTGCATAATTGTTCTATTAAATCCCACATGATCAATTTCTAATATATATATGTGTTGCATGTCATGAAAATATGTTTGTACATTGGACACATTAAATCCTTACTTTAAATCCTAATGAGTGGTAAAGCTGTGAACCTTTTTTTTCTTCCCTGGAAGCATAGCTGTGAACATTTAAACGCCGAGCTTCTTTTTCTTTCTTTTCTAATGGACCGGTATAAATTCAAATACTGACGTGTCTTACATTCTAATGTGTAGATATATCAAACAAACTTAGCAAAGGATCGCATTTGCAACTCTACTAGTTCCGGTGGCCTCCGAAGAGTTATTGTTTTAGAGTTGCCAAGATTTAACTAGCTAATTGAGAATAGAAAACAAAATATGGAACTTTTATTTCTTTTCAAATTGATCGGTAGAGATTTGAATACTGATGTGTTTTACATTCTAATGTGGTTGGTAATAGTTCTGGATGGCATTTGAAGAGTTGTTGTTGAAGTTTAGAGCTGCCAAAATTTAACTAGCTAGTTGAGAGTAGAAAACAAAATACAAAACCTTTATTTCTTTTGTAACTAATCGATAGAAATTCGAATACTGACGTATTTTACATTTTAATGTGGTAGGTATATCAAATAAACCTCGCAAACGATCGTGTTTGCAACTCTACTAGTCTGGATGGCATTTGAAGAGTTATTGTTAAGGTTCAGAACTGCTAAAATTTAACTAGCTAATTGGAGTAGAAAACAAAATATGAAATTATTTCTTTTCTAATTGATCAGTAGAAATTTGAATACTGACGTGTTTTACATTCTAAATGTGGTAGGTATATCAAACATACTTATCGATCGATCGCATTTACAACTCTACTTGTTCTAGATGGCGTTTGAAGAGTTGTTAAAGTTTAGAGCTGTCAAAATTAAATTGCCTTGCTAATTAGGAGTAGGAAACAAAATTTATAGATTTAATGAGATTAGTTGGTGGATTTAAGGAGATTAGTTGAAGGAGAAAGCAGTGGCGATTAGGTAACAATAAGATGTCACTGTATTTCTTCTTAGTATACATTTTTTAGGTAACCACTAGAAATGATATCATGCATTCATGTGGGTAGGAGGAGATTGCCATAATGGTGGAAACATCCGAAGTGTGCACAGAAAGCTTGTTGTCACAATCTTTTATTCAAATTGATATGACTAACATCCAAACAAAACCATTTTTTGTTTTTTGAGCTCTTTTTTTCAACCCTAAAATTTGATTACAAAATTACAAAGTTTGGTGATGTCATTCCAGTTGTAAATCAATATATACTCCATGTCTCTGTCCCATCTACTAGCTTGTAGTAGTAATACAAGACTCAAAGAAAAACTCTTCTAATCTAACCAATTTCAGTTCACATAATAACATCATAGGCATACACAATATCATGACCACACAATGTCGGAAGAGCATCGATTACCTTCCCATCTGTTTCCGATACACCCTTAAGTTAGTTCTTATTATGAATACTACCGAGCTGACATCACCATAGTATGATGATAAAGTTATCAGGTTACTTAAGTTCGAAATACCGGAAAAATAAATACTATTGCACTTCGTTATTACCTATTTTGATGCAAATTCAAGGGCATAAAGACCTCTATGGGCTCGCAAAATTAATACGATAAAGCAAAGGTTTTTTTTTTTTCTTTCTTAATTTCTCTAGGAAAGGATGGCACACATAAAACCAATATTGGCTCAAATATTTTTATTGTAAATAATTTGTTTTCCTGTATATATTTGTTTATTGTGAATCCACTTGGTTATATACTTTATTGAGCCTCCCTTGGCAAATAATTCAGCTGTTTTTTCTTCAATATATATTAAGCTAAACCCTAATTATATTTGGAGTGAACTTATTATAGTAATCCCCAATCAAAAACAGAACATTTTTCATTACAATAATTAATCTATAATTGGGTGTAGTTTTGACTAATAATAATCAGAAAAACCAAATTCTAATCTTAAGATCAAACCCCTCCCAGACAAGGCCACGTGTGTAGGACCTTCATAGCTTCTACTTCTCCTACATTTCCTACTTATTTCTTCCTTGTTCTCTCTTCTTTGAAAAAAAAACAAAATACTACCAATTCCCAAAGAATCCCTCCTCTTCTTCTCCTCATCAACAGAAGCAAAAAAATATCTGTTATATAATCATTCACTACTCTTTATTCAGCAGCTACCAAGAAACAGAAACAGCAAAACCTGTTCACGGCAGTGAGTCTTAGAGTGACCAAGTTTTAAATATGAGAGAGGGATAAAGAGAATGAGAGACCAACAATGGGCAGCCAGTAGTACAGTTAGTTGTTGTTGTTAGGGTTTCATCTCAGTCCTATCTCTTTGTCTTCTGTTTAAAAAATTCATTCATTTACTTCTTCTCTCTGTCTCACTACTAACCCATTACTAGTACTATTTTTGGGATCATAGGAAGAAGAAGGAAAAAAATATGTTACTAACTTGTGATCCTAATGATGGTGAAGGTGGTATCAAACTGCTAGATGATTTGACCACCAATGCGAAACAAATTCAAGAGCGGATTCTAGAAAGCATTTTGCAACAAAATGGCGAAACTGAGTATTTAGGAAAGTTTCTTGGTGATCATGTGATCAACAAGGACATTTTCAAAAATAAAGTTCCGGTTGTGAATTATGAAGAGATTAAGCCATACATCGAAAGGCTTGCAAATGGTGAACCATCTAATATCATATGTTCACAAACCATCACTGAGCTTCTTACAAGGTAAGAATTTTATAGTCTGAGAATTTAAATTTGATTTTTTCTTTTTAGCATTTTTTTCATTTCTTGAATACTCAGTGAACAAAACGTTTTGATCTTCCTGCAGTTCTGGAACTTCAGGAGGACAACCAAAGATGATGCCAACCACTTCTGAAGATTTGGATAGAAAGACATTCATGTACAATCTCCTTGTGCCTGTTATGAACAAGTGAGGATCTAAAACTTTATCTTGCTTTTGTGTTATTTTAGTTGGAAGCTTGAATACTGTTTCTTAAGATGGTTTTGGTTCAAATTTCAGGTATGTAGATGGTTTAGACCAAGGTAAAGGAATGTACCTCTTATTCATAAAACCAGAAATCAGTACTCCGTCGGGTTTGATGGCACGGCCCGTATTGACAAGTTATTACAAAAGTAGAAATTTCCGAAACCGGGCTTTCAGCAGGTACAGTGTCTATACGAGTCCCGACGAGACCATCTTGTGCTCAGACAACAAGCAGAGTATGTATTGTCAGTTACTATGCGGTTTAATTCAACGAGACGAAGTACTAAGGGTAGGAGCTGTTTTTGCATCTGCGTTCCTCCGAGCCATAAAGTTCTTAGAAGATTTCTGGCAAGAGTTGTGTTCAAACATCAGGACGGGGAATGTAAGTACTTGGATCACTGACCCGGGGTGTCGAATTGCTGTTATGAACATTCTTAGACAACCGAATGAAGAATTGGCAGATTACATTGAGAAAGAATGTGGTAAAAAATCATGGGATGGGATAGTTAAGAGATTATGGCCAAGAACCAAGTACATCGACGTGATTGTCACAGGGTCCATGGCACAATATATCCCTACACTGGATTTCTATAGTGGTGGGCTACCTCTTCTATCTACTATGTACGCTTCGTCCGAGAGTTACTTTGGGATCAATGTAAATCCTTTGAACAAGTCATCCGACGTTTCTTACACACTGCTTCCAAATATGGCCTACTTCGAGTTCATTCCTGTCGAGAAAAACCATGACGAAGAAGAAGCAAGCCAAGGGGTTCAGTGCAACGGCCTGTCTGATAAGATTTGCACCTTAGAGGAAGAGGAACAAGTGATGGAAACTGTCGATCTTGCGGATGTCAAAGTCGGTCATTATTACGAAATCGTTGTCACCACTTTCACAGGTTAGCTCTCAATTTTTCACATATTTTTTTGGGTCTTCCTTGTTTTCAGATCTGATCCACATGCTTCATTCAATTCCTGCTCAGTAGCACATCTTAAATTTGGCCGACTCTTTAGGATTTTTGTTATATTTTTTCTTGTTAAGATTCAAGGCCGTCGAATTTAATATTTTCATAGCCCATTATCATTTATTATGTTGTTATGCAATCATGTCAAGATTGCAATCCCCATTTTAATGCCCCTCGGACATCACTCTCTCCGGAAGTGGCTCATAGGATAATGATTGCCCTGGTCTAGGACTCTAGGACATACACACAAATTCATAGCGCCGCGACTTGGGTCTAATTTAGCGCACGGGCTAAGAATGAGTACACTTCTTCATGTGCACTGTAAATTTTGCTGTAGTTTTTACGTGTGCACAGTATTTACTTTTACTTGGTAGAGATAGATTTAGAGGCAAGGATGAAACGAAAATGAACTTCCTCTGTTTTTTTCTCTTTGTTTCCAGGGCTATACAGGTACAGAGTTGGTGACATTCTAATGGTGACAGGATTCTACAACAATGCACCACAGTTCCGGTTTGTGCATCGCCGCAACGTAGTCTTAAGTATTGATACAGACAAAACAAACGAAGAGGATCTGTTGAAAGCAGTAACACAAGCCAAACTAGTAATCGAGCCATTGGGTTTTCTGTTAACTGAGTATACAAGTTATGCGGATACTTCATCAATTCCTGGGCATTATGTTTTGTATTGGGAACTGAAGATTAAAGAAAATATAAACGGTGAATTGCCTGATGTCGATAAGAAAATGATGGAAGAATGTTGTTCAACAGTTGAAGAATCACTTGATTCAGTTTATAGAAGATGTAGGAACAAAGATAAATCAATTGGTCCATTGGAAATAAGGGTTGTGAGAAGTGGTGCATTTGATGCACTTATGGATTTTTGTGTCACTCAAGGCTCTTCAGTAAATCAATACAAGACACCAAGGTGTATCAAGTCTGATGTTGCTATTAAGATTCTGGATTCCATGGTCATTGGCAAGTTTTTTAGTAGGAAACCTCCATTCTGGCAACCATACACAATGGAATCCAAATGCATCGCTTTGGATCAGTAGAAGAAGAAGTTCACAGGAATCCCCACATGTAGTCCTCTGACTCCTCTCAGTAGTCAGTGTTATCCAATGGGATTCCTTGGAATTTCATAGGAATCCATTAGAATCTGGATTTGTAAAAGCTCTCTCTCCCTCTCTTGGTTCTTTTTTTCTTCTTTATTTTTATCTCTCTTGGATTGTTTGGAAGACGATATTACCCTTAGCTTATTGTTCTGATTTAGTTACTATTGTGTGGAAATTATTTAATGCCATCTATTTTCAGTTAATTAATGAGGGTATTTATGTCAATTAAAAATATTTATTTTGATGCTTTTATAATTCAGTAGTCAACTTAAGAGAATTAAATTCCATGTTTTGAAGCACTGGAGACAGTAGAAAGGAAGAGCCTGTACTCTGTACTCACAACTGAAAGTTTTGTGAAAATTTAGCACATGAAATTTCACTATTCTTTTGCCCCGGCACGGAGTTGCCAGACATGAGTTAGCGGATATCAGTCTTGAGAATTGGACGGCCTATTATTGGAGGTGCATTTTGTATCAAAATCCTAGTATTTTTAGTTTTCTACAAATCACTGGCTTAGAGAGTTGGAGTCAGTGATGGAATCGACAGTCATCATCTTAGAAAGAAACGGATGTAACCATTTAGGGAGAGGATGCAGTTAATCTCAAGACACTTTGACAAGCTAAACAAACCTAAGAGCTTGTCCCTCTCGAAGGACTTTCCATTTACGTGTGAGATAGCATAAAGATCTTGGACCACAAGACAAATGCTGACATATATCATTCATGTTAGACAAAAGAATTTGAAGAGAAAGTAATACACGTAAAACAGACCACCAACTTTAGTTGGTAATTCAGTACTTTGCTTAGATACGCTCGAAGATCAAAATCTGCTGATAAAACTTAGGTTAAGTTCCAAAAAGTTCCAAAATTTAGAGTGTGACTCAGGATCATGGTAAGTTCCGACCTGCACGAAAGGCGTAACATCTGGGCACAGTTAGAGAAAAAGGCTCAATGAAATAGACAGTTATAATTTCAAAACTTACATAATCGAGTTGTATTGATTATGGGATTCGATTATAAAAGTTTGGTGCTTGCGAGTTTCAAATTCAAGTCAATGATATCATCATCCAATGACTTTATCACTGATTAAATGAAAAATATAAAGTGTACATTATAAAAACGACAAACCAAGCTCCCAACTATTTTGAGTTGATTACTTATCACAATGTCTAAGACAATACCCCACCAACCCCTCTTGGATGAATGGATGGTGATGGTTCTTAGAATTGTACATGAAAAAACATTTGCTGGGATGGATGATTTTATAAATCATTTCAGGTCCATTCAAAATATTGAGACTCTCGTGGCTCCGCGACCCACATCTTCTGATCTGATGATACATATATACCAAAAATATCAATAATTGGCTTGTTGATTATGATGATGAGAATTGTGAGATGGATATCATATCATGATGATATTTACTCTTTGCGCAATGTAGTTCAGTCGTACAATTTTGTGGGTTGTAAAATATATATATATACGATCAGAATCAATTTAGGCACACGGGTGTGAGGGCATCTACGTCGCGTACGTCGCGAATACGAACAAATTAAGGACTTCCTCTGATTCGACAACTCTTGTTTTTATTGCAGGTGGCATTGAGCGCGACGTAACACGGGCATTATCTCAAGATCACCTGTACAGATTTTCAATCAATTCGTCCATAAATTTACTGGATAAATTTCGGCGAAATGAAAAAAATGCGGGTACCCCATATATAGTCGTACGCACATGATGAATTGAAGGCAAACTAGAAGATGATGATGAAGAAAGAACCAAAGGATAGTATAAGGCCACGAATATGGATTGTTAGGCACAATTGGTAGAGAGTACACGATGCATGAGACAACGCAAGCAATAGACAAGCACTGGCCTACAGGGGGACAATATGAAACTGTTGCTTAGAGTTTGCCTGGTCAGATTTTTGGTTATATATGCAGTTTTGGAATACTTCTCATTCATAAAAGTTTTGACAAAATAATCTCATTTCCTTTTCTGTCTATCCCTTTGCATATTCGTAAAGAACTACAACAAAACCTGCAATGTTGCATCAACTGTTCAACTAAACCAAAAGCATACCACTTTTAGGATTGGGTTCTGCAATCCCATCCATGATCCACCCACCGTTCTGACCCCTCTATGCGACAATGCTTTATTCTTTTTATCACTTGACTTTAAAGTGATTAGAAAGATTAGAATTTTCTAAATTTTACTCTAATTAGGATAATATGGAATTCAGGGCATATTTTGTCTAACACCTACAAAAACAATATAGGTAAAAGCATAAGTTTTTTCTCACGATATTAATTATATTTGACCCACTAATTCTATTATCCCACAAATCTCCGCTCTAACAATAATTTCAATAGCCATATAATTAAATAAAAATTTCCACTTTTTCTTGGCCGTCCTAATTGTAGTAAGTAATTAGACATGTGAAATGAAATCTCACCAAATATGACCAGATGTGCTCGTTGTAAATGACAGTTTTGTCTCTATTAGTTGACAATTCCATCTCTACCAATATGATACAGTTGTTTATATAGTTTTTTCTGATCGGCAAAGAAAAGATTCATTGATCAAAAACTGAAAGATTATACCACCCTAACCAAGCTACAAAGAAGCAAAAACAAAAACAAGAAGTTGGTAACATGTTATCAACTTAAGCAGGATTAAGTAAATGTTACAAAAATCTTTCATAACAGTTGAAGAATATACTGAACCAAAATCTTTGATAGCTAGAGCCCAGGAAAAATGACAGTGGACAGCTCTGTTAACCACAATCTTGGCATTGCTACTTTTATCCGCAAAGACTCTAGCATTTCTTTCCTTCCAAATACACCAAATAATGGCAACTGGTAACAGGTTTAATACATCAGTACTTGCTTCATTATGTTAAAAAGATTCCAAGCCTGCAAAGATGAGATGATATCCAGAGACATACAAAATAACCATTCTAATTTGCAGAGAAACTCCTCCAGAACCTCTCTAGAAAAGTAACAATGAAGAAGTAAATGAGAGCTTGAATTCCTTCAAACAAACAAAAAAAGACCTTGATTCTATATCATTACAAAACACACAATTACTAAAGACCTATATTCTTCTTCATCTTCCATGTAAATCTTTAATATCAAGTCTATCATTAGCAATGAGATACACCAATCTCGGGTGGGCATTTTAAGTTCCAGACAAAAATGAACATATAGCAGTTTTGAATTCTGCCATCATCGAAATAGATCTTGTCATAAATAGACTTTAATGAAAAAAAACTTACTTTTGGTTAGAGATCGTTGCATCTCATCCTCCATTTGTTTGTTAAAACTGGAAGAAGAAAGATCAGAAATGAGAAGTTGAAACTCAATTCTTCCAGCAGTATTAAGTCTTTTAGCAGTATGAAGATTCCAAACTTCTGTAACACCATTTAACTCACAAAGATCAGCAACACAAAGATGCTTGGCTCAAGAAAAAACATAAATATTTGGATAACAAGTTTTTACATGAGAATCGTATAACCGTCATCCCAGAATCTGACTTTATTGCATTTGTCACTTTGAATTTTACATATTTCAGAAAGATGAACTTGTATATCATAATAGCTTTCCAGATTGATTTCCCTTAAGTGCATTTAGGAGTATTTGAAATCCACTCAACTCCTTCACAACCATACTTCTTGCTGATAATAGTTTTCTCTATAGCATTGTCTTCAACAATAAACCGCCAAGACCATTTAGACAATAAATCTTTATTTAACTTTTTCGAATTCTTGATGCCAAGACCACCTAACTTTTTTCTTCTACAAACAGGATTCTATTATAATAAATGTATCTTTTTTCATCCTTTATAATTATTCCAGAGTAAGTCTCTCATGATTCATTCTATCTTTTTATTTACAAAAAAAGGCATTTCACAGAAAGACATATAGTAAATAAGAAGACTGGTTAGCTAAGACACTATTGATAAGAACGATTTTACCTGCTCTTGATAGTAAATATTTTTTCTAAGCATCTAGCTTTGGGAAGAACTTGTCTATGATTTTTTTTCCTATTTGGAAATACCACCACACTTGTCTCCTGGGGGAAAACCTAAATAAGTAAAAGGAAGAACACCACTGTAACAACCCAAAATAGATGTAAAGGCAGTTAGATCACCATCAAAGCCTACTCCAAAACTATGGCTTTTGCAAAATTGATCTTTAAACGTCTAAGCATCTCAAAAGAAAGAAGGACTAATTTGATATTTGTCACTCGCTCTACATCATCATCATGAAATATTAGAGTATTATCTGCAAATTGCGGATGAGTGACAACTACACCATCATCTTTAGTTTGAAAACCAGATAAAATACCCTCTTCTTGTGTTATTTTGATCATAAAAGTGAGAGCTTCTCTAACTAACAGAAATAAGAATGGTGAAATAGGATCACCTTGCCTAATACCTTTACTACTTTAAAAATAACCAGCTTGACTACCATTCACAGGCACAAAGAAACTACAAAATTCAACACAACACTTAATCTAGTTCCTCCACTTATCTAAGCATATCATCTAAGAATTCCCACTTCACATGATCAAAGTTATTTTTTAAAGTTATGTTTAAACAATATACTAGGCTTACCACTCCTAATATTGAGTCTATTAGTTCATTAGAAATCGAAACCCCATCCATAATTTATTTATATATTTTTATTTTTTTGTGACAAAAGCAGATTGCTGCTGAGATATTATGATTGGAAAAGTAAGCTTGAATCTTTCTAGAAGAATTTTAGAGAAAATTTTATATGTATCATGCACAAGAATTTTTTAGAGAAAAGCTTTCTTGTGCATGATACCTATAAAGCTTGGCCGGTGAAGCATATACGAGGCGAAAGCATTATTATGTCGTGTTGTTTACTTGAGAGAGATTCAGGATACATAGGCATCATTGTTGATGCGTTGCTAACCAAAGAATACATCTCCATGATATATTCTGAAGAAAAGGTCAATGATGCACACTCTTGTGCATCATCTGAGAAAGACTCTTTGGCCTATATAGACTAGCTTTTTTTATCTTTAACCTTACAATACAAGTTGGCTTTAGTTGCTTGTCCCGGCGAGGATGAACTATTATTTTTGCCTGATCCCTTCAAGCTACGGAGGAGGCAGCCACAATGAGTTGCATCATTAGTCGTCCAACACCTTGTCGCTCATACCATCTAATTACGAGATTCTTGCGACAAACTTTATGAGGTAGTTGCAGCCCAATTCTTGGATGCTCATACTTCCTATCAAGCCATGCGTGCAACAATTATGATTTGGGCAATTCTAGGAAAGGAAGTTAACTGGTATGCAAGTTAGGGGGATTGGATAATATAAGACACGAATCGCATGGGCCTTACTGATGCAACCTTGGCACGATCAAGATTAGTATATGCTTTCAGCTTAATGCTAAAGCATAGTAAGTAAGCTAAAAATAGGCTTGCAATGGCCTATGTTCAAGTCCATGGCATTTCCCTATGCCTGGAAAGGACTGGGAAGACATTAATGCACATAAAATACATCAGCATTAGCCAGTATAGCCTTACACCCTTCTCAAAACAAGGCTAAGTTGGAAGAGTTAAGAGTTATGTATGGAAACTATGTTTAACGCATTATGCATGAAAAACATGCTTGGAAAGGAAATCAATGTGCGTATGCCTGGTAAGAAGTGAAGCTTTAAGGCTCGATCACTCTGTTAAGAGTGGCGCGTCGGAGAGTTTCAGTCTGCACGGCATGGCGCTAGGGGTGGAATTTTTTGGTCCGTCTCAACTTGATTGCAGCAACACAATATTCATCCTTAATGTCTCTTTCCAACCAAATATGTAACTTCTTTGAAATTATAGGAAATTTCATCACATCCAAAGATATAATTTTGTGGTGTAGAGTTTGAAAATATTTTGAAAAAAGGAAACAATTTCATTCTTGATTTCACTCTCATCAGAAGTAAGAATACTATTGACTTTGGTGGAACGAGTATAACTTCTTCATATTTTGTCATTTACAATTCCATGGAAATATTTGGTATTTTTTTTTTCAAAATCTTTAATATGAGTAACCCTAGCTCTGCTTCTCAATTTCTCTGCTCTTATAATAATGAGATCAAAAAATTCTTTACTTTCTTTTGTCTTCTCCTCCCATTTCACATCAGTCAAACCATTATTAGCATGTTCAACAATATCTAAGTTTGCAAAAATATCCTCAAGCTCTTCTAGTCTTATATCCACCTCACCATGCTCTAATATGCTCCAAGCCTTTAATTTTTTGTTTGAGAAATTGTAATTTCTTACAAAAAAATGGATACAATACTACCAGAAACATCAAAAGAAATCCACATATCTCTAATAAAAGAAATGAAATTTTGATTTGAAAACCATAAATTCTCACAGCGGAATGATGATGAACCATGCTTCAACCTTTCGCAAATTAAAGTTACTGGATGATGATCAGAACATGGACGAGCAAGAGCACGATAAGTTAATTACTTGAGTATAAAATCTCTCCCAAGAAGTAGAAACACGGATTCTGTCAATTTTATTGCTAATACTTTGTACTAGGTTATTTGTCCAAGTAAAAGAAGCTTCATTCAAAGGTAAATAAAAAGGTTGATGGCAAGAAATAAACTTACAGTCTATCCTACATAATTGAATACCCTTGGGACCGGAAAAAATATTCGTTTAACGAGGTTATTTCTTTATCGATTTTTTTATCAGTAAAAGAATTTTTTATCTAATCCCAGAGTATTTTTAGTTATATATATATATATATATATACATACGAACTAGAATTTGGTTAATTAGAAGAAAATATTCAAGAATTAACTGATGTCATTTCTAACTTACATTATATGAATGTGATAGATGTCGAATATCTTTTGAACTATCCTAACGAGAGTGGTGCATTTAAGGAATCGCCTACGGATGAAGAAATTATCAAGTCAGTAATAAATGATGAGAATGGTCTTGAACCAGATGGTAATACCACCAGATGCCAAATGTGTTATCAAAAGAGGCATTTCAAGTTATAATCACCATAAAAAAATAACTTGTGATAACACGAGCAAAATATTCCAAAAATTGTGCATGCATTACAAAAAAATAAGGATGGGATGCATTTTGGTTTAGGTGGAAGGAAAAAACAATCAATTTTATATGCATTTTCTTGAGAAGAAATCACTTCTTATACCAACATTGT
This sequence comes from Papaver atlanticum, assembly GCA_023531105.1. Classification (NCBI taxonomy): domain Eukaryota; kingdom Viridiplantae; phylum Streptophyta; class Magnoliopsida; order Ranunculales; family Papaveraceae; genus Papaver; species Papaver atlanticum. The sequence goes on along the minus strand of JAJJMB010004448.1, from coordinate 2,165,801 downwards.
TCATTGGATGAAGTACTTTGGTGTATTATACGAAATTTAATGATTATTCATTTATAATTCCATAGGGCCTTTTAAGGAATCAAAATAATTTATTCACTAATGCATTTAGCGAAGTTATTCATTTAGCCACTTTGTCAAAGACGTTCTAATCACTTATCGAGGTTAGACTATATTTAGTTTCCTCATACTCACAATTACTTCACCTCCTAAAATCTCTCATGAGCATATCTAGTTTCATTAAAGTCACCCATGGATAATTCAAAAAATATCTAGTTTCTTCAATCTCCCTCTAAAAAAGTTAGACTTCATTAGTATTTGAAGTACAAGGAGCATACACTCCTGTGAGCATCTATTAAAAAGAATTGGACAAAGTCTTGCATAAGATGGTGATTGAGTAAGGACCAATCATAGAATCAATTACTTGAACTTTAGAAGAATCTCGAAGAAAAAGAACACCTCCAGACCTACTTTGAGAAGGAGAATCTAGACACTTGACATCCTTATTGCCCCAACATTTCTGAACCAAATATCATTGCATTGCTGATTTTTTTTTTCTTGCAATAACAATGTTTGGTTTCCACTCAAGAATTTCCTTCTTCACAATATCTTTCATGTTAAGGTCGTTAAGACCACGATTATTCCAACAAGCAATCTTAAAATCCATAAGAACTGAAACATCTAAATAAACCAAAACTCACTTAACAACTTAAGCAAATTTCATATTTTCCATGTCAAAATTCAAAAGATGAGTTTTGAAGGAACCCACCATAGCATCTTCAATTTCTTCTTGTGAATCTCTAAATTATATACCCAAATTAGGAAAAAATGTTATCATCTAAAGCAAAGAACTTTTAAAATCTTTTTTTAGATCACTATTAACTTTGCTCTTTAAAGTACTCCATTTCTCATTGGTTTTCCAAAAAGAAAAAAAATATCAAAATCTCCAATCTTCTTCCTAGAAATCTCTTCATGACAAGGAGGATTTGATTCATCTTTGTGAAATATTTATTGGATCAATCATTTGAAGATAAAGAATTGAAACTGCCATCTTCAAATATTCTTCTACCTCTTCTTCATCTTAAAAAACTGGTGAAATAGCAGTTGAAAGTGGTTGATTCAGATTTAATTGAATAATTTGAGTTATCAACCAAATTATTTGAAACTACCAAGCTCAGAGAAGTTTTCGCTTCTGAATTACCACCGAAGTATATGAAGTATCATCTTCTGAATTCAAAGTAGAGGCCCCTAAATCTGAGTTCGAAACCCGCATTCTCTTCCCATTAGTATGAGCAAAAAAAAAATCATATTTAATTTTAAAATTGAAATTGCATAATAAAACTTTCTTTTTCTATAACTGAAAAATATTTTAAAAATATTTTTTCCTCGAGAATCATGGGGATGTGGAATCGGCTGAGACATTCTTGGTCGTTCAATATTAAAGGAGAGACTCTTGTTTATCTCACCAGTTGGAAAATCAACAAGCACGAGCTCAAAATTTAGAACCCTAATTTTTTATTAACTTGATTAGTATCTCTATTAATAAATTGTAGAAACTCAATCAGAACAGGAAAAAAATTAGCCACATATATGATGATAAAGAAAAGATGTTGAAACACCATCAAAGCTACCCAGCTAAGAGTAGATGTATGCACTTCCAGAAAACCACCAAATTTAGATCTAAAATCTTTGTAAAATTATTGTCCTCACATATTAAAAGGAACACCAAGAATCCTTGGCCAATAGCCTTCTGAATTTATCTTCTGCAAAGAAATATAAATTTATGCAATCCACCATGGTAACAATCTCATAGACATATCATCAAAATTCTAGAAACCTTTGTGAATTATAGTATATTTACCTTGTACCGATGAAAATAAAAAAGGCTTTTTGAGATTCAAAAGGAAAGATATCGAAGCCAATCTCAATATTAAATCTCTTTGAAGATGAATTAGAATGCCCATTTCTCTGAGAAGGAATAGGCTGTTGCAATACTGAATGATTCTCAACTTGATTTTCAACTCGAATCTTATGTGAAACAGTTTTTGAGAAACGATTCACAAAACGTATTCATTTCGGATACCCTTCTTCAGCTTGAAAAAGACATCGAGTGCTTATTCTTCTCACAGGGCATTGTCGCTCTAAAAATTTCTTCAAATTTATTTTGATTTCTGGAGAATAAAATGTGTTCCTTCCCACGAGGAATATCCAAAACAACTACTATAAAATCCTTATTTGATTCCTTGCCCGTAATATTCTTCATCCAAATAACTTCTTCAGAGCTGATTGGTACTTGAAAAAAAAAATTTGTATTTCAATTATTTGATTTCCAACCATTATTCTCTTTTGATCCTGGAGAAATGTCTTCGCTGCATTGCTTTTTTTGTTTCTGACCACAAACCACTGCTGCCCAACTCTTTGAACCCTTTGAGATTTTCGATTTACCTTGCAAACTCTACTTCCCTTCTAATCTGATCTACCTACATTGCGTTGTTGAGAAGATGATTTTCTCGCCATTTTTGCCGCGAGAAACCTGGACATTCTCTCCTTAATGACTCAATTCAATAAAAAAAAAAACACATTTTGAAATGATCATTTTTTTAAAATAGTCTTGATAAATATTCCTCTAATAAATATTAATAATTTAATGGCCATATATTTTGTACTCGTTGAGTAAGTTTTCTAAAAAGCATTCTAGCAAAATAAAATTTACAAATATCGTTAAATTAATTTGGGAGATATGCAACTTTTGAATTTTGTTACATTGCTCCACTTAAATGTATTTGACATGTTTGGATACCACCAAAAGTAGAAGCCACGAGTTTTGTTATCTCAAGCTTGTTGTCAATGTTAGATGATCAAAACTATATCTTGATTTCTAATCTACTAAGTCAAGTCTCGGATTAGGTTAGAATTTGCTAGTTGAGTATCAGACATCACCCTCGAAGACTGAAGATCGACGAAGACATTTGGAGAACTTCTTTTGTATTAGGTACGTGAAGACTGAACCATTCTATTTCACAAAAGTTAACGTTTTTACTTCCAAAAGTCATTTTAAAATTATGTACCTAACTTATGTCTTTTTTGCTTCCAAACATTTAAAAACTAAAAAATAATAAAAAAATCATCATTTTCCATACATCATTAAAACTGGGCAAGTCGGAGAATAATCAATCCAGAAGTAGCGGCATTTAGTGTTCACAATATCAGCAGTTGAAGTTTTCAAGTTTGGGATACGACAATGGCATGTCTGTTTAGCAGATGTCACTGTGGTGCAGTGGTAAAGTCGTAGGGTGATGATATCAGCGACCTGAGTTCGAAACTCATCAGCATCGAAATGGGGGGATTTTTCTCTTTCTTTTCCTAGCTACCTGGGTTTGTAGATAGTAAACCTCTTTGAGGTTTAAACTTTAATATAACCTTTGGGCTTTAAACCTATTTTTTTTTTTAAATGGCATGTCAATTTAAAAGGAAATGCATGAAATTGTTGCTGAAAACTTCACGCATTGTACACAGTTGACAGGCACACGTGAGGGTATAGTTATTGTCTATGCTTTCTCTTAAATGGAGTTGAGAGTGACAAGATAAGAAAAGAAACCCCAACAATAACATACTTGTCTTTTGACTCACAAAGTTTTGGATGGTGTTGCTACGGAATACAGATCATGAGCAGTGGGCACCCATATTTTTATTTGTTTTTTGCCTTATGCTTGATGAGATGGGAGGAAAAAATGTGAGAAAAAGACTCGACAGGTCTCTTCTCGAGCCTCTTTCAGAAAAACAAAATAAGTCCCTCTCAACCCCGTCGATATAATAGGTTTCCGACCCCATCAACTTTAGTGTGTAACACAGCTAGATTTCTTTATTGTGCATGTTATTTTTTTAAAGCACGTCGCAGAATAATATATCATGAACAACTGTCTGGTTGCCAACTGAAATTTTGCATTATATTGCACATTGTTAAAAAAGAAAAATCTAGAAATTTCTTCAAACATCTAAACATTAGAGAGCAGGAGTTACAGACTCAGAGGTAAGCTACTGTATTCGACAACCACATATATGAAGCAGCTTAACATCTATTGCACCCATTGCAATGTATTCAGAAGCACTCATATATTAGATCATAAATCTTAGATCGGTATCATCACCCAATAATTTTGTAAATATATTACAGCGACACTCATTATATTTTATTATGGGGTGGTTAGTGTCTTGAAATTATGGTGGGGTTTTTTAGTGGACAACGACCGCAGGAGTTAGGTATTCATCGAACCATGCAAATGCTATCATTTGACACATGAATATCTATAACCAAAAAAGCAATGCTGCTAACGGGGGTACCGTTTTGCTTGGGGGTGTACCAAATTGCATATAAGACAAAACATATTTTGTTAAGGGATTGATACACCCCCAAGCAAAATGGTACCCGTTAGCACCCATGCAAAAAAGCCAGTTGTGTTTGTCATACTCTTATGCTGATAAAGGGAAAATGATATTTGTTTTGTCAAAGCCACAGGAAAAACTTTCAACCTCACATTAAATTTGGATATGTCGAACTAATTTTGGCATGAAACGGAAAGATTATTCCTACCCTCATTGATCACCACCATTTTTGCTATCATCTTTTTATAGATAATAACTTAGCCACGAAAACCACACGTCTAAGTTCTAACGGTCTAAGCAAAAGTCAAAACTCAAAAGGATTCTTGCTCAACCCTTGAACTCTCCGCAAGTCTGTAAATGGGCTTATAATAGTTCATAGGTCTTGATCGACAGAAAGTTGTGGTTGAATAAGGTGATTCCACCCAAAGTCAGTTTTACTATGTGGGCTGCAAGACTAGACTCCTACTTACCTACAATGAGATGCTGAGAGCCTGTTTGGTATCGTTTTGTAAAACTGTTTTCAGTTTTCGAAAACAGAGAAAACAAAAAACACTAGGAAAACGTGTTTGGTAGCTGTTTTTTTGAAAACGTTTTCTACCCGTTTTTTGTTTTGGAAAACAACAAAAACGAAAACAATGAAAAAAACAACTTTTTATCGTTTTCATTGTTTTCATTTTTTCTTTCTTTTTCCTTCAAAACGAACAGAGAAGAAACCCAAAGGAGAGGCGATGTTGCAGCCGTCGAGTAGGTGATGGATGGGCGAGATTATGAAGCTCAGATATATGTTGAAATGGGTTTGCACTCGATGTGATTTTGCAGCTACAGAGAAGTCGATACATCAATTTCATGAATGGTCTTGTATTGAGATTGAATTGACAGCGGTGAAGTTAGGTTCCAACAGGTTGAACTTGGCCGAACTGGTAGATTAACGGTGGTCTGGTGGTGATGTCCATCTTAAACTACGAATGCTTGAGAGTTTGGGTTTGTATGGGACTGCTGGTTGTGCTAAATCTCGAAATTGCAGGTCAAACAAGATATGGGAGGCACCTCATACAACCAGCTGAAGGCTGTCTCTAGATGCATTGAAACTACGCTGCAGTTGCTCGCAGAATTGCCTGAAAGAAGAAATAGGAAGGAAGGGTACAACTGCGTGAAAGATTGGGTTGTTATGGGTCTATCTGTGGCTGGAAATGCTAACGGAAAAGTAGCAGGAAATGAAGAGCTCACTGCCGTTGATGTTGGCAGCTATTGAGGAGTTCTCAGCGGGTCAACCAGTGGTGGTGGCTGAGAAAGGACCAGAGAATGGAAGATGGGTTCTGTATTGAATTGATTTTAACGGAAGCAGCTCTTTGCAGTTGAGATGTGTTGAGATTATTAGTCCCACATTGTCTGGGCAATCTAAGATCCTGCGGTGTATAATCATTTTGACATCTCCACTCATTGCCAATTGGTTTTGAGTTGGATGCCCGTATTCTAATTTGGTATCAGAGCAGGCTATTTGCGACGAGTCATTTGACCGCGCCTTTACTCCGTGTCACCCGATTTAATTGTCCACGTGTTAGACCCAACGAGGCTACACGTGAGGGGGCGTGTTGAGATTATTAGTCCCACATTGTCTGGGCAATCTAAGATCCTGCAGTTCATAATCCTTTTGGCCTCTCCACTCATTGCCAATTGGTTTGAGTTGGATACCCGTATTCTAACAAGATGGACTATTTGCAGACGTGGGTGGATTCTAAATCTGCAGTGAACTGAGGTTCAGTCAAATATAATGTGAATCTAGTTGTGGGTATTATACGAAATGAAGCAGCAAAGAAAGGGATCAACAACTGCAGTGCTGCCATCAACTGCAGCGAAGAAAGGAAGAAGATGAGTTTACTCTCCAACTGGCATTGGGCTAACGGTGGTCATATGGGGAGCTTGGACATAACTGAGATGATTTGTATGAGTTGTTGATGTTGTATAGAGAGCTCGGCCACGAGAAAAGATTGGTAAATGGAGTGAAGCCCGGAATCTGCTGGTTAGATGTATTTGAATTGTTAGTTTTAACTTATAACTAATTTTTAAAAATATGTTTTTGAAAACAATCGTACCAAACAGCTTTTAGAAAATGAAAACAATGAAAAGGGGTCCGTTTTAAAAACAGTAAAAAACTATTTTTGAAAATGGTACCAAACAGGCTTTAAGTGTTGCCAGAGGCATCACGTTTTTTTTTCTTTTTCTTTTTTACGTAACGGCCTTCAAAAAGGCTAATGGTCCTCCTCGACAAAAGGCCTAAGCCAGACAGGAGGGACAGACCAGTACATAGACGACTTGTTGTTTTTTACCCACTTAGCTAGTTCATGAGCAACAGAGTTACAAGTTCTAGGTTGAAAAGAGAAAATACAGTCGATAAGAGAAGAAGCAAAAAGTTGAATGTCTTTAAAGATAGCATCAGTTCTAGGAGTTCCATCAAATCTTCCAGCAGAAAATTGGCAATCAAATCTTGAGCATCACTTTCCACAATGATATGAGTAAGCTTTAAGTCTACATCTGTTACGTTCTTGCGTAACAAATCTTGTAGAAGGCTTATGGGAAGAAGAAGAACTTGAAACAACAAGGGTTTGATCCTTCTTTCTACCTATTTTGTTAATGGATTAGTAGAAAATGGTTTTGGTATCGTTAGAGGGACACCGGACCTCTAGTATCATTCAAGGGACACTAAACCTCCTTGTTAGAAGACTAACACTTTTGTTTGATAATAATTCTATGCTTTCTTCATTCATGGATTACAAATATATACACAGAGATAGTTGCGCAAGTTACACTTTTAACTTCCCACGAATAAGGAAAAACTACCTAAGACCTTAACTGCTAACCGTAGTTATCTAGATAATATATATCCGTACAGACTTTTACAACACATTAAACATTAATCTAAAAAAATACCTATAATTAAGGAACATAAAATGCTAATCTAACTGACATGACAAATAACTTAGATATACTAAGAACCCAAACACATACGTAACATTCCTTCCCCCTTGAAATTAAGCACTTGTCCTCAAGTGCTTTCTCATATTCCCGTACCTGTATCTGCGTACTCTTCTTCATCTTCATATATACCTTCAATGAAGAATATCTTCTTGCAACGATGACTCGGTCTAAATATTTCATCGCAGTTGAAGCATAATCCTTTGTCACGGCGTTCCTTGAGATCCATTGGTAAGAGTTTCTTAATCACAGGGGAAGTAGAATTATGATTTTGTAGAGAACTTTCGGTATTCTTTAGCATTGATTGGGCTTGATCATTGCGAGACTCATATAATCTTTCCAATCCAATCGCAGCGGACAAACACTTTGGCTTACAAGCTTGAACATCTATTCTAATTCTTTCCTTTAAACCACTGACAAAACAACCTACCTGTTGAGATTGTGACAACTTACCGACACGAATTAGTAATCTCTCAAACTGGAGTTGATACTCTCTTACAGAACCAGTTTGTTCCAACTTGGTTAAATCACCGAAAAAATATTGGTATTGAGTTACACCATACCTGCTAAGAGCACACTTCTTCAAGTCCTCCCATGTAATAACAGGGGTTTCTTCTTTTTGTATCTGAAACCACAACTGAGCATCATTTTGCAAATTGAAAGAGGCTATTGGAACTTTTTCTTCTTCATAAGTTTGGTGAAGATCGAAAAATTGTTCCGCCCTACAAATCCAACTTGTTGGATCTTCAGTACCATTAAATTCAGGAAACTTCAATTTTGCAGCAGAAGAATTCTTAGAGTTGTGAGTAAAATCTTTACTTATATTACGGTTAACACTATTAGATTCATCATCACCTTCCTTTCCAACGAGTTTATCCATACGAGAATTAAAGGATTCAAAAAATTCTTTTATGCTCTTGTTCATATCTTGTTGATGTGCTGTTATTTTTTTGACTTCATCCTCCAATTTCTTTATCATGTTATTGTTCTCCATTGCTGGCTCTGGATACCAGTTGTTACGTTCTTGCGTAACAGATCTTGTAGAAGGCTTATGGGAAGAAGAAGAACTTGAAACAGCAAGGGTTTGATCCTTCTTTTTACCTATTTTGTTAATGGATTAGTATAAAATGGTTTCGGTATCATTAGAGGGACGCCGGACCTCTAGTATCATTCAAGGGACACTAAACCTCCTTGTTAGAAGACTAACACTTTTGTTTGATAATAATTCTCTGCTTTCTTCATTCATGGATTACAAATATATACACAGAGATAGTTGTGCAAGTTACACAAGTTACACTTTTAACTTCCCACGAATAAGGAAAAACTACCTAAGACCTTAACTGCTAACCGTAGTTATCCAAATAATATATATCCGTACGGACTTTTACAACACATTAAACATTAATCTAATTACCTATAATTAAGGAACATAAAATGTTAATCTAACTGACATGACAAATAACTTAGATATACTAAGAACCCAAACACATACGTAACAACATCCTTCTTCAAAACAGCCCAGATAGCTCTAGCTTCAGCCTCTTCAGCAGAATCCACGTCAAAGACAATAGAAGCACAGAAGGAAGTCGTACTGGAGAAGTCCCTCATCATATAGCCTACACCATTATCCTTAGTAATGTCATCATAAACTCCATCAGTGTTACATTTAATCAATCCAAAAGTTGGGAGCATCTAGTGGTCACTACAGGAAATGGTATGGCAAGGAGGGTGTTGATTACTAGTTTTCACAGCGAGGAGCATAGCCTTAGCCCTATGAATGACAGCAGCATGATTCTCTTGAAGGTTTCTAAAGACTAAATTGTTCATACTAGTCCATAAATACCAAAGGATAGCAACAAACATGCAATGTATATCAATAGGAATTCTAGTAAGAGGGTCAACCAACCAGAAATTTAACCAATCAATCATAAAACAAGAAAAGAAAGAAGAAGTGTTGGTATAGAAAGAAACCAGACTCCAAACATGACTAGCAAAGGGACACGGAACAAGAGCATGCATAATAGACTCACAAGGATCAGAGCATCTATTACAAGTGACAGAATGCATCGACATCCTAATTTGTAAAACAGTTTTAGCAGGAAACACATTTCTGGCAGCTTTCCAAGTAAAAAGTTGAACACGGTGGGGAACATTAATTTTCCAAATGCACTTCCAAAGTTTATTACAAGGGGAAGGCCCATGCCCTCTAAGTCCCAAGTAAGTAGATTTAGAGGAAAATCTACCATTCTTTGAAAGCTCCCAAGCCCTCCTATCAGGAGTGCACAAATTTAACCGTAGAAAAATTGTTCTTCTATTGTAGTTTTACTTAAACAAATTTAAATTTTGTTTTAGGAAAAAAAAATTATTTTATTTTATTTCCTCAGAGGCTTTCAAGTGCACTGGGCATTCTTTGCATCAAAATTTACTTTCATGGCAACGAAACACTTTCAATGGTAAAAAGTGACATTTTTCGGAGTTTGCTTCCTTTTGATCGTGATTTGTTTGATTACTTGGAGGTAGCGTAATAGGATTGCATTAGAGGCTAGAATAAAAATTATGAGGGAATATTTTACGGGATCAGATCTATTATTTTGTTATGAAGTTCAACTTTATACACTTTTTTTTTTGTAATATTTGAACGTCTTGTGTTCTCTTTATCCGGAAAACTTTTATTCGTCATTGACGAAAGCTTTCGTAATCTGACACAAAACGGAAGCGTGGAACATAGAAAATAAGGTAGAAAAGGGAGGATCATTGAGATAAACTCATGTTTAAGGGTTGATAGAGTTAATTAAATCTAACAAACTTTTTTGAATAGTTAAGGGAATGTTCATCATATTCGTTTAACGAGGTTATTTGTGGTGAATTTTGAAAACGCGGGGGTACCAATAATACACCACCAACTTTTTCTTAGGAAACCTATATGGACAAACTCAAATTCAATTCCGAGAGTTCAACTTAATGAATCTCAATCAAGAAACAATATCTAAAGTTATATCTCTTTCTCTCACAATCAGAACGTTAACAGAGACAAGTTCGTGAACCTGATTTACGTGTGAGAGTACTTGGGTGATTCCATAGATCAATTTCCCAAGTAATCAATCAAGTCGTGTCCAACAAACAAGGATGGATGTGTCTACTTTCATTGATTAAGGTACAACATGTGATATTTAAATTATAAAGATAAACAATATAATGTTGAAAAGAAATAACACATACACCAGAAGTTTTGTTAACGAGGAAACCGCAAATGCAGAAAAACCCCGAGACCTAGTCCAAATTGAACACTAAATTGTATTAAGCCGCTACAGACACTAGCCTACTACCAATTAACTTCGGACTGGAATGTAGTTGAGACAGAATTAAACCCTCCCAGCAATTCTGTTACAGTCGCGTTCCTTACGCCTCTTGAATCCCAGCAGGACTCCGCGCAATTGATTCCCTTAGCTGACGTTACACCTACTAAGAGTTGCTTCAACTCAATTGAAGACTTTAAACCAATCTGCCTCCCACAGATAAGCCTATATGTGATTTCCTTTGCAATAAAAAAGTTTGATCAAGGTGATGGAAATCGATAGCAATAGACACAGTCTAGCTAACCTCAAAATCCGGACTTATGCAACCCGAAGTGCAGCCTAGATTATTATTCACCTCACAAGTATAAAACTTGTGGAATCAACAAAGTTTGAGACGAAGAGAACTTTGATTATTTATATCTATCTTGTTCAAGTGATCCGCTCAACAATCGAACAAGATCAGGATACTCAAGCTATCAAGATAAACAATCGAAAGGACCTGGCTTCACGAATCCCAATGAAGTCTTTGTAGTCACTAAACCCTAAAAGGGTTTTTGGAAGAGGACGACTCTAGTTATAACTAGGATACACCAAGAAAGTAGTGTCGGGATTCAAAGATCCTAGTTGCTTGAAGTTCCCCTTTTATAGACATTCAAAGCTTAGGTTGCTTTAGGTTTAAGCTAAGATAGCTCTGGAACCAAACAAACAATATCCACCGTTAAATGAATCTTTGAATCTGTTTTACATAACAATATATACACTCAAATGGTTAGGATGGACCGTAACCAAACCGTGTATAAGACCACGCTCATGAATGGTTAGCCAAAGCTAGCCAACTGAATTATAAGCTTGAGCATTTTCATAAACACTTAAGACTTAACTCGAAACACAATCAAGTGATCAAATATGTCTATGGTGTTTTTAGAGATTATTCAAATGCAAATTATCTCGGAGAAATAATTTAAGTGCATAAGAATTTAATCGACATGGTAAGTAGGTGTACAAGGTACAAACACTTAATCTGTTCGTGAACAGTTATGTCACGATACGTGTACCGGTATGTAAACCTTAAGACATAACCAAGTTCCATAGTCCACAGAACTTTTTCGGTATGCGTACTGGTATGAATACCATTTAAGCATGGCCGAGTTCCGGAGTCCATGGAACTTTTGTGGTACGTGTACTGGTATGGAACCATTTAAACATTGCCACATTCCGGAGTCCACAAGACCTTTCTGGTAGGTGTACCGGTATGGATACCAAGTCGGTTCCGTAACCACAGTTCCTTTCTAGTACGCGTACTAGTTTGCGTACCAATCCGGATTCACGAGTTCCCATACTTTTAAAGGTGTGCATACGAATATGCGTACCAAAAATCTTTTTGTCGACATATAACTACTCTATTTCGTGTACTGAGTACATGCATTACGGCTTCAGAATTATAACAGTTTTCCCAGTTTATAAGACTGGTATATGTACTATCTTATATCCGAATCTATAGTAGTTCTATATTTCTCTAAATCGATTTGAAACATTTCCGAGAATAACATCAATGACACATATCACTGTTCCAGGCTATTTTCGAATGACAACAATCCTGAAATAGCAATGCTTGTGAGTTCGACCGAGCAATGCTCTAACAATCTCCCCCTTTATCAATTTTAGTGACAAAACTATCAATACATATGGATAAAAAAAAATAAAGCTTTAAAAACTCCATCATGCCTGATTTCTTCAACTCCTTGAATTTTTCGTTACTTCAAGTTGCAATGATTATGAACGTGTTCAACTCAGCATTGTTGTTGTTGAAGATCCGTAGCGATAACAACTTTGAAAACAAATTTTCTCAATTGTCATTATACAGAAACATAGTATTATTTTCTTCTCCAAATCTCAATTGTATCCCCCTTATTGGTTCACACCCCCCCCCCACCCGCCCCCACCCACACCCACACACACACACACACATAATGATCCGTAAACCATATGTATGTAGTGTGAAACTACTAAATAATTCTTCCCCTTTTTGTCAATAAAATTGGCAAAGGTACGAAAATCATAGGATCGTAATGAATACAACCAAGAGATACTTCATGATTCCAAGGTGATTACATATCAACTTTATTTAGATGATATCACATAGTAAGAAATACTTAGCGCTCATCTAGGAGATTTAAGATACAAGCATCTCCTTTAATTTCCACAGCCACACATCTCACAAAGATATAACAATTAAGCACAAGTTCATTTAAGAACTCTCCCCCATTTGATGTCATTCCCAAGAGAACAACATGAGTGACCTTTCTTTATGAAAAAGAAGGATTTTGTCGGACATTAACAAATCACATGGATTTGTATCCTTAATATCGACTTAAATTAATCTCAACGCCAGTTACGAACAAGGGGATAATTTTAATCGGTATGACTCAACATAAGAAAAGCTTACGAAGTGTATGTTGTAGTAATACCACAAAAGTGTGATCACGAGTAGATCAATATTGCGATAAAATTTCTCAAAGAGTTTATTCTATTTTCAATTTATAAAAAAACATAATAGATTTAACTTCTGAGCATATATGAAATATCAGCTTGATTCATGAAAACGTAAAGACACATATATTTCATAAGACTTTTGCAATAATTAAGTCAATAATGATTACATACTGCAAGTTCATCTTCCAAAAACTCTAGACTTCAAATAAATAAATCTAAAAACATGCAAGATGAAAGACGTTGGAAATAGTTTGTGTAATAACAATTTTTGCTATATCAAACCCTAGTTATCCTTCTCAAAAATAAGAATAAATTCTCACTAAGTTATGTACTCAGTTTACTCAGAGTATTTTTTTACCGCGGAAACGAGTGTTCATAGTAAGTTATCTCATCTAAGGAGCGATTGATTCGAAACTTCAAATCATTCCTCTTAGATACGAAGTTCTTCACTTTAGCACTAAAATCATTATCATGTTGACAAAGAGATAAAAGACAAGTTGAGGAAGAACCTTCTTCATCTTCGGTTGATATCTTCTTTCGGTTCCTTGATGATTTGATTCCTTCACACGGGTAGACGTTGACAGCTTCTACTACATCCTTCTTGGTGATTCCTCTTGTTACAGGAGCCATGAAACCGAATTTTCTTAAGGAGATAAGAGTATGTAGTCAATCCTTAATAGGAAAAAGACCTTTTCTAACACGGTCTGTGAACCAGTAGACATTCAAAGCATAGGTTTCTTTTGGTTTAAGCTAAGATAGCTTTGGAACCAAGCAAACAATATCTACCGTTAGATGAATCTTTGAATCTATTTTACATAACAAGATATACACTCAAATGGTTAGGATGAACCGTAACCGAACCGTGTATAAGACCAAGCTCATGAATGGTTTTCCAAAGCTAACCAACTGAACTATAAGCTTAAGCATTTTAATAAATACTTAAGACTTAACTCGAAGCACAATCAAGTCATCAAATATATCTATGGTGTTTTTATAGATTATTCAAATGCAAATTATCTCGGAGAAATAATTTAAGTGCATAAGAATTTAATCGACATGGTAAATAGGTGTACAAGGTACAAACACTTAACATGTTCTTGAACAGTTATGTCACGGTACGTGTACCGGTATATAAACCTTAAGACATAACCGAGTTCCGGAGTCCACAGAACTTTTTCGGTATGCGTACTGGTATGGATACCATTTAAGCATAGCCGAGTTCCGGAGTCCACATAACTTTTGTGGTACGTGTACTGGTATGGAACCATTTAAACATAGCCACGTTCCGGAGTCCATAGGACCTTTCTGGTAGGTGTACCAAGATGGTTCCGTAACCACAGTTCCTTTATAGTACGCTTACTGGTTTGCGTACCAATCCGGATTCACGAGTTCCCGTACTTTTAAAGATGTGCATACGGATATGCGTACCAAAAATCTGTTTGTCGACATATAGCTACTCCATTTCATGTACCGAGTACATGCATTACGGCTTCAGACTTATAACAGTTTTCTCAGTTTGTAAGACTGGTATATACACTGTCTTATATCCGAATCTATGGTATTTTTATATTTCTATAAATCGATTCGAAACATTCCCAAATAACATCAATGACACATATCACTGTTCCAGGCTATTTTCGAATGATAAAACTTAAATCATGATTTTGATTGCGAACAATAAATTGTCCTTAACCGAAATTCATCAAGTATGAAAAGTGTTCATTAAGATTATTCATATTTCGAGAACTAATTACCAGGATAAACTCGACTTGGAATTTTTGATATGCTTATGATAGTCTAATTAGTTATGCGGAATCGTCTCATAGATAGAAAGATAAATATAACTTGGGAAATAGGTGGTTCAGTATAAACTTACCTTTTTTTAAAGAAGTTCTCCAAAGCTTTGGTTGATCTTTGCCTTCAAACGGTAGAACGCAATGATGACTGCCGCGATGTCCGTTTCTCAACTACACTTCTATCCTAATCCGAGACTTAACTAATTATAGACTAGAAATCAAGATATAGTTTTGACAACTAAATTTGAAAACAAGCTTGAGATAGCAACACTTGTGAGTTCGACCGAGCAATAGTCTAACAAATTTGTTAGTGATAATTTCCTTAAAAGGGTTGAAAGATGTCTTCTTGACTCTTCTGGTACAAGAAAAGGAAGACTTGCAATATGTTCAAAGTGGTGTAGCTACATCATTCATTATTCCTCTTCTAAATTTAGAGCTTTTATTCTGCTTGAAGGAGTTTTGGATCTCATTGGAAGAAAACAAATGCTTAGAAAAAAGATCAAGGTCATAAGGAAATCCCAATTACATATGAACATTTGCTAGACAAAGATTAAGATAAATCTTCAAATAGAATTCACATCTATGAAAAGTCTCTAAGTAAGCATAAGGATGTTTTGACAAAATTTCAATCTCGACTTCAAGAGATAGTTGGATATGTCAAGAAAAGTTATTTTTGGCAAACATAAGATACTATATATCATTTGTTTCGAACCGTACTCGCCTTATCTACATTGTAGACTTCATGCGATTGCAAAAAGTAACACACCAGTCTACAAAAGTTGAATATTCGATATACATATGAATAGTTTCGGTTTCAGTCCTTCTCTTGTGGCAGGTGATGGCTAACATCATGTTTGACCTCTCTCTGGTAAATGTTATTTTTATGTTGTTCTCTTTTCTTGCAGCTAGATAATAACATACATAGGAGAATAGTTTTATTTTGAACTTGCGCTTAATGATATATCTTTATAGAGAGTGTGGTTGTGGAAATTAAGGGAAGAATTATTTCTGATAATTGCTTTCATGATAAGAGACTAGATCGGTTTCGATTCTAGTTTGACTTACCGAAGTAAGAGAAGGATTACTCTGGTTAATCGCTTTCCTGATAAGTAACTAAGTTGATTCCGATCCTAGTTTTGCTTATCAAAATTAGGGTTAATAATTTATTTTAATCAATTCTTGATAAGTAACTAGATTGTTGTTTCAATTCTAGTTTGGCTTATTAAAATAGGTACAATTATTTTTGATAATTGAATCCTGATAAGTAACCAAGCTAATTCTGATCTTATTTCGACTTATCGAAATTAAGGAATATTATTTCGGGCAATTGTTTTCCTAATAAGAAGCTAGGTTAATTACTTCTGGTAGTTTCAAACTTAATTTTACTTATCAAAGGTGGCAAGTTTGACCGTCAATTCGTTTAGACTATTATATGTTGTATCGAGTTCTTATGAATTTGAGAAGTCCTTTCGAAAAACTTGTTGAATTTCTCAGATTAGGGGACAATTATATGGAGTATAGAGTAAATTTACAATCACTTAAGAAAGGATATATGTGTTGTAAAGTATATATCTAAACATAAAAGAGATAAAGCATTAATCAAGGAGTAAAAATATATCATGATGTGTAGTATTACATACTGCAGAATAGAATTACAAGTATGTTCAGATTGAATATATGTCAATCTCACCTTTAAAGGGAGATTAAAGTTTTTGTTGTTCAAATACTTTAACAACGACATCTATTTTTAAATATTTGCAGGATATAAGTGTTGTTGAAACTTGGAAGCAAGAGTATGAAGACAAAATTAAGAGAATGTTAGATAATGTAGTATATTTGTCTTTTAATTCTTGTATTCTCCATATGTAAAGAGTGTGTTCATTACAATTGATAAAGGAGGATATTGTTAGAGCATTGCTTGGTTAAGTCCACCAAGCATTGGTCGATCTGTAAAGTTTGGTTGTCAAATTTAGTTTCAAAACTCGAAGTCGCTTGATTTGATTACTAGAATCAAGTTTGTTAGGTTAAACTATGAACATAGAAATGTTGAGACTTACTTTTGTTACTCATTAAGAACCTGAAGACGTATCGTCATCAATAAATATATCATCATTTAGTTCGAGGTTAGTTACAACAGACTTGACTTGTTCAATTTCTATCGTTTGTTATTCTAAGTTATCATTTGTTGAAAACATATATAACATACAAATTAAATGTTGTTTATAATGACTTTAGTACTGGTGACTTGGTCATTATACTATGATCAAAGTATCGAGGAATCATATGTTATTTGTTTTATACAACTTAAGTATATTGAGTTACCTATGGACTTCGTGAAATAAACATAACACCAATTCATAATTCATTATCATTTAGTGTGTTAAACTTCCAGATGAATCCATACCTTGGAGTAGTGTTTAAATACGTAGTTTAATGGAGCAGACTTGCGAAACTTATTTCCTAGTTGAATAGGTGATCAAGAATCTCAACTAGGGCATATCCTAAGGATCTATGTCAGAACCGATCCCTTGCAAGGATCTAAGTCAGGACCAATCCCATATATCTTACCGGAACTTACAATTTCGATATGAGTACTACTAGCTTAGGGTTTCCGTAAACATTTTCGATATGTATTTTGGTTATATTGGGAATGTTCACATAATGTCAACATAGTTATTTGAACATGTTTTAAACTCTGATATATCTTAATGTTCAAGGATTTTCCTTTCATACTCAAGGAAAGATCCTGCAACGATTTTCAATATCTTTTAGATATCGAAATACCATATCCCAGATGTTTCGTATCCCTAATTACTATATTAGTAAAGTACATGGTTGTGTTAGCTAATATTAGTTGTCAACTATGAGTGATGTCGGTTTATGGGTTGGAATACAGTTGGTATTTGTTAAATTCATAAATATACATTTATTGCATTTCTTAAGAATTTTCGGATTTGGTAATACCTTGTCTTCCGCTCAAGCCTTGGTCATAACATTATAAATAGTGAAGTCTTTTATTCTTAGAAATTCATCCCTTGAGCACGCTACTTGATTGATTGTGTGGGAAACCAACTTGTTAGTACTACCGTTGGTGGGACTCTAAATCCTATTGTTATTTTACTTTTTTGATTAATTGATATGATTAAGAACTAACGGAATAGTTATCCTTGATAGATCAAACTTGTTTGTTCTATGATTCTTCTCTTCTGATATAAGGCCACTCAAGTTTATTTAAGGATTAACTAGTAAATATATAGTGATTCAAGATTTATAGATAAAATTGTTGATCGATATACATTAATAGACTCCTTTTGAGTGTGTTAATCAACAGTAGGAATCAAGTTGTTTCTACAGCGGCTACTTTGAAGATTGAAGATATGTAGATATAACTTTCGATAAAACAATGTTAACAAAAAAAAATTGAGTGTGTTGAGTAGGAATCTAGTTGTTTGTGCAACAGTTACTTTAAAGATTAAAGGCTTTTCGTTTTCGGTTTTCTAATCTTTGTGATTTTTCTTGCACACATTCTTCCCTCGGACCCAAACTGGTAGTTTTTTTAGATTGACTTAAGACTTGATGTAAAGATCGAACAAACTGTTTAGTTGCTTCTCCTCGTAAAATTACTTGGATAGAGCTTGTTTGCCGTGATTAATTATTTTGATAATATTTGTCTTGGTTTGATCTTTGACCAAAGAAGTTTATATTGATTAAACGAAAGATCATTTACTCAATTTTATCTCTGATCGAAATCTAGATTTGGGAGATTGATAAGTGAGTTGGTTACTGTTAGAGCACTGCTCGGTTGAACCCACAAGTTTTGCTATCTCAAGTTTGTTGTTAATATTAGATGAACAGAACTATATCTTGATTTCTAGTCTACTAAGTCAAGTCTCGGACTAGGTTTAAAATTTGGTGGTTGAGTATCAGACATCACCCTCGAAGACTGAAGATCGACGAAGACATTTGGAGAACTTCATCAACAAGGTATGTGAAGACTGAACCATTCTATTTACTCACATGCATTACCATTTTATCTTTATGAGACTATGTCATATGACTTCTAGTAGATTCATTGCAGAGAATAAATTTTGAATCAAGCTTGTCTTGTTAAACATATCGAAATATGATTCAAGCATTGGGTTTTCAAAGGTCTATAACAATATTAGTTAGAAACAATTTATTGTTCAAGAATTAATTTTGTGGATCATTTGAAAATTGTCCAAGTAATGAATTTATCATTTGGGAATGTTACAAACACCAAATGAGAGAAATTCAGAACTTCTAATATGTTGACTCAGGGTAGGTTGGCGAACTAGCTCGTAAACCATATTTATCTTGATTTTGGAATACATGAAGGTTGGCGAACCAACTCGCAAACCGCAAGTTCAAAACGAGACAGTTCACGAACCGTGGTGATCTGAATTTTTATATGTTTGTGAAAAATCCCAACAGTTGGAGAACTTGGTTCACGAACCGTTGTACCCTGACTCAGAACTATGCCTTACGGTTCATGAACTGTTTTACAATTGGTCCCAGTAAAAACCTTAGCAGATGCTTAAAGACTTATTTTTTAAATATGTTTAACATTGCTATGACTCTCATAAACACCTCTAAGACATCATTGATCACTAAAACGCTTTTGTATGTGCATCACGATTAAACTCTTAACTGTTTAAATGTACATCAAATTGCTTACCAGTTCATAAGGCATTAAACACTTGTGTATGTACATCAAATTTCTTTTGTCTTTAATTCGTAAACCTAGTTATGTTTCTCAAAGGAAACCTAGGTTAATAGAAGACGACTCTAGCATATAACTAGGACACAGAAGTGTCAGGGATTGAAGTTCCTAGTTGTTTGAATCTCTCTATATATAGAATTTCAAGACTAAGGGTTGTTTAGAATTTAATCTAAGATAACTTGAGACTCAAGAAAACGCTTTCTCTGTTTAGATGAAACTCTTGTTAGGAGTTCATGTAAGCATATGAGAAGATCATATTGAAATTATATAGAAGAATATATACTATCCTCCAGGGTACTGGAACTGAAAACTCGGGGGTACCAAAATACACCACCAACTTTTTCTTAGGAAACCTATATGGACAAACTCAAATTCAATTCCGAGAGTTCAACTTAATGGTGATCTCTTTATGGAATTCCTTATACCGACCTCCGTAATTATTTTGTAGTGTTTTACTTGGGTAGTCGAATCCCCTTTCGGTTCCCCTTTTTGATTAAATTGTAATCATTGGATGAAGGTACCCCTTGTTAAAGCACTGCTCGGCCGAACTCGTAAGCATTGTTATCTTAAGCTTGTTTGTCAAGGTTAGTTGATCAAAACTATATACTTGATTTATATTTTACTTATAGCTATGTCTCGGATTAGGATAGAAGTGTGCAGTTGAGCTTTAGACTTCACGGTGTTCACCAATTGAAGAAGAAGATCTACTGAAGATCTTGGAGGAACTTCGTCGACAAAAGGTATGTGGAGACTAAAACTTATCTATCACTCAGAAGTCTATTCAATTTTATCTTCTAATGAGACTAAGTCGTATAGCTATATAGACTTTGTGTTATACACATTTGAAATTTTTAGCCGAGTTTATCTCGTTTATATATTTCTCGAAATACAAGTTTAAAGCTTAGAAAGCTTCATCATCTACTTGACTAGTTTAGTTGTTTGTTGGAAACTAAATATTAAGCCGAGACGATCATGTAAACATTACCTTGAACATCTTACATGATTTGTGTGAGACAATCATATGATGTTAACTTGGGAAGTTTCGTATTGTAATTAATCACTTTAAAATTACTTGAAGCTAGTGGTATGTGTAAGATTACCATTGTTGTATTCTAAGGATGTTTCAATGATTGAATGAGAGTTTTAGAACTATTACCAATGTCTGGATACAACACAGTATGCGTACCTAGTATGCGAACTATAAAGTACTAGTTCAGGTCCGGAACTCTTGTTTGCGAACGGGTTTGCCTGTGTGTAGTTACTTAAAATCTGAGAGAGGTTAGAAGTGGGATTCTAGGGTTTCTGAAAGTGAGTTACGGGAGGTTGAGCACGAACAGTCTTCGCCTAAACTATACACAGTGGCTGTTCAAAAGCTGCTTCAGTCACAGGGAAGAGATTTAGGGCTGGTCTTAGGGAGGGAAGCAGATGAAGAGAGAAATCAGAGAATTCTAGGGTTTGAAGAACAATTACTCTGAGAGGTTATGAGAAAGATCTCGTAGCTTGGAAAATAGATGACCTATTTGTAGCTGAATTCTCTAATATTAAGTCGGTGAAGATAAGGATTGCTTTCCGTGCCGTGCGGAGCAATTCTCCCGTCTCTTCAGGAATAGGGATAAACTAGGTTGAGTTATCTCATTATTCCACCGCCTTTACTCTCTTATGCGGTGAGAAATAAGTCGGGTATTTCTCACACGTGTCGTAGACCGCCAAACCAAAACCTTAATTGTTATCCCCCCATTTATGTGAAGATGAGTCAGCCTTTGTGGTGACGTGTTGAGAGAGAGAAATATTCTCTTTAGCCGAGTTGGCCGAGATAGAGAGATATTCTCCGATTTTTAAGAATGACTAGGATGAGCCACGTGAAAAGGCATGGGATGCCTCAGAATTCGTGTGGAGAGGAGACTCGATTCCTACATGAGGCTCGTGCCTTGATGTGTTTTGTAGTTGTAGTGGTAAAAAGATTCGTTTCTCGAACTTGTGAAGGATTTTCTAGACTCAAATAAAACTCAACAATTCAAATAAAGTTGTATCAAAAATATAAAGAAAACACCGAGACTCTGGATTCCACCATTGACCAATTAAATGATAAACTCTAATCAATATTTATGTAATTTTTTCTTTTAAAGCGATTCTAATATTTTGCCTCTAATAGATTTTTGAAGTAATAATTGTAAACATAAAGCATGAAACATCAAAAAGTTTTAAAACCTAGCATGTTCCATCAAAACAATTCACAACGACTCAATAAAAATCAATTTTCCTATATTAGTTCTATGCAAATAATCATATAAAAGATTGCAAAAATAATTAAAATAGAATTATACCACTTTTCATGGAACAATGGCTTCCTCCGTCGCCTCGGCTAAGGGGTTTAGCTCCTCATATTAATCATGTTCTCAAAATACATCTTTGGTGCTCAAAAGTTGATTAAAAGAGTGAAAAGTGTTAAAGCAGCGGATTCTGTAACTAATATAATTGTTACAGAACCTACTGTTACAGATGAATAGAACTGTTGCGAACTGAAACTAACTGTTGGAAGAATTGTTACAAAGGGTATTGAATATGAAAGCTACGGCAACAGTTTCTGCGACTGTTCTATGTGCGTCGTATGTTCTTCTTCTTCTTCTCCGGCAGCAGTAGAACTCGTTCTCTTCAAGTTGATTTTTCTGGCTTCTCTAAGGCTCTAAACTTCCCCCAAAGTCTTCCTTCCACTTCTAGGACTCGAACCAACTCTTTTATACATCATAGGGCCAAGAAAACTCGAGAATAACTTTGATTTTTTTCTTTCTCCACAAGTTGCGATATTTCCCTTTTCTCCTCAGCTACACGTCTCCTCAGTCAATCCAAGCTGTCCAAACTCTTTCTGTGATAGAATCAAATCTCTCAGAAGAGTTTCTTTCCTCTTCTTCACGTTTGTTTCCAAAAATAAACCATAAAATTACCCGTGATATTATTCAACCCTATTTCTCCTCCAATCCGGGTTCTAGCCAATTTGGATCCATTCCAATACCCTTACCTCGCCTGTTTAGGGTTAAGAAGCAAGCCCAAGAAAAATCAGAGCTTTAATCTCTTTATAACTTGCCCAAAATCGCAACTTTTCTTTGTTCTTCACCGCGGAAAAATTTCCCGCCAAAATTTTCATTTTCAAAACGTGAAGAAAGTGCCCCCCTATCCAATCCCGGTCTGTGCTTAGCAGCTACCTGGAAATGGGTTACCCCTTATCCAAAAATAGAGTCCGAATAGCAAATGTCCTTCCAGGTGCCTTTAACAACTTTTCTAGCCAATTTCGCTGCAAAAGCCTATTTCTCCAAAAACACCTACAAAGGGATAAAATACCAAAATTAGGACAAAAATGGGTACTAACAATATACACAATAGAGATGAAAATAGACACATAAATGTGTCTATCATGCCTACCATGGGGAATATTCAGCCTTATCTGAGATTTCCCGAGAGATTTGAATCTCTCCGAGATTTTGCAGACAGATCAAAATCTCTACGAATATTTTCTTAACAAATCCGAATCTCTCCGTGGTCAGCTGGGACTCGTCCTGGAGAGAGACAGAAAAGGCTTTGTACGCCTGATTAATGCCTCTGTGAGACTTTGACTCACTTGTCTTTGACCAACGTATCTTGCAGAGATGTGCTATGAATCAACTGTGTGTCCATATGATGAGCCAACAAGACCAGTATATCTCGAAAGGATGTTCTAGGAGTCTGTCGAAAGTGCCCAGAGGTAGAATAACCAGCGTATCTCGCGGGGATGTCCTAGGAGTTATTCGAAAACCTCAGTAAGTCGAGTCAGATCCTAGAGCAGACATGACCAGTGTATCTCGCGATGATTTACTGGGAATCAGTCCTTGATCTCAAATAGGGTGAGTCGTGCTTACAAGAGATATGTATATCTCCGCTCTGGGTCATAAGTCCGTCGGGGACGTATTTACGCATCTACATAGCCTACATGACCAGCAGCATCTCGTCGAGGATGTATACTAAGAATCATGGCATCACAATCAGCTCCATCTCGGGAAGACATGCTGGAATTGTGGTTGTTCTGGTTCATAAGTCTACTGGGGACGTTTTACAGAACCTACGTGACCAGCAGTATCTCGTCGAGGATGTGCGCTCACGACCAGCAGTGTCTCGCGGGGACGTATACTAGAAATCGTGGCTAAGGATGCCTTGAGGGCCAAGGGCTTAATCTCTCCCGTGAGAGTTGAATTCTGTCTATAGGGTTGAAATGACACTTTTACCCCTTATCCAAATTTCACCATCTACATTAAGTCCCCTACTCATAGTAGAACCTTGATTATTCTATGATGAGTATATAGATGGTAACAAATCATTCGTACGCAATTACAATTCGTTCGTCCTTTTAGACTTGCAGAATCCCCGAATTGATGTTTAGCCTTCGATTGTTATGACTCTGATCTTGGAATCGATTCTGGACCTTAAATTTCCTGGGACTTTGTGTTGGACGTTAATGACATGATAATGAAGTCTTGATGAGACAAAATTTCCGTCGAATGGAATTTGTTAATTAGGGTTTACTTGGCCAAAACCCTAATTTTCTCTCTTTGTGCATCCTTGAGCTTCTGAGTTTGTATAGGCGAGCATGTGGGGAAGAGAGAATTTTTGAACAGTTTCCTGGATGGCCTTTATGTTGGTGAGGGGACGTGAGAAAATATATGCATTTACTTTTGAAGTTACGGAGTCCCTATCCCATGTAAATTCTGAATTCAGGCTTGTATCATACCTAAACCCTAATTTCTCTTTTGTTCGCGTCTGACTCCTTTAGACACTCTGGAAAGGCTTGATGAGGCTTGGAAGGTGTGCATATATCTTGTGGGGTTGGCACCTTGTGTGATGAGAGCTTTTTTAATTCTTTGTGCCAATCAGACTCCTCTTTATTAGAGAAAGTACATTCCTTTGAAACTAAGGGTATTTTCATCAAAAATCACTATGAGCTTGATTTTTATTTGGCATGAGAGAAACATGGAGCCTCCCTAGGCATAGTCACGTCTTGAAAGAGGGATTGGCGCATCTATGGTCCTGGTTTTGGAAATCATGAATCCGAATTCCCTGTTTTGAGCCAGATTCCCTTTATTTTCTCTGAAATTCTGCCTTCATGGACTCTGTTTCGATTCCATTCTTCTTTGAACACTTAGAGAACTCAATATTCACGTGCGTGAGGCTTTTGAATGATTATATGAGAGCTTGGTCGGTCTCTAGCTGTATTAAGGTTTTCTTCTTTGAAAATACTCGAAATTGCAATATAAGGGTATTTTGGTCAAAATCCCTTATGAGCTCAATTTTTTTGTTGAAGAATAATGACCTAAAAGGGATTGAGAGATGCCTAGAGAACCTTACAAGAGAATGGGAGAGGCTTTGTCCCCTCTCTTTTAGAATAAATCCCATTTTTCTCCAAATTCTTGAAATTAGGGTTATTTTCGTCAAAACTCTAATTCTCTTCGACTTTGATCCCTCTGATAAAATTCCGAGAGAATAAATCACGTCCCACTGGCCTATGAGAGCATCCCCACGCATGAAAAGGGCTTGTACATGGTTTGGAGAAATTTTTAGAAGAAAGAAAACCCTCAGTTTCCTTATTTGATCCAAATTCCTCTAATCTCCTCTATAAATTCCAAATCTTTTTGCTTTTGCTTCAAGGCTTCCCTTTTGAAATAAAATTGAAAAGAGAAGTATTTTGGACGTGTTCTAGGTTTAGAAACCGGTCCAGTATGTTCCACGAATTTTATTCACAGTAGAATTCCTTGTTTAAGTTGAATTCCTTTGCCTTCTCTTAAAACTCCTTTCCTTGCTTGGCTTGAACTCTAGTTGGACGCATTGGAGGCTGAGGTAACTTGAAAACTGTGTGTATGGGTCTGGTTCCATGATTGGATAATAACTTGATCACTTCTCTTAGCCAAATCCCCTTTTCTTTAAAATAGCAAAAATATCGAACTAGGGGCACTTCCGTGTTTACTTCTGCCTTTTTTCTTGATAAGTCTGCGTTCAAGGAGGTGGAGAAACTTCGGCATGAATTGTGATTTACTTGGGTACGTAGAACACGTCCTGGACTCTTTTTGGAAGTTGGTTTCCTTGTTCAAGAGATTCATCCTTTTATTTGAAGTAGGATTTATATTGCACTCCGAAGGAAATTCGCGTGCAAACTTTTAATGTTTGGTGTACTTGAATTGAGTTCTTAATAATGGTGTGCTGAGTGATGGCATCTTTCTTTTGCATAGATGGTAACCTTGTTCTTCTTTCAAAACGATACTAATCTTCAAACTGATGACATCGAAGTTAACGGAAGTACTTATCATCTTGAGTTTGCTGATGTAGATACCCATCCTTCGTTCTCCATAGAGTCATCTTCTGTAAGTCTTGATATTTGTCCCTCCTTGATCATATATTCATATTCCTTCGACCATTGAATGAATAGAAGTAGTCGTATTTGTCAAGGATTCACTTTGTTTAGGTGTTCGTCAAAAAAAACACTTCAGAATTGAGATACTTAGGGAGAATGGCTGTAAACTCTTCATACGGACTCTGATTTGAATCTCGGCCCCATATTTGAAAGAAAAGAGAATATTCTTTCTAATGAAAAAAGAATGACTTGATTCCGAGTTCGTTTGGCCAATCAAATCCTTGTATAATTTTGACTTCAAAAATCCCGTATACAATTCCAGGCGTTTTTAAGATTGAACTTACTTCGGTGTTGGGACCATATCTCTTAGCTAGTTTATCCGTTTGAAGTGACCTTTTGGTATGTTGTTGGGAAGACATAGAGGAACACATTTGCTTCAGAAAGTACCCCGAAATTCCTTATGAATTTTCATCAGTTTTCAAGTATTCGAGCTGCAATGTTCATCAATCTGAACTACCTCAGTTGGATTCTTAAAACGTTCTCTTGCTTCAAGCATAACCCATTGGAGTATTATGACTTCACTACTCTTCCTTAGCTTGGTTTAGGTTGCGAATTTTGTATTCTTAGGCCAGAGACACGTCCGTGGTATTGATTATTCGTTTTTACTCTTTGGTTTCCAGAAAACGTATTTTGCTTGATCCCTTGTTAAAGTGTGGACCCAAACAAATCCACGAGTATCTCATGAGATGTGAGATGGATTTCTTGATAAGTACAGGACTCTAGGCATGAGGGTATGCTTGAAGGGATCAGGAGAAGACAAGGCTTGAAGGGATTGTAGGAGGACAAGGTTTTAGGGGGAAAGGCCGGTCTGTGTTGTTGCTCCCTTGATTTTAACTTATGTAATTTGAACTTGGCAGCCTTATCTAATATTCTATTTGTTTGTAGAGTACTCTTCATGGTGAGAATGAGTTAGATCTTGGTAGAATGCAGATGAGGCGGGCTTCAACAATTTCAAAGGGATTTCAGAAAGAGATTCAGGTGCAGAGACAACTGACCGGCATGAGGATAATTTCACAGAACCCATGTCTTGACTTCGGATGAGACACTTACAGATGGATTATATCATGAGAATGATAACTCCGAACGGTCTTACTTCTGATGATTTTGTAAACCTGGGAAACTTGGTGACAACCCGTGAGAATCTTTGCTTTCAATGAGAGGTGGTTGAGAGAGTGGCTCAATTCTTTCAGGATCCGTCGGGATGAGTTGAGTTCAGGTCCTCGTATTTTAGAGAGTTTTTTAATTTGTGCAAACCCTAGCTGGCTCTGTTGCATATGCGAGTAGGTGAAAACCCTAAGTAAAATTCGTAATAGGAAGTCCTTCCTTGCGCGATCTTCACTCCAGAGGTTGTAGAAACTTCGTTTGACGTCCGATTTCAGTGA
Organism: Papaver atlanticum; assembly: GCA_023531105.1. Classification (NCBI taxonomy): domain Eukaryota; kingdom Viridiplantae; phylum Streptophyta; class Magnoliopsida; order Ranunculales; family Papaveraceae; genus Papaver; species Papaver atlanticum. The sequence continues at coordinate 2,138,310 of JAJJMB010004448.1, read as the reverse complement.
TTGACCCCAACTATCGAACAAAAAAGACATTCCTTTCATATATTATAGAGAAAAATTAAGATCTGGAAATTGTTTTCAGGTGATAAATGCATGTGAAGTTGAACTCGGAAATATATGGTTTTACAACAACTATTCCTTCAAGTGTTTTGATGATATCTCTTGGACCATACTTCGAAACATCATTCCCTTTTAACACGTGGTAGGAGAGACATAGAAAAATATTTTTCATCCAGGGTGTGTTGCCGAATTTTCTACTCATTTGTATCAGTTCGTCGAGTTATGTGACTAAAGTATGAGTCGCGTCTGAGTAAAGTGGAGACTATAGACTCCTCTTCAAACCGATTGTGAACCCTAGTTTGCTCCTACATGCATTTATTATTGAGGGATAATTTGAATGCTTCTTTTACTTTGAAAAAGCGGGGGTCTAACAACCTCACCCAATATTTCGCTTAGCAATCTGTATGGACTAACTCCAACATACTTACAAGAGAATCAACTAGACAGTTAGACCCAATCTTAAGAAAAGTATATCAAAGAGTTCGTATCTCTGTTTCACAATGTAATCAGCAAATCAAATAGATAGAAATCCGTGATCCTGATTATTATGTGAAACAACTTGAACGGTACCAAAGACCAATGTTCAAGGATCAATCAATTTCAATCAACAACCAAAGGTTGGATTTACCAATTGATCGGTTCAACGCACAACCTGTGATATTTCAATTATATAACAAAATATAATGCGGAAAAGAAATAACACGGACACCATAAGTTTTGTTAACGAGGAAACCGCAAATGCAGAAAAACCCCGGGACCTAGTCCAGATTTGAACACCACACTGTATTAAGCCGCTACAGACACTAGCCTACTACAAAGCTAACTTCGGTCTGGAATGTTGTTGAACCCTAATCAATCTCATATTGATTCAAGGTACAGTCGTGCTCCTTACATCTCTGATCCCAGCAGGATACTACGCACTTGATTCCCTTAGCTGATCTCACCCACAACTAAGAGTTGCTACGACCCAAAGTCGAAGACTTGATAAACAAATTTGTATCACACAAAAAAGTCTATTGAATAGATAAATCTGTCTCCCACAGATATACCTACGAGTTTTTGTTCCGTCTTTTGATAAATCAAGGTGAACAAGAACCAATTGATAACCCGAACTTATATTCCCGAAGAACAGCCTAGTATTATCAATCACCTCACAATAATCTTAATCGATTAACGAAACAAGATATTGTGGAATCACAAATGATGAGACGAAGGTGTTTGTGATTACTTTTCTATCTTGCCTATTGGAGATATAAATCTCAAGCCAATCTTACGATTGCACTCAATCACGATATAAACAGCAAGATCAGATCACGCAACTACAAAGAAAATTGTTGGGTCTGGCTTCACAATCCCAATGAAGTCTTTGAAGTCGATAACCTACAGGGTCTCGAAGAAACCTAAGGTTAAAGGAGAATCGACTCTAGTTGATGCAACTAGCACTACATCAAATTTAGTGAATAGCAACGGTAACTGGAAGTTTCAAAACAGGGTCGCAACAGTTCTGCTCTATTACGAAAGTCGATGTTGCAATATTTCGCAACGGCTATGTTTCCGTTGCAAAATTTTGGTCGCAACAGTTTTGAACTGTTGCAACGTTAAAAGTCGCAACTGTTTCCAACTGTTGCGAATTAGAAGGTCGCAACAGGTTAAGACAGTTGCGAAATGTTGCATCAGCTTATTGCAGTTGCGAAATGTTTGCAACATTTTAAAAATAATGGCCAGGTTTTGATCCGGTCAAAACCACCAGTTCCCCTCTTAACAAATTCAAGTTTCCCCTGTTCATTTTGAAATCATAATCAAGTTCCCTGCATTCTGTGCCTAGTATCAAAAGAATGACTATAGACATTTCCCAAGTTTTCAGAACATACAAATTCTGTAGTTGTAATGTTAAGTGTAATAACAGTAGTAGATACAATCTTAAAGGCACAAGACCTGGAGACAAGCTCAACATCATTCATTACCTACATGCTCAAACAAGTATATAGCTTCTTGTTGCTTTAGAACCAGCCTTGTAAGTAGTGGCACTTCTTGCTCATATCCGTGGAATCAGCTTCGACCTCAACAACCTCTTCTTCCTGGGTTCCCTGCTCTTCATGTTCTTCTCCGTTCTCTTCTACCTCCTGAGACAAGAAAGTGAAACAAATCAACATCCAAAATCCCACCACGGAAGATAAGAATAAGAAAAGGGAGCATTTCACATAGAGCACAAGGATACCTTGTGAGCCAAATCACCATTTTACAAAAAAGTCAAACGTATCAGCTTGTCCACGTATATTACAAAATTATACCATATTTCACTTACTGGATTATGAACAAAAATGACTACATAGAACTATAAATAGTGACATTAACAGATAAGTAGTAGAAGACACAGATTATATATACGGGAAAATGAAACCAGAGGGATACCTTGTCTCCGAAATTTTAGATTCCACGGAGCAACCTGCCAATCCTCGGACAAGATAGGGTACTCCTCAGGGTCAGCTAAAGATTATACAGCTTTCTGGTTAACCTGTAAAAGCCATGGCATATAAAGAGGAAAGTCAATCTAAATAGTATATCAGATAATAAAAGCAAGGTTTTTCAGTTCATGAATTTTATCAAATGGTAAAGGCGCTGCATAAAAATAATAATTTTAGTTGCAAGGATAAAGAATCATGAGCTGGAGAAAGAAAGAAAAGAAAAAGAAGATACGGCATGAGCATATAACTAGGGGCTATCTTCAAAGATAAATGGAAGAGAAGTGCAGTAACATTTCAACTTAGCTGCAGCAGCTATCTTGCACTTGACATCATCACTAATCTTATGACCCAGTAGTGGCATATAGTTGCCATGATGAGTATGGCTTACTAGTGAATTATGGGCATCGTCACTCGTCACTTCCTTTAAATTAGACTCAAACTGCATCTCTACAAGGCTACAACAAATGATATATTAGTCACGCAAATGTATTAGTCAACAAATACAAGAGAAGACAAGGAAATCATTAAAACTCAAGTTACAAAGTGCACTGGACATATATATTTATCATTATCAGTTAAGAATTTGGGTCCTTCGTGATCTGAAATACCTGTAATAGTGAAATGAAAACAGTGTACATTTTCACATACTGCATGTTATAGAAGTCTCCAAACTCAAGGGCAGCTACCTGTGAACGTAGAAGAGTTTACTATGCTACCTAAATATCAGCACATCAAAGAAAGAACAACGAGGAACTCTAATAGGATGAGGGGAGAGAAAGTTTAACAGTACCTCAGACAAACATTGGAGAGTAAGATTCCTATACGCTGCCACATAAAGAAATTCAAAAGTGTCGTTAGCTATAATATACCCAAACAAAAAAAGGAAAAGAGATATGCATTAGTCAATTAGCCTACAGAAGATCGGAAGGAAGAGACGCCAAGATTGATTAAAAGATAGTTTTTTACTAGACATGAGTTTTTTTTTTTTACCATTCTAGATTTTCTTTATTTGAAACAAAAAATGGCAACAGTCTAGTAATTAGTGCGCAAACAAGTGGGGATTCAAAGATGTAGCCCAGAGGAAATCATGAAAGGAAAGCGTGCAACGTAGCCAGTATTGTTCTTATAAGCTCAGTTCTTTGAGATGCAGATAGCACATATAGGCATAGCTCGTGAATAAGTTGAAACTCACTGTAAGAAAAAACGTGTATGTAAGCTATAGTAAGAGAAAAACAAACCATGCGACGTAGACCAATTACAGAATTCATTCATAATAACTGCGTTTAGCTAACGCAGATGATACAAGGGTAGACTAACGATAACGAAGCCGATTAGGCGTCCAAGGCATTTTTCTAACATATGTACAATCACAACTTTTCTATTCGATAAATAACCCTGTAAACACATGATAATGTAACATAACAATGAGAATAGCAAGGCCATCAAAACAATACCTATTCAATGATTATTTTAGCTCTTTGATCTTCTGCTGAGTCATTTCACCAGGTGAAAAGTCCAACACCTCTTCACTGAAAAGCTGAGAAAAAGATAACATGTATAAAAAACTTGTAGACATGGACATGCTAAAACAGATATGATCTCAGAAAAAATGAATCTCAAATGCAATAAAATTACCTTTAATATAGCCATGAAATTCTCACATATTGTTTCAAGTGTCTTCGCTGCTGAAACAAGATCCGGAATAAAGTTTCACCACCTAGCTGGCCACTCATGTTTCAAGATCTGTGATTTGAAAAGCAAACCACATTGAGTTCAAGCATTGGAAAAAAAATACTATTGTAGATAAATTCGGAGTAAATATAAATCATTCAAACCTAGCATACCTTAACCTAAAATTTATGAACATTTCGAATCTCTTCAGATTAGCATCATTCCTTCACATCACTATCACTCAGCCACATAGACATTTAAACCACCATCTTCATAGCAGCAACACTATTCATTTCAATTTCTTTCAGTCACAAACATTATGACTTACCATAGCAGCAGCATCAAAAGCATTTCAGCACAACCAATACTCATCCATCACCATTAAAATCATTACAATCTATACCAAAATAAGATCAACTCTTTTAGCTCATTCAAGACCACATCAACCGAACTATTATTTCAATTCCATCACCATCACAATCTCCATAGTTGTGTAGCTCATTAAACCACCACCACCTGCAACAATTATACTCTCTCTAAAAAAAATATACTGTAATGGACAATTTAAACTAAGAATCATCTACACACACCACTAGAAACTCAACTCCATTTCCACCAAATTTTCAAAATTGAACATAACAATACCCAAATTTGATAATACAAGTTAATGAAAGAAATTCAATTCAAATGAGTAAGAAAGATTACCTCAGACACACACTCAATCTTCTTCTTATAATTTCTCACCGTCAGTTTCATCTTTTTCATCTGTAATTCAAATCCATGAACCCTAAATCCCCAATCTGTTAGAAACCCTAATCCATGAAACTCGAATCCATTAATAAACCAATTATAAACCTAATTAAAACAAACCCATTTATTGATTCCGTTTAATTCTTCAATTTGTAGCACAAACAAAACCCTAGTTTTCTCAATTAGCTTCTTAATCTTAGACGTAAAACGAAACCTAATTCTTAAATTCCTTCGCTGTAATTTGAGAATCAATTGCAAATTCCTCTTCTTAACTCTCAATAATGAAAACCCATGATAATTTCTTCATTTCCTCTTCTTACAGTCACCAAGGAGATCGGGAGCACCAGCTGCAACGACCATTAGGTCTTGGTTTTGGGGTTCTACAGACAGAAAGATATTTCGATGGTGGTGATAGTAAAAAGGGGGAAGAATGAATTTCAATGTTAATGGTCGGTATTCACTGGTGCAGCAGGGAGAAAGTAGCGATACAGGGAGAAAGAGGGAGAGAAGAGAATGGGATAAGATCTGGTCTGCTCAATAATATTCGGGTTAACCGAGTCAGTTTTGAAGCTGAATAGGCTGAATAGTGAGTCAGTTTAAAATTGTGCCAGCCACACTCACGAGTGGCACATGTGAAAAATCAAACTGTTGCGACTCGCAACTATTGGAAGATGTTGCGACTTTCTAACTGAAGCCCGCTGTTGCAAAAAAATTGCAACTGAAATTCGCAACAGCTATGTAGCTGTTGCGAAATCTAGTTACTAATCAAGGAAAATGGTGTAGTGTAGTAACCCACAGGAGGTGTGGGGATTAGGTTTCCCAGTTGCTAGAGTTCTCCTTTATATAGATTTCAAATCAGGGTTTGCAATTTAAGTTACCTTGGTAACAAAGCATTCAATATTCACCGTTAGATGAAAACCTGATTAGATTCAAGCTAATATCTTTCAACCGTTAGATCGAAGTTAGCTTGTTATACACAAATGAAATGTAACTTCATTTAGGTTAGAGTAACCGTACCTAAACGTGTACACTTAGTCGGTTCAACAATAGTTAACCAATGGTTAGCCATATGAGCACTTTCATATCAACCTTCTTCATCTTTACCATAACTAGTTCAAATGACTCAAATGAACTAGTTAGAGAGTTGTTCAACTGCTTAGATCTCATAGAAGTATACAAGACACAATCGAAGCAAAATCGATTTTGATTCACTCGAATCAATGCATGAACATTATAGCCATGATTTGCAAAGATTGCATTCCTTATTATATAAATGTTTTAGTTCATGAACAAACCGATTTTAGGAAGTAACCTACTTAAGTATGCAAACGGATACGCGTACTTAAGTAACCAGATTGAGTTTGTTTTTCACTTCCAAACTCCAGCAGAATTTCACGGACGTGAAACTTCCGCCAGTATGCGTACGGGTACGCATACTTACCCGGATTTCCAACAACCGCCAGTACGCGTACGGGTACGCATACTTTGGGTTCCCGGTTTTGGACTTTTACACAAATGTGAGAACACACTATGTTTATATCCAAACATGGTTACTTGTTCTAAACTCTCATTTCAATCATTGAAACTTTCTTAGAGGGTGTTAAAATAGTCGTTATTCACAAATTATTTTCATCAAAGTGATTTTCGAGTTATTGAAATAATAAACATGACTTTCGACACGAGTAAAGATGAACTTAGCTAAAGCAAACTCTTACCAACACATATTTCGAGAAATAGATAAGCGAGATAGACTTGGCTCGAAATAGAAAATGTGTATAATCGAAGTCTATATAGCAATACGACTCTTGTCTCAAATAGGAGATAGAATAGATAGACCTTTGAGTGATAGATAAGTTCAAGTCTCCACATACCTTTTGTTGATGAAGTTCCACAAGTTCCCTTGAGTAGTTCTTCGCCTTCATTCGATGAACGCCGTGGAGTCTAAGGCTCAACTACACTTACTATCCTAATCCGAAACTTAGCTATAAGTAGACTAGAAATCAAGACTTATAGTTTTGGCAACTAAACTTGACAAACAAGCTTGAGATAGCAACGCTTGCGAGTTTGACCGAGCAATGCTGTAACAATCTCCCCCTTTGTCAATTTTAGTGACAAAACTATCAATACATATGGAATAAAAAATAAATAAACTTTGTAGCTTCTCATCCAAATGCTTGATCTCCTTGGTTCTTCAACATTACTCGAAATCTTCGTCACTTCCAAGTACTCCAATGATTCTAAAGGTATTCAATTCAACTTCATCGCTATTGAAGATCCGTAGCTATAGCAATGAGAAAACAATAGCTTTCAATCATTGTTATACAGTGTCATAGTATTATTACACAACATCAAAGTTCAATTGTATCACAACTTCGACAACAATACTATGGTGATATGTATCACTCCCCCTTAGTCAATACTTCATTTCACAAGAAAACCACTCCCCCTTACATAATGATCCGAAAACCATGTGTATTTGTAGTGTGAACTACACATTAATTCTCCCCATTTTTGCCAATAAAATTGGCAAAGGTACAAAATTTAGTGGAACCCTAATGAAATTTCCATAGAGATACTTCATGACCAAAAGAAAAGCACATATCAACTTTTTAGATGCAATCATATAGCCGAAACTAAATGCATTCATCAAGGAGTTTATAAAGATACAAGATAACCCCTATAATATTCCACAGCCGCACTCCCCACAAAGATTTGGCAATTAAGCACCAGTTCAATTAAGAACTCCCCCCCATAAAATGTCATTCCTGAAAGAACAACAAGAGCGACCTTACTTTCATAAGAAAAGAAGGATTTCTTTGGACATTAACAAATCACATAAGAATATGAATTTGTATCCAAAAATCTCAATTAAATTAACCACAAGAGAACCCATGATTAATTTAATTGGAAATGCTCACATAAGAGAACTTACGGAGCCGCACAGTATTTACATAACGATATGGATCAGGGAAGATCTATACTGCCGAATAAACAAAGATTCATTCTATTTTTCATCACTATTTTCACAATGACATATAATAGATTTAATCTTTGTAAACAAAAGTTCATCTTATTTTCCATCAATATTTGCATAATGACATAATAGGCTTAACTTTTGTTTGTCAAAGTTCATTCAATCATTTATCAATACTTGCATACCATACGAAAGACTTAACTTTTAACCACGTATGGGACAATCAAAGTTCACGGATGCAAACACACATATCCAATAGAAAGTTTCAATATATAAAACCATAAAGATTAATACTGTAAAATCATCTTCCAAATAAACTTTAGAATTTAAATAAATAAATCTAAAAACATTGAAAGATGAAAATCGTTGGAAATAGCTATGTGTACTCACAATAATGGCTATTCCAATCCCTAGTTATCCTTCTTAAAACATAAGAATAAATTCTCATAAGAAGTTTCCTAGACATTAAGGCCTTTGAAAAATTATTTATCGTCCCCGAACACCTTGTCGTCAACAGCCATTGGGACATAAGGTTCATGAAGAAAGGAGTTGATATCAACAAACCTTCTTGACTGATGCCAAACCAGGGCCTTCTGAATTTCAAGAGTCCTAAACACAAAATACTTTATTTCCTGAATCTCTTTCCTTGTTTCCTTCAACTCTTCAAGAACATCAGAAAACTTCTGAGAATTTGAAGGAACAGCTCTTGGCTTCCTCACATTCCTTCTTTTTCTTTTTAAAGTTTGAGGTAATGGAGATTTATCTTTTTCCTTCATGATTGATGGCTTAACAATCATTTTAACATCTTTTCCATCAGAAGTTATGATGCTTGGAGTCTCCATAACAATATGGGTTTGTGAGAAGAATTTCTCAGAACAAGCTCTACAAGCAAACTTATGATAAAAAAAAGTTTCTTAGAGAAGGAAAAAGGAATGTAGGGTTACGGAAACTTTATACACTTAAAGGATTCACGTACGCACAACTCTTACCCTAAAAAGACAGAATTATCTATTTTAACCCTCTTTTATTGATTAAACAGGGAAGTCCTTTACAATATCAATTAGATATGAAAAGCGGCACGAATTCCAGACTTTACAATGCTCACAGAGCAAAAACAAGAAGGAAAAAATCAAAATCTAAAAGAATTTTCTTTTCTTAAAGCCTGAGGTGTGCAAAATCTTGTCTCTTTTGATAAGGCACATGAGACAAGATGCACTAACCAATACAATTTAAGTTGTGCTGGGGTGAACAATAATCTGTCCACCATATCCTTTTCGAAAGGAATTCATAGACCCCTGTTTCTCATGGTGTTTAGACCATAAACTTCTTTCTAATGATCTAGTCTTTTCTTTGGAAACTAACTTCTTTGAAGAAGAGATGCGTTTACATGCCTCTGATGATTTTTGAACAAGTTTTAGCTTGTTTGCTAATCGATTCGTTCTTCGTTGAAGTTTGTTGACATATCTCATTTTGTGTTTGTACTTGAAATACGTTGAAAGTTCATGACCTTTGAGAGAACAATAAGAGCATGTCAACCTGGAAAATGATCAGACGCCGGAGATGTGTACGCGGCTAGACACATAATGGAACCTGAAAAAACAGAAAAGGAGTTTCCAGTAGAAACATGTAGATCAATTGTTTCTTCCAGATCGGTTGAGATTTCTTCTGAAAGAATATCAAGATTGATGTATGTATTGCTACAATTATCAAAATCAATATTTTCACAAAGAAGTGCAACACTTGATTTTTCGTCTTCATTAGAATCATAGTTGTCAGACATTTCATCAAGAGTTGCAGCTAGACTTTTGTTCCCAGTGTAATTTTTACGATTTGGACACTCATTTGCAAAATGGCCAAAACCTTTACACTTAAAGCACTGAGGCATATCCTCATCATCAGTTTCATCATTATCCCTGTTTTTAGGAAGAACACGATTATGAGGTTTAACTGATGACCTGGGTTTATCTCTGGAGAACCGTTTACTTCTCTTTAAAAGAAGATCCCTAAACTGTCTTGTGATCAAGGAGACTGACTTGTCAAGATATTCATCTAATTAATCAGCCTAAGAAAGATCATCTTTAGAGATGCAAACACTTTTACTTTTGTTAAGTAATTTAGTGTTCTTTTGTGCTTTGAAAGCAACATCCTTTCCGGATTTGGATGTATGCTCATGATCAAAGACCAGAGTATTTCTGGAAATAGTTGCGAGATTACTTCCTTCAACGATGGCATGCTTCTTAGAATCGTATCTAGATGGCAGTGATCTGAGAATTTTTATCACAATGTCCTTTTCAAGAATAGTCTTACCTAATGTAAAAGATGCATTAACAATTTCAGACACTTTGTGATTAAACTCATCAAATGAATCTTCATCTGGCATACGAAGGTTTTCCCAATCAGAACATAGGTTTTGAAGCCTAGCTTCCTTTTCAGAGGTATTCCCTTCAAATACAGTTTCTAAGATATCCCAGGCTTCTTTGGACTTTGTGCAATTAGTCACATTATGCTAAAGATCTGGGGTAATGGCATGTATAATAGCATTTAAGCCATCAGAATTTTGCTTCGCAGCAAGGATTTCTTCTGGACTATATCTACCAATATCCTTAGGTATAGATGCATCGCCTTCTGTATTAACCGGAGGATCATAGCCATTAACAACACGTACCCATGTTTGAAAATCACGAGCTTGAAGAAAAGCACGCATAACGATTTTCCACCATGAGTAGTTTGAGTCATCGAAGACTGGTGGTACGTTTATGGAGATAGAATTTCTGTCCATATAGTCAAATCGCTACAAACACAGACTTATGAGGTCTTAAACGTGTTTGCATGCTCTGATACCAATTGAAAAAGCAGGGGTCTAACAACCTTACCCAATATTTCGCTTAGCAATCTGTATGGACTAACTCCAACATACTTACAAGAGAATCAACTAGACAGTTAGACTCAATTTTAAGAAAAGTATATCAAAGAGTTTGTATCTTTGTTTCACAATGTAATCAGCAAATCAAACAGATAGAAATCCGTGAGCCTGATTATTATGTGAAACAACTTGAACGGTACCAAAGACCAATGTTGGAGGATCAATCAATTTCAATCAACCACCAAAGGTTGGATTTACCAATTGATCGATTCAACGCACTATTAGAGCACTGCTCGGTCAAACTCGCAAGCGTTGTTATCTCAAGCTTGTTTGTCAAGTTTAGTTGCAAAACTATAATTCTTGATTTCTAGTCTACTTATAGCTAAGTCTCGGATTATGATAGTAAGTGTGGTTGAGCCTTACACTCCACGGCATTCATCGAATGAAGATGAAGAACTACTCAAGGGAACTTGTGGAACTTCATCAACAAAAGGTAAGTGGAGACTTGAACTTATCTATCACTCAAAAGTCTATCTATTCTACCTCCTATTTTGAGACAAAAGTCGTATTGCTATATAGACTTCAATTATACACATTTGCTATTTCGAGCCGAGTTTATCTCGCTTATCTATTTCTCGAAATATGTGTTGGTAAGCTTTCGTTTTAGCCAAGTTCATCTTTACTCGTGACGAAAGTCATGTTGATTATTTCAATAACTTGAAAATCGCTTTGATGAAAATATTTTGTTAATAACGACTATTTTAACATCCTCTAAGAAAGTTTCAATGATTGAAATAAGATTTTTGAACATGTAACCATGTTTGGATATAAACATAGTGTGTTCTCACATTTGTGTAAAAGTCCAAATCCAGGAACCCAAAGTATGCGTACCCGTACGCGTACTGGCGGTTGTTGGAAATCCGGGCAAGTACGCATACTGGCGGAAAGTTCACGTCCGTGAAATTCTGCTGGAGTTTGAAAGTGAAAAAGAAACTCAATCCGGTTACTTAAGTACGCGTACCCGTATGCATACTTAGGTAGGTTACTTTCTAAAATCGGTTTGTTCATGAACTAAAACATTTATATAAAATAAGGAATGCAATCTTTGCAAACCGTGGCTATAATGTTCATGAATCAATTCGAGTGAATCAAAACCGATTTTGCTTCGATCGTGTCTTGTATACTTCTATAAGATCTAAACAATTGAACAACTCTCTAACTAGTTCATTTGAGTCATTGAACTAGTTATGGTAAAGATGAATAAGGTTGATATGAAAGTGCTCATATGGCTAACCATTGGTTAAGTATTGTTGAACCAACTAAGTGTACACGTTTAGGTACTGTTACTCAAACCTTAATTAAGTTACATTTCATTTGTGTATAACAAGCTAAGTTCGATCTAACGATTGAAAGATATTAGCTTGAATCTAATCAGGTTTTCATCTAACGGTGAATGTTGAATGCTTTGTTACCAAGGTAACTTAGATTGCAAACCCTGATTTGAAGACTATATAAAGGAGAACTCTAGCAACTGGGAAACCTAATCCCCACACCTCATGTGTGATACTAGTTGTATAATCTAGAGTCGATTCTCCTTTAACCTTAGGTTTTTCACGAAACCTTGTAGGTTAACGACTTAAAAACTTCATTGGGATTGTGAAGCCAGACCCAACTATTTTCTCAGTAGTTGCATGATTTGATCTTGCTGTTTCTATCGTGTTTGAGTACAATCGTAAGATTAGCTTGAGATTTATATATCTGATAGGCAAGATGGAAAAGTAGTCACAAACATCTTCGTCTCGTCGTTTGTGATTTCACAATATCTTATTTCGTTAATCGATTAAAATTATTATGAGGTGATTGATAATTCTAGGCTATTCTTCGGGAATATAAGTCTGGGTTATCAATTGGTTCCTGTTCACCTTGATTTATCGAAAGACGAAACAAAAACTCGTAGGTATATCTGTGGGAGACATATTTATCTATTTAATAGACTTTTCTGTGTGATACAGATTTGTTTATCAAGTCTTCGACTTTGGGTCGTAGCAACTCTTAGTTTTGGGTGAGATCAGCTAAGGGAATCAAGCGCGTAGTATCCTGCTGGGATCAGAGACGTAAGGAACACGATTGTACCTTGAATCAGTGTGAGATTGATTAGGGTTCAACTACATTCCAGACCGAAGTTAACTTGTAGTAGGCTAGTGTCTGTAGCGGCTTAATACAGTGTGGTGTTCAAATCTGGCCCAAGTCCCGGGGGTTTTCTGCATTTGCGGTTTTCTTATTAACAAAACTTCTGGTGTCTGTGTTATTTCTTTTCTGCATTATATTTTGTTATATAATTGAAATATCATAGGTTGTGCATTGAATTGATCAATTGGTAAATCCAACCTTTGGTTGTTGACTGAAATTGATTGATCCTTGAACATTAGTCTTTGGCACCGTTCAAGTTATTTCTCTTATATTCAATCAGGCTCGCAAATTCTTATTTGTTTGATTGCGGATTGAATTGAGAAATTGAGATATAACTCTTTAATATACTTTTTATTAAGATTGAGTCTGACTGTCTAGTTGATTCTTTTGAAAGTATATTGGAGTTAGTCCATACAGATTGCTAAGCGAAATATTGGGTGAGGTTGTTAGACCCCTGCTTTTTCAATTAATATCAGAGCAGGCAAACACGTTTAAGACCTCATAAGTCTATGTTTGTAGTGATCTGATTCCATAGACATAAATTCTATCTCCATAAACGTACCACCAGTCTTCGATGGCTAAAACTACTCGTTGTGTAAAACTGTTATGCGTTCTTTTCTTCAATCTCGTGATTTTCAAACATGGGTACGTGTCGTGAATGGCTATGATCCTCCGGTTAATACAGAAGGCGATATATCTATACCTAAGGATATTGGTAGATATAGTCCAAAAGAAATCCTTGCTGCAAAGCAAAATTCTGACGGATTAAATGCTATCATACATGCCATTACCCCAGATCTTCAGCATCATGTGACTACTTGCACGGAGTCTAAAGAAGCCTGGGATATCTTAGAAACTGTATTTGAAGGGAATACCTCTGAAAAGGAAGCTAGGCTTCAAAACCTATGTTCCGATTGGGAAAACCTTCGTATGGCGGATGAAGAGTCATTTGATGAGTTTAATCACAAAGTGTCTAAAATTGTTAATGCATCTTTTGCATTGGGTAAGACTATTCCTGAAAAGGACATTGTGATGAAAATTCTCAGATCACTGCCATCTAGATACGATTCTAAGAAGCATTCCATCGTTGAAGGAAATAATCTCGCAACCCTTTCCAGAAATACTCTGGTTGGGAAGTTAAAGATCTTTGATCATGAGCATACATCCGAATCTGTAAAGGATTTTGCTTTCAAAGACAAAAAAACACTAGATTACTTGACAAAAGTAAAAGTGTTTGCATCTCTGAAGATGATCTTTCTGAGGCTAATTCATCAGATGAAGATCTTGACAAGTCAGTCTCCTTGATCACAAGACAGTTTAGGGATCTTCTTTTGAAGAGAAGTAAACGGTTATCCAGAGATAAACCCAGGTCATCAGTTAAACCTCATAATCGTGTTCCTCCTAAAAACAGGGATAATGATGAAACTGATGACGAGGACATGCCTCAGTGCTTTAAGTGTAAAGGTTTTGGCCATTTTGAAAATGAGTGTCCAAATCGTAAAAAATACACTGGGAACAAAGGTCTAACTGCAACTCTTGATGAAATGTCTAACAACTATGATTCTAATGAAGACGAAAAGTCAAGTGTTGCACTTCTTTGTGAAAATATTGATTTTGATAATTATAGCAATACATACATCAATCTTGATATTCTTTCAGAAGATATCTCAATCGATCTGGAAGAAAAAATTGATCTACCTATTTCTACTGGAAACTCCTTTTCTGATTTTTCAGGTTCCACTATGTTTCTAGCCGCGTACACATCTCGGGCATCTGAATCATTTTACAGGTTGACATGATCTTATTGTTCTCTCAAAGGTCATGAACTTTCAAAGTGTTTCAAGTAAAAACACAAAATTAGATATGTCAACAAACTTCAACGAAGAGCGAATCGATTAGCAAACAAGCTAAAACTTGTTCAAAAATCATCAGGAATGTAAACGCATCTCTTTTTCAAAGAAGTTAGTTTCCAAAGAAAAGACCAGATCATTATAAAGAAATTTATGGTTTAAACACTATGATAAACGGGGCTCTATGAATTCCTTTCGAAAAGGATATGGTGGACAGATTATTGTTCACCCCAGCACAACTTAAAGTGTGTTGGTTAGTGCATCTTGTCTCATGTGCCTGATCAAAAGAGACAAGATTTTGCACATCTCAGGCTTTAGGAAAAGAAAGTTCTTTTAGTTTTTTTTTTATTTTCTTTTTCTTGTTTTTTGCTCTGTGAGCATTGTGAAGTCTGGAATTCTTGCCGCTTTCCATATCTAATTGATATTGAAAAGGACTTCCATGTTTAATCAATAAAAAGAGGGTTAAAATAGACAATTCTTCCCTTTTTTTAGGGTAAAAGTTGTGCGTACGTGAATCCTTTGGGTATAAAGGTTCCGTAACCCTACATTCCTTTTTTACTTCTCTAAGAAACTCTTTTATCACAAGTTTGCTTGTAGAGCTTGTTCTGAGAAATTCCTCTCATAAACCCATATTGTTATGGAGACTCCAAGCATCATAACTTCTGATGGAAAAGATGTTAATATGATTGTTAAGCCATCAATCATGAAGGAAAAAGATAAATCTCCGTTACCTCCAACTTTGAAAAGAAAAAGAAGGAATGTGAGGAAACCAAGAGCTGTTCCTTCAAATTCTCAGAAGTTTTCTGATGTTCTTGAAGAGTTGAAGGAAACAAGGAAGGAGATTCAGCAAATAAAGGCTTTTGTGTTTAAGACTCTTGAAATTCAGAAGGCCCTGGTTCGACATCAGTCAAGAAGGTTTGTTGATATCAACTCCTTTCTTCATGAACCTTATGTCCCAATGGCTGTTGACGACAAGGAGTTCGGAGACGATAAAGAATTTTTCAAAGGTCTTAATGTCTAGGAAAATTCTTATGAGAATTTATTCTTATGTTTTAAGAAGGATAACTAGGGTTTGGAATAGCCATTATTGTGAGTACACATAGCTATTTCCAACGATTTTCATCTTGCAATGTTTTTAGATTTATTTATTTAAATTCTAAAGTTTATTTGGAAGATAATTTTGCAGTATTAATCTTTATGGTTTTATATATTGCAACTTGTTATGGGATATGTGTGTTGGCGTCCGTGAACTTTGATTGTCCCATACGTTGTCAAAAGTTAAGTCTTTCATATGTCGGTATACAAGTATTGATAAAAGATTGAATGAACTTTTGACAAACAAAAGTTAAGCCTATCATGTCATTATGCAAATATTGATGGAAGATAGGATGAACTTTTGTTTACAAAGATTAAGTCTATTATATGTCATTGTGCAAATAGTAATGGAAGATATAATGAATCTTTGTTTATTCCGCAGTATTGATCTTCCCTGATCCATATCTTTATGAAAATACTGTGCGGCTCCGTAGGTTTTCTTATGTGAGCATTTCCGATTAAATTAATCATGGGTTCTCTTGTGGTTAATTTAATTAAGATTTTTTGATACAAATTCATATTCTTATGTGATTTGTTAATGTCCAAAGAAATCCTTCTTTTCTTGTGAAAGTAAGGTCGCTCTTGTTGTTCTTTCGGGAATGACTTTATGGGGGAGAGTTCTTAATTGAACTTGTGCTTAATTGCCAAATCTTTGTTGGGTGTGCGGCTGTGGAATATTATAGGGGTTATCTTGTATCTTTATAAACTCCTTGATGAATGCATTTAGTTTCGGCTATATGATTGCATCTAAAAAGGTTGATATGTGCTTTTCTTTTGGTCATGAAGTATCTCTATGGAAATTTCATTAGGATCCCACTAATTTTCGTACCTTTGCCAATTTTATTGACAAAAAGGGGGAGAATTAATGTGTAGTTCACACTACAAATACATATGATTTTCGGATCATTATGTAAGGGGGAGTTGTTTTCATGTGAGATGAAGTATTGACTAAGGGGGAGTGATACATATCACCATAGTATTGTTTTCGAAGTTGTGATTCAATTGAACTTTGATACTGTGTAATAATACTATGACACTGTATAACAATGATTGAAAGCTATTGTTTTCTCATTGCTATAGCTACGGATCTTCAATAGCGATGATGTTGAATTGAATACCTTTAGAATCATTGGAGTACTTGGAAGTGACGAAGATTTCGAGTAATGTTGAAGAACCAAGGAGATCAAGCATTTGGATGAGAAGCTACAAAGTTTATTTATTTTTTTATTCCATATGTATTGATAGTTTTGTCACTAAAATTGACAAAGGGGGAGATTGTTACAGCATTTCTCGGTCAAACTCGCAAGCGTTGCTATCTCAAGCTTGTTTGTCAAGTTTAGTTGCCAAAACTATAAGTCTTGATTTCTAGTCTACTTATAGCTAAGTATCGGATTAGGATAGTAAGTGTAGTTGAGCCTTACACTCCACGGCATTCATCGAATGAAGACGAAAAACTACTCAAGGGAACTTGTGGAACTTCATCAACAAAAGGTATGTGGAGACTTGAACTTATCTATCACTCAAAAGTCTATCTATTCTATCTTCTATTTTGAGGCAAAAGTCGTATTGCTATATAGACTTTAATTATACACATTTGCTATTTCGAGCCGAGTTTATCTCGCTTATCTATTTCTCGAAATATGTGTTGGTAAGCTTTTGCTTTAGCCAAGTTTATCTTTACTCGTGACGAAAGTCATGTTGATTATTTCAATAACTTGAAAATCGCTTTGATGAAAATAGTTTGTGAATAAGACTATTTTAACATCCTCTAAGAAAGTTTCAATGATTGAAATGAGAGTTTAGAACATGTAACCATCTTTGGATATAAACATAGTGTATTCTCACATTTGTGTAAAAGTCCAAATCCGGGAACCCAAAGTATGCGTACCCGTACGCGTACTGGCGGTTGCTGGAAATCCGGGCAAGTATGCATACTCGTACGCATACAGGCGGAAAGTTCATGTCCGTGAATTTCTGCTGGAGTTTGAAAGTGAAAACCAAACTCAATTAGGTTACTTATGTACGTGTACCCGTATACATACTGTTAGAGCATAGCTCGGTTGAACCCACCAAGAGTTGGTATGTCAAGTTTGGTTGTCATATTTTAGTGAACCAAAACTCATTTAAAGAGTCGCTTGATTATTTAATAGAGTCAACTTCGTATAGGTTAGCTAGAAAGTTATTAGGATATGAGACATACAAGTATTACTCGAAGACTTGAAGAATGTGAAGAAGTAAAGAGCTACAACGACGACATCATCCTTCCTCTTGAGGTTAGTAATATTTTGACTTGAACTGTTTCATTCCTAACGTATCTTTCAAGTCGTGCTATATTGAAAACATAACTGCGAAGCTGTGAATGATTATACTCTAGTTAGACGCAGTATTAGGGAATTATAATACGAAGTATAACGCCTATCTTTTGAACTTCGTATATAAGACATCGACATAATCGTATTAATGCTATTGTGATTATGTATGGGTATGGGTGAAGATTTCGTCCTAGGAAACAATGTTTTACATTCGTTTAAAGGAAGTACAATTTATAAACTCGTTTTGTGAATCAAAAGGGAAATCGCTAGGCTTATTGGTATTGTTATTCATTGCAAATCTTTGGATTACCAATATGTGTGTTTAGTATAACCGCTCATAACTTGTTTATGTATCTTGGTAAAACTATTCGCAATGCCTGACTTATTTATCAGTATGACTTTTATTAGTGAAACCAATCTTAAGTAATCACCTGAGATGGTATGATCGATATTTGTAACTGGTGTGACCATTCCTAGTCATTGGGCTTTCGATCCTAGAACTTGGTGGGACTAATCACAAGATGTGTAATCGATCCTTGTAATAGGTTAACAAGTTTCAGTAATTGGTGTAACCGATCCTATTTTTTTGCAACCGATCACAAGTAAGTACCATAAATAGTGGTAACCGATCCTGGTACTTAGTTAGCCATTTTATGGAAACTAGTGTAACCGATCCTAGTAGCCACTTGGAGGTAGAAACGAACTTTGTGTTTGGTAGAACCGTTAAACCCATGAATGGTGATTGAATGTTTTTGATCAATCACATAGTTCTTGGAAATCAGATGAACCAATTCTAAACTCGTTTGGAAGTGTGGCAAATCGTTTCCAAGATTGTAAGTATGAAAAAGGACTTGCAAAGTAAGGATGTCGACATACTTTGAACATGTGCAGTAACTCTTATCATTAATTGTTCAAAGATATTCCTTAATAGCTAAAGGAGAATCCCATGATCGAAATAAATTGAGAATCTTTTAATTAAGGTTTCTTAGTTTTTATATGCTATTTAATTTCCAGCAATTAAATGCATATCTTTAGAAAATAATAATTAGTAATGTGCATTTACTGATTATAGATTTTTCTATTGGGATTTCGGTCAATATTTGGACAGTGCATTTCCAGGAGTTATGAAAACCGATTTTGTGTTTATTGCATATCTTTGAGAATATTCGGTTTTGGAAATTCCTTGGTGTCCAAACTTCCCTGTCTATAAATACTGAAGTTTGCATTCCTAGCAAACTAATCCTCAGAGCCAGCAAAACTACCTCAGTTGTTTTGTTACTGGTGGAGCCGCCTATTCGGAGAGGAAAGTAACCTAATTAGGTGAAATCTCTTACGACCGCTCAGTTTAAAGACTTCTTTGGGATTGAGAAGCTCTATTAGTACTGTTGGTGGGAAACTAGATAATTGCAGTTTATTTTAGTTTTCGATTGATTTGATTGACTAACGGTGGTTGAACTTTGATTGCCCCTAGTTTGTTTATGTTTGAGAATCTTCTCTTCTGATATAAGATTCACTCAAACTAGATCGAAGTTTCGACGGAGATCTTTAGACTGTTTGTAGATCTAAAGACGTCTTGTGATAATCCAACGTTAACAGACTCCGTTCTATGTGTGTTTGATCACAAGAGATTCAAGTTGATTGTGTGCAGGTGCTGATTGAAGATTAAAGAAGATTTGAAGACAAGAAGACTTTTTTATACTTGTTTCGGCTAGAAAGGGATCAAACTATAGTCGTTTTCTCCTTGTGATAGATTAGATTGATTAGTCGAGTAGATCGGCATCAATACACTTCTTTGTGATTAATAGTATTGATTGCATAGTCTAACAATTACTTCGGTAGTTTTTTAGAGATTGATCTAAGGACCCGACAATGGAGTTTATTGGTTAAACGGAAGAGCCTTTGTCAAACTCATATCACTTTGTTTAAAAAGAGTTGTTACCGAACAGATTTGTTATTCCTTTACTGTTTGGAATACGAACCAAAGGAATTGTTCCAAGTGCGTGACTTACTGCAAGTTGGAGGCGCAGGGATACTGAGGAAACTAGGTGAACTATAGGTTTAGTTGCTTGGTCTCAACTATACGAAGTTGGTTTGATTTTGTATAGCAGCTTAATTCTGAGAGTATTCAATTCTGGACTAGGTCCCGGGGTTTTTCTGCATTTGCGGTTTCCTCGTTAACAAAATCTTGCTGTGTCTTTTACTTTTCTATTTCCGCAATTATAATTGTTTCATTATAATTAGAAGTAAAATACACAAACGTTAATTCCTATTTTACTTGATAGACAATCCCTAGAGTTTGGTTAAGTCTGAACCTATTATCAAGTAAACATACTTCGTTGTTGTATTGTCTCGATCTCGTATCCATAGACGATCACACGAAGTGTGAACCGATTAGTTGTATTGTCTCGACTCAGTCCATAGACAATCACTTTCGGAAAAGGACTTATAGGGGAAAAGTTTTAGATTGAGGTATATTTGGGTACCCTTGTCTTTTCAATTGGTATCAGAGCAGGCAAACACGAAAAGATCTAACAATCTGTGTTTGGTGCGATCCAACTATAAGAAAATGAATGTTATGAATGATTCAGTTAATGTAACGGCAGGATTTGACTACTTCAAAAAATTGTGGTGGAAAACACGAATGAAGTATGTAATACTCTTATTCCTAATTACTTTAGGAACAGAAATTATATCTATGTTTGTCGAGGGTGACTTACATAATTCTTTTGATTCCATAGGATTGTATATCATTGTGTTTGATACTGACTGTGACAATGATACAATGCTCTATGAGACAGGTCGTATCTCGAAAATGCATAAGATTCCTCTCAGATTTTTTTTTTACATGAACCATGGCTATTGTGTTCTTGAAAAATCTGGAATCTTAAATATATTTTGGATATCCTACCAAAGTATATATATGTACATTTTTAGATCTAGGACTATCAATGTATCGCTATCTAGGATGCGATTTTGGAAACCTTGTAACCTTACAAAAAATGATTTTTCAGTTAATAATTCTATTAACAATGGATTGCTTCATACACCTCACAACTGTTTTAATGAAGAAAGTGATCTTTTGAAATATTATAGGATTCATGATTCTAATGGTATTTTTAACAAATATCATATTTTGTTCAAATTTATCTCTGCATACTCTATTAGAAAATTCTTGAGTGAATTTCAAATGATGTTATCAAATTATGGTAATAAAAGAGTAAACATATTTTTGGACAGAAACATAGAATCAATCCAAGATAAAGATCCAGACCATGAAAAACCGGTTTTCCAAAAGAAAGACCTAGATATAAAATTGGAATTGTCTCCCCAAAAGCCTCGGTTTCCGATTTTGGTAGATTTTCCTAAAGCTAGTTATTTCCGGTTTTTGATATCTATTCTTCCTATAAAAGACAATCTCTTGCTATGTATACAAACATATTGGGCAAGATTGATCGAAACCGTAACTAGGGTTTTTCATATTTTTGCAAGTATGAGGAAGAGGAAATCAAGGGACACATCGTCTGATAACCGGGTCAGATACGATGATATTGATAGGATCAGATTTCCTAACAGTATTGATGACAAGCATGAATTTACTCGCTTTGTTGATAGCTCATGCTTTAAAAAAAAAAAAAACTCTCAAGAGAATGGAATTCACTACTGAAAAGAAATTCGATCCAGATGTCCAAGATAAGGATTATGTGAAGTTTGTTCAAGATCGGAACTGGGGCAAGCTTTTTGATTTTGAAAATATTCACCTGATATGGTAAGAGTTTTTTATGCGAATATTCATAATGTTGATCATAAAAATCTTACTTTTGTTACTCTTGTTGGTCAAGGACTCTACTATGTTGATCGTAAGACAATTTCTAATGCTGTTGAGTACAATGTGGAATGTAATCACTTGATTACTGGAGTTGAAATTGAGCATGATACCATTTCAACACATCTCATTGGAAGATCGACATAGTGGGAAAGTGGTAGATTACCAACAAAAGATATACCCTTTCACCTAAGGGTATTCGGAAAACTTGCTTTAGCAACCCTATTTGCAAGCACTAGAGATACCTCAGCTTGGGACAAAGATTTTGCAGAATTTGTTTATTTTCTGTTAAAAGGAGATTCTCAAATTGATATCTGTGGAATCATTGTCAGTCAAATGATCAAAATCTCATATTCTATTTCTTCCCAGGAATAAAGAGGCATCTCGGTTTTCCATGTATAATTACAGAGATTTGTGAATTTATCGCGAGAGACGATTTTGATGTCATGAGAAGCATTACGACTGTCTCTAAAAAGACTATATGTCAAATGATTTGAGTTCAATACAGTAATAAAATGGTTGAAAGGATTTCACCGAATTCTAAAAACAAGTCTCTTCTAGTTCATGTTGAAATTCTTGGAAAACAACTTGACTGTTTTCATAAACAACTGGGCTTTGCTGCTCGAAAAGATCCAAAAACTCTTAAAGGAATTCTAAAGATTGAATCAGAGTTTTGGAACCAAGAATCGGAAATAGAAGAAGAGCGTCGAAAAGTACTGGATCACAAGGAATGTTCCTCCCAATAATTATTTCCAAGAAAAATAGACATCAGTTTTTGATTTCTTTCAATAATTGTAAAGTTTATTATGAATAAAACTATCTTATTATGAATAAAATTATTATTTTATAATCTTTCTTGTGATAGTTTTCGGTTACATAGTCTGTGCTTGAATGCTTTATTCTATTGCTATGTACGTTTATGGGATGTTTGATTTCGGTTTTCTAACCTTGATATTCGATCTCATATTGTGTGAACCCTTATGGTTTGGGTGACTTTTTGATTTAGAGGGATTAAGTTCTAGCCCATGTTGGTAGGCTTTATCAAAGTATCATGAGGGGTTCCTGTAGAAACAATATGTGAAAAAGTCACAATATGTTGAATCTTTTGGTTTAGCATAAAAGCATATGTGTTTCGAGGTTTCAACTTTTGCATTGCAATAGTTAAAACCGGTTTTCAACCTTTCTCTAGTAAAGGTTGCTCTTTGTTGTTGTTCTTTTGTTTTGGCGGGAGGATGACAACTTCAATGGGGGAGATTTCTAAGTGAACTTGCGCTTAATGACATATCTTAAGGGGAGAAGAGGATGCTGAATTTGAGGTAACAATCTTGTTAGTTAATTGTTTTCCTGTTTAAGAAAAGCATGATTTTATTTAATATCTTTATTGCTTTTGCTTAACAAAATTTTCGGTACAATTGATGTTTATTCCATTATTTGTGTATGGATGTTTGATTGTGATTCAATTGTTTCCGGTTAAGAAAAACTATTGTTATCTTTCGTTATTGTTTGGTATCAATTGTTTCGGCTTAGAAAATTTCGGTGCAATTGCGGTGTTATAATATCTATGTTTGTTTCAATTGCTTCCGGTTAAGATAAATGATTATGCAAGTTGATTTATTTGGTTTGTATGGATTGTTTATGGCTTAACAAAAGTGTTTCGGGATCATTTGTTTAGTCCAAGTGATTTCCGGATAAGAGAAACTAAGTTTTTCGGATCTTAGTTAGACTTATCAAATGTGGAGGTTTCGGTTATTCAAGTCTAACCGAATGCCTTAACAAGAATTACTAGTTAACTAACCTAGTATTTGTCTTGTTTAAAAGTGAAAGGTCTAAGTTATTGATGAGAATAATTAGAGCATGATAAGAAAAATAAAGTTAATTCTGATTTTTATTTTGGTCTTATCGAACAAGCGATTGTACTTGTACAATCGGTTTAGCAAAAGAACTAAGGTGATTAGTCGATTTTTGAGTTGCTAAACTATTAGGGAAAATTGCTTCGGGCAATTGATTCCTAGATAACATGTTAAAACCAAATTACTTGTAGTTTCGGTTTTGATATTGGTTATCTAAAATGGTGTGTAAAACCCTCGTGCTTAGCTCTTATAGGTTTGAAAATTCTCTTTGTGAGATTTGTAAGATCCTTTCATTTTGTCCTTTATTTTTTCGTTTCTTTGTCATTTTGTGACAAAAAGGGGGAGAAATATATAGAGTAAACAAGTGATATTGACTTGTTGTGAGTTGGTATCACTAAGGGAAATGACATTTGTGCTAAAACGTTTATTCTAACGAAAAGAGTGAAAGCATAGACTAAGGGGGAGTCACATATCATATGATAGATAGTTATGATGAACTACATGAAAATAACAAAGACGTGCGGATTGAAAATCTACCTATCTTACCTTTAGGGGGAGTATTAACTTTGTTATTATAATGTCAGCAGCGGCATTTAAGGATTGAATTTAATGCAGGTTTTGTGCTGTTGAACTTGGAATCAAACGTATGTGTATAATGAATTTTTGTAATTTGTTTATCCATATGATGTAAGAGTTTTTTCACTAAAATTGACAAAGGGGGAGATTGTTAGAGCATAGCTCGGTTGAACCCACCAAGCGTTGGTATGTCAAGTTTGGTTGTCATATTTTAGTGAATCAAAACTCATTTAAAGAGTCGCTTGATTATATACTAGAGTCAACTTCGTATAGGTTAGCTTGAATGTGTTAGGATATGAGACTTACAAGTATTACATGAAGACTTGAAGAATGTGAAGAAGTATGGAGCTACAACGACAAACATCATCCTTCCTCTTGAGGTTAGTAATATTTGACTTGAACTGTTTCATTCCCTAACGTATCTTTCAAGTCGTGCATATTGAAAACATAACTGCGAAGCTGTGTATGATACTCTAGTTAGACATAGTATTAAGGAATACAATACGAGGTTTATTGCTTAACCATTAAACTTTGTATATAAGACATCGACATAATCGTATGAATGCTATTGTGATTATGTATGGGTATGAGTGAAGATTTCATCCTAGGAAACGATGTTTTACATTCGTTTTAAGGAAGTAAGTTCATAATGAATCGAAAGGGAAGTAGGCTTATTGGTATTGTTATTCATTGCTTTTGAATTACCAATATATGTGTTTAGTATAACCGCTCATAAACTTGTTTATGTATCTTGGTAAAACTATTCACAAGGCCTGACTTATGTATTGGTATGACTTTAATTAGTGAAACCGATCTTAAGTAATCACTCAGGATGGTATGATCGATGCCTTGTAAATAGAAACTTTTATCTAGCCATTGGGGAACCGATCCTAGTAAGAGGTGCAACAAATTTACAAGAAGGGAATCGATCCTTGTAAGAGGTGCAACACGTTTTTAGTTGATTGGGGAACTGATCCTATGAACATGTGCAACAAGTTTGTAGTTTTGGGGGAACCGATCCTATGGACATGTGCAACCGAATACAGGTAGTTACCATAAGTTGTGGGGAACCGATCCTAGTACCTAGTCAACCGAATTTTTGTAACTAGCGTGACTATGCACAGTACTCACATGGAGGTAGAACCGAAACTTGTTTTGGTAGAACCGTTAAACCCATGATTGGTGATTTGATAGGATAATCAATCACATAGTTCTTGGAATTCAGATGAACCAATTCTAAACTTGTTTGGAAGTGTGGCAAATCGTTTCCAAGATTGTAAGTATGAAAAAGGACTTGTAAAGTAAGGATGTCGACATACTTTGAACATGTGCAGTAACTCTTATCATTAATTGTTCAAAGATATTCCTTAATAGCTAAAGGAGAATCCCAGGATCGAAATAAATTGAGAATCTTATAATTAAGGTTTCTTAGTTTTTATATGTTATTTAATTTCCAGCAATTAAATGCATATCTTTAGAAAATAATAATTAGTAATGTGCATTTACTGATTATAGATTTTTCTATTGGGATTTTGGTCAATATTTGGACAGTGCATTTCCAGGAGTTATGAAAACCGATTTTGTGTTTATTGCATATCTTTGAGAATATTCGGTTTTGGAAATTCCTTGGTGTCCAAACTTCCTTGTATATAAATACTGAAGTTTCCATTCCTAGCAAACTAATCCTCAGAGCCACCAAAACTACCTCAGTTGTGTTGTTACTGGTGGAGCCGCCTATTCGGAGAGGAAAGTAACCTAATTAGGCGAAATCTCTTACGGCCGCTCAGTTTAAAGACTTCTTTGGGATTGAGAAGCTCTATTAGTATCGTTGGTGGGAAACTAGATAATTGCAGTTTATTTTAGTTTTCGATTGATTTGATTGACTAACGGTGGTTGAACTTTGATTGCACCTAGTTTGTTTATGCTTGAGAATCTTCCCTTCTGATATAAGATTCACTCAAACTAGATCGAAGTTTCGACGGGGATCTTTAGACTGTTTGTAGATCTAAAGATGTCTTGTGATAATCCAACGTTAACAGACTCCGTTCTGTGTGTGATTGATCACAAGAGATTCAAGTTGATTGTGTGCAGGTGCTGATTGAAGATTAAAGAAGATTTGAAGACAAAAAGACTTTTTGGGTTCATAATCTTTGGTGTGCACAATACTTGTTTCGGCTGGAAAGGGATTCAACTATAATCGGTTTATCCTTGTGATAGATTAGATTGATTAGTCAAGTAGAACGGCATCAATACACTTCTTTGTGATTAATAGTATTGATTGCATAGTCTAACAATTACTTCAGTAGTTGTCTAGAGATTGATCTAAGGACCCGACAAAGGAGTTTATTGGTTAAACGGAAGAGCCTTTATCAAACTCATATCATTTTGTTTGAAAAGAGTTGTTACCGAACAGATTTGTTGTTCCTTTACTGTTTGGAATACGAACCAAAGGAATTGTTCCAAATGCGTGACTTACTACAAGTTGGAGGCGCAGGGATACCGAGGAAACTAGGTGAACTATAGGTTTAGTTGCTTGGTCTCAACTATACGAAGTTGGTTTGATTTTGTATAACGGCTTAATTCTGAGAGTATTCAATTCTGGACTAGGTCCCGGGGTTTTTATGCATTTGCGGTTTCCTCGTTAACAAAATCTTGTTGTGTCTTTTACTTTTTTATTTCCGCAATTATAATTGTTTTATTATAATTAGAAGTAAAATACACAAACGTTAATTCCTATTTTACTTGATAGACAATCCCTAGAGTTTGGTTAAGTCTGAACCTATTATCAAGTAAACATACTTCGTTGTTGTATTGTCTCGATCTCATATCCATAGACGATCACACGAAGTGTGAACCGATTAGTTGTATTGTCTCGACTCAGTCCATAGCCAATCACTTTCGGAAAAGGACTTATATGTGGAAAAGTTTTAGATTGAGGTATATTTGGGTACCCTCGGCTTTTCAGAGATAGAGTAGATAGACTTTTTGAATGATAGATAAGTTCAAGTCTCCACATACCTTTTATTCGATGAAGTTCCACCAGTTCCTTGAGTAGTTCTTCGTCTTTGTATGATGAACACCGTGGAGTCTAGAGCTCAACTACACTTTCTATCCTAGTCTGAGACTTAACTATAAGTAGACTAGAAATCAAAAATTATAGTTTTGGCAACTAAACTTGACAACAAGCTTGAGATAGCAACGCTTGCGAGTTCGACCGAGCAGTGCTCTAACAATCTCCCCCTTTGTCAATTTTAGTGACAAAACTATCAATACATATGGATTACAAAAAAATAAACTTTGCAGCTTCTCTTCCACGTGCTTGATCTCCTTGGTTCTTCAACATTACTCGAAATCTTCGTCACTTCCAAGTACTCCAATGATTACAAAGGTTGTAAGTTTAGCATCATCATTGTTGAAAATCCGTAGCCATAACAATGAGAAAACAAAATCTCTCAATCATTGTTACACAGTGTCATAGTATTATTACACAGCATCAAAGTTCAATTGTATCACAACTTTGACAACAATACTATGGTGATATGTATCACTCTCCCTTAGTCAATTCTCCATCTCACATGGAAACCACTCCCTCTTATATAATGATCCGAAAACCATATGTATTTGTAGTGTGAACTACACATTAATTCTCCCCCTTTTTGTCAATAAAATTGGCAAAGATACGAAAACTAGTGGGATCCTAATGAAAATTTCCATAGAGACATTTCATGACCAATAGAAAGCACATATCAACTTTTTAGATGCAATCATATAGCCGAAACTAAATGCATTCATCAAGGAGTTTATAAAGATACAAGATAACCCTTATAATATTCCACAGCCGCACTCCCCACAAAGATTTGGAATAAAGCACAAGTTCAAATAAGAACTCTCCCCCATATAATGTCATTCCCGAAAGAACAACAAGAGCGACCTTACTTTCACAAGAAAAGAAGGATTTCTTTGGACAACAACAAATCATATAAGTATATGAGTTTGTATCCAAAATACTCAATTGAATTAACCACAAGGGAACCCATGATTAATTCAACCGGAATACTCAACTAAATTAACCACAAGAGAACCCATGATTAATCTAATTGGAAATGCTCAACATAAGAGGATTTACAGAGCCACACAGTATATTCATAAAAAATATGGATCAAGGAAGATCAATATTACGGAATAAACAAAGATTCATTCTATCTTCCATCACTATTTGCACAATGACATACAATAGACTTAATCTTTGTAAACAAAAGCTCATCCTTTCTTCCATCAATATTTGCATAATGACATAAAAGGCTTAACTTCTGTTTTTGTCAAAAGTTCATTCATCCTTTTATCAATACTTGCATAACGACATACAAAGGACTTAACTTTTGAAAACGTATGGGACAATCATAGTTCGCGGACGCAAACACACATATCCCATAACAACTTGCAATATATAAAACCATAAGGATTAATACTGCAAAAACAATCTTTGCCCTTAGAAGGTAGAATCAATCTTTTTCGCACGGATTTACACCAAGAATAGCTACTAAAGGCGTATGAAAAGATTTTCTTAGCAAAAAAGAACATACAAAGTCATTAACGACCATGCACCATAGTTCACATAAGATGATTGTGAATATTCAAGAATCCCATAGCAATGCGTACTACTGCTCATTCTTGAACTTCCTTCTTTGTGATTCACCAACAACATTCTTGTAAAAGCTACAAATGAGCTTAACTGAGTATTACTCCAAGAATCCAAGTACCCAAGTCCAAGAGAAGTGGAACAAGTGTGACAAAACTGAGCAAAACACTCAAAAACAATAGACAAAACAAAGACCAACCTTAACTCATCCAAATTCAGTAATTCTCATATCCATTTTGAAGATAATTAAAGTAGGAAGATAATTCAAAAAGAATGAGGTCATTCCGAGTTCGTACGAAAAAGTTACGGCCAAAACATGTTTACTAAATATTGACGTCTACATGCCAGTATGCATACGGGTTTGCAAACGAATTTTCGTGACCTGGAGCAGTATGCAAACGGGTATGCGTACTAAAACCCATGGATTTTGATTTTAAATGATGGTATGCATACCTGGTATGTGTACCATGAAGTCCAAACATCCCGAACTACTATTTTCAAACCTAAACATTTAAGAACCTTAAACACATATCAAGTTAGGCAGAAATGAACGATAAGGAAGATACGTGGAACATTATAAGTACTCTAAGAAAATAAATAAAAGCACAAATCTTTCTCAAATTTATAGACATACCTTTTTAGATAAATCTAATCGAATTCTACAGCCTTACCAAACATAATATGTGCGCCCCAATTCTCGTGCTTCCCTCACCGTATACATAACATGGCATTCCTTGGTGAGGATGCACTTACAACACAATCAAGTTGTGTTGAGGTGAACAAAGTCTTGCTCACCGCAGGTGACTGAAACATACTTTTTCGTAACTATGGAATTTTCGCCATCTATAGTTTTTGGCTTATTCTGTTTCATTTTTGGATTATCATGAAAGAGATCACTTTTAGAACCTTTCACATCCAAACCCATCTTTCCAAAGAACTTTGTAAGTTCCAACATCATGGATACTGCCTTCTCCACAGTCATGGAATTTTCTGGGAGATCATTCCTTTTCACACTCAAAACATCATTGACTTTCTTTGGTATCCACTTCTGAGTGCATTTAGGAACAACCGGAACCTTCTTCCCATTACTCTCTCCTAGAATTTTCGGAAGAGAATTGGATTGACTATTCTTTTGCAAGTTAGTCTTTCTCCAATTGGGAGCATCGGATCTTATCTTCGTCTTTATGAAGTTATCCTTTTGATAACCATTACGATTGTGAAAAGGATTCGTATGACGTTTATAGGCAAATATAGGTTTATCACATCACTGATTCCTTTGCCTAAAGATTGGACAGTTACAACCTGTAACGTTAAGGGGATTAGTCTTAACATATGATCTTGGTTTCACAACTTCTTGTGATGCCCAAACAAGAACATCATGAAGTTTCTCATTCCTTATACGGAAACGACATCTCCTTTCCAAGTGACCTTTATTTCCGCAATAGTGGCAAACATAAGGAATGTTCTTACCTCGATCCGAGTGTGCTGACTTTGGAGGTTGATATACTTTGCTCTTTTGAACCTTAACTGCCGGTGAAGGTATTTCACTTTTGCCATCAGTGGAAACCTTTTGTTGAGAATAATCACTAGTCTTGACAAATTTTACCTCTTTGCTAATACTTGGAGCATCTATTCCCTTATAGCCCAATCCTCGTGTATCACGGTGATTTTTACTTGCTCCTAGCATAGTGGTTAATTTGTTTGAACTAGTATTGAACTTTTTCAAGTTATCTTCCAACATATTGATTTTATCAAGAGCAACAGCTAAATCAGCCTCAAGACGTTTTTCTCGAACAAGACAAGCACTTTCTCTGTCATCAAAACTTGTTTGCTGGGAGGTAAACCTTGCTTCAGATTCTGCAAGTTTCTCTTCCAACAAAAAATACTTTTGATAAAGATTATCACATTCAAGTGACTTTATACGTAGGTTTTCCTCAGAATCCTTGATGATCGATTCGTTAGAACGATTCGAAACATAAACACCTGCGTAACATCTTCCCAATTTCTTGTTTTCTCGACAGAGAGGAGTCAGAAGACGTGTGACATGAGAAGTTTTCATCTTCTTGTTTTTCAACGAATCCAATAGCTTAACATACTCTGAGACTTCCTCATCGACATCTCTATCAATATCTGAGTCACCTTCATCAGAAAGTTCATCCAATTGTTCTTTTAGGCATGTTTCCCAGATATCAACAATTTCTACATCATGAGGATGTTTAGATATTGACCTAGATGTGACAGTTCTCTCAGGTGAATTTAAGCTTTGAAAAAACATCTGGTAATTTCTGAACTGGTACGTTATTAGAGATAGACTCGTTCATAAAGTCAGATTGCTTCAAACACAGACTTATAAGGTCTTAAACGTGTTTGCCTGCTCTGATACCAATTGAAAAAGTGGGGGTACAACAACCTCACCCAAAAATTCTCTTAGCAATCTGTATGGACTAACTCCAATATACTTTTAAGAGAATCAACTAGACAGTCAGACTCAATCTTAATAAAAAGTATATTAAAGAGTTATATCTCAATTTCTCGATTCAATCCTTACTCAAGCAAATAGAAATCTGCGAGTCTAATTGAATACAAGAGAAATTAACTTGAATGGTACCAGAGACCAATGTTCAAGTATCAATCAACAACCAAAGGTCGGATTTCCCAAATGATTGATTCAACGCACAACCTGTGATATTTCAGTTATATAACAACATATAATGCGGAAAAGAAATAACACAGACACCAGAAGTTTTATTAGCGAGGAAACCGCAAATGCAGAAAAACCACGGGACCTAGTCCAGATTGAACACACACTGTATTAAGCCGCTACAGACACTAGCCTATTACAAACTAACTTCGGTCTGGACTGTAGTTGAACCCCAATAAATCTCACACTGATCCAAGGTACAATTGCGCTACTTACGTCTCTGATCCCAGCAGGATACTACGCACTTGATTCCCTTAGCTGATCTCACCCACAACTAAAAGTTGCTATGACCTAAAGTCGAAGACTTTAATAAACAAATCTGTCTCACACAGAAAAGTTTACAATAATAGATAAATCTGTCTCCCACAGAAATACCTACAAGTTTTGTTCCGTCTTTTGATAAATCTAGGTGAACAGGAACCAATCGATAACCCGGACTTATATTCCCTAAGAACAGCCTAGAATTATCAATCACCTCACAATAATCTAAATCGTATGACGACGAAACTAGATATTGTGGAATAACAAACGATTAGATGAAGATGTTTGTGATTTCTTTTATCTTGCCTATCGGAGAAATTATTCTCGAGTCAATTATTTCAATTGTACTTAATACAATAGAATCGGACAAGATCAGATCACGCAACTACAAAGAAAATAGTTGGGTCTGGCTTCACAATGCCAATAAAGTCTTCAAGTCGTTAACCTATAGGGCCTCGGTAGAAACCTAAGGTTAAAGGAGAATCAACTCTAGCTTATACAACTAGTATCACACAGGAGGTGTGGGGATTACCTTTCCCAGTTGCTAGAGTTCTCCTTTATATAGTCTCCAAATCAGGGTTTGCAAGTTACCTTGGTAACAAAGCATTCAATATTCACCGTTAGATAAAAACCTGATTAGATTCAAGCTAATATCTTTCAACTGTTAGATCGAACTTAGCTTGTTATACACAAATGAACTATACGTTATTTAGGTTTATGTAACCGTACCTAAACGTGTACAATTCGTTGTTCAACAGTAGTTAACCAAATGGTTAGCCATATGACCACTTTTATATCAACCTTATTCATCTTCTCCATAACTAGTTCAAATGACTCAAATGAACTAGTTCAAGAGTTGTTCATTTGCTTAGATCTCATAGAAGTATACAAGACACAATCGAAGCAAAATTGGTTTTGATTCACTCGAATCGATTCATGAACTTTATAGCCACGGTTTGCAATATGCATTCCTTAGTTTATATAAATTTAAGTTCACGAATAAACCAATTTTAGAAAGTAACACATTTAAGTATGTGTATGGGTATGCGTACTTAAGTAATCGATTTTAAGTTTGATTTGGTTTTCAAACTCAGTAGAAATTCATGGACGTGAACTTTCCGCCAGTATGCGTACGGGTACGCGTACTTAGGTAACCAGATTGAGTTGGTTTTGAAATCCAAACTCAGCAGAAATTCACGGACGTGAACTTCCGCCAGTATGCGTACGGGTACGCATACTTACCCAGTCTCCATCAACCATTTTGTATACACAAGTATGCATACATTTGGTTCCCGGTTTTGGACTTATACACTAATGTGCGAACACATTATATATGCTTATATCCAAAGATGGTTACATATTCTAAACTCTTTATTTCAATCATTGAAACATTCTTAGAGGATGTTAAATAGTGGTTATTCACACACTATTTTTCATCAAAGCAATTTTCAAGATATTGAAATAATCAACATGACTTTCGTCACGAGTAAAGATAAACTTGGTCAAAGCGAAAGCTTACCAACACATATTTCGAGAGCGAGATAAACCCGACTTGAAATAGCAAATGTGTATAATCGAAGTCTATATAGTAATATGACTTTTGTCTCAAGATAGGAGATAGAGTAGATAGACTTTTTGAGTGATAGATAAGTTCAAGTCTCCACATACCTTTTAGTCGATGAAGTTCCACCAGTTCCTTGAGTAGTTCTTCGTCTTTGTATGATGAAAGCCGTGGATTCTAGAGCTCAACTACACTTTCTATCCTATTTCGAGACTTAGCTATAAGTAGACTAGAAATCAAGACTTATAGTTTTGGAAACTAAACTTGACAACAAGTTTGAGATAGCAATGCTTGCGAGTTCGACCGAGCAGTGCTCTAACACTTGGTTCCTTGTATTCTCATCTGGATTCTCTAGCAGCTAACATGTATGCCTCCAACGGATATATGAAAGTAGAATCACATGTTCACATCGCCTTTCTCCAAACACTCTTATGGGAACACTTCAAAGGTTACGCTCCTAATCCTGCAACTTCATTCTGCAATATATACGGAGGCTCCAGGATACTCCGTTGGCTAAAAAGGCGTCTGAAGCCTGGGTTGAAGCTTATTGACTTTCTTGATAATGTGCATGCCATAGATTTTCGTCCTTGGGCATCGGTTCACTCATCTATAGTCAGCCAAACACCTTTGCCTCTACCTCTGATATAACGTTGCATTCTGATGGAAAGGACATGAGTATCGGCGAAATCATGTTTATGCGAAGCTGCACACCTGGATATGTTCCATCTTTCTTTAAGGAGTCTTTTACTATTGTTCTTTATAATATTGACAGAGCCGCTCGTCAGATGGGTTTTGATCAGGGAATCCTTTTTTGTCTCCCGCAAAAGGCTCCAGTGGATCTCTTGACCTCTGTTTTTGATACTAGCGTCTTTGCAACAAAGAAGAGCCTATCATTCTTGCTTCTTGGGAGAAAACCGGTGGCGACTCCTAGGTACAAGGAGTTCTAGAGAGAAGAGCTCCTGGCTTTTTAAAAATTCGTGCAGGAAGTTGTGGCGGTTCCACGTGGCAGACCTTCTCCTGAAACCTTAGAAAAACATAAGCTATTGAAGACGCTTCCTTCAGGCAAATGAACCAGAGCTCGTGTCTCTAAACAAGGTGAGTGCAGTCCCCAGGAGAAAAAGACAAGGTCGAAGAAGCGTGCAGGCGGCATTCAAACGACTTCAACGGCTCCAGTAGTTTTTAATTCTTCCAACATGTAGGTACGTATATGTTTTCTCTTAACCGGCCGAATTTTAGGTATTTTGGGCCATCCTCACTAAACATCTTCCCCCTTTTTTTTAAAAAAATATTAGGGTTTCGGGAACATGAATGCCTTTGCTAGACTCGCACGCAGCCACAACATGGTGCCTTCAGAAGAGAAATCCGGTGATATTGAGTCTCTAGAAGATGAAGATGAAGCTGAAGACGAAGAAGGTTCAGAATCCGGCAGCGATGAAGGAAGCACTTCTAAGCGTAGTAGAGAATCTAATTATTCCAGCGAGCCGGAAGATGAGCTGGTATGTCTTCTACATATTTTCTGGAAAATAATTCGCTCTTTGACGTAAAATAAACATTAATTTGTGATATTACAGCGCAAAAACAATCTCGAGGTGGAGATGGACAATGATGCAGAGAACATTGTTGCCCCTTCTGAGGGGGATAAAGATATTGCGTCCATGGTTGTAGATGCGATTGCCTACAAAGAACCTCTCGAAACCGACATGGCATTAGTTGTGCATTCCGCTGCTGTAGCTACTTTTGATCCCCCGTTTGACGTTCCCTTCACATACCACGTGTTGGTTGGAGGATTAAGTGTACCGGCTAAGTATGCGGAGTTGTACACCAAAATATGGAAGAAGCATGGGCACATTGCCACAACCAAGAAGGTTAAGAGTCGTTTTTCATTGGTTAAACGTGTCGAAGAAGCTCTATCTTCCATTCATGATATGTGCAACGCGACCGTGCACACCGTTTCTGAGGAAGTAGTTTCAAACTGGGAATTCCACCGAGATATGTTTGTGAACTTTGAGTTTAACGCCTCCTGGTTCTATGAAGGATTTTCTAAAATCCAAAAGCTACAAGATGAAACGAATGAAGTTCCCTCCATGGACTTCATTAATCAACAAGAGGTAGAGATCGAGAAATTATCCCAAGAGTTGAAGTTGAAGCAGGCTGCTCTCCAGAACATGAAAGATGCTTTTTCCAAGAAGGACAAGTTGTTGCTGGACGGTTTCCCTTGAACACTTTATTCTTTCTCCTTTATATTTCCTTTTTAGGTGTTTTTGAGTGACGTGAGGAATTCTTTTCATGGTTTGATTTTATGGTTTTGAACTGGTAGGTGATTGTTTTGTGATGATTGAATTCGTGTTTTTTTTTGTTGAAATAATTCGTGGGTAATCTTCTGAAAGAATAATGCTTGGGTCGACTAACAAACTAAAATTCCAATTTTGAATGCAAGTAACGCAATCATTCTAGAGAAATTGCAAATATTGCATAGAAAGGAAAATGCTAGAAGAAAGGATAATATGATGCTTCAGAACGTATCATTGGCTTTGTTAGAGCATAGATCGGTTGAACCCACCAAGCTTTGGTATGTCAAGTTTGGTTGTCATATTTTAGTGAATCAAAACTCAATTTAAGAGTCGCTTAATTATGTACTAGAGACAACTTCGTATAGGTTAGACTAGAAAGATTAGGATAATGAGACATACAAGTTGGTAGGTCTGGAAAGATGCCTACAATATTAACTGCAAGTGCACAGTGCCAATTATGTAAGGTGCAAATACAGGTCGATCCTCAGGGACAAGGAGGATGTAGAGTTGTTTCTAAAGTCTTACTTCAACTGATTCAATACAAACAGTAATCAAAAAGGGGTTTTGTTTACGTCGATACGATAAAGTGATGGATGATTATACTACGCAAACAAGATTAAAACAAACAAAAAGAGAAACAAGGGCTTCGAATTCACCTCCTAAATGTATAGAAATCCTAGATTTGATAAACCAGTTCTCCTTTCAATCAAGGAGCTATAGAAGTTCCATCCTCAAACTACCTTGAAGGTGTGATAAATCACTTATTCAAATGGATAATTTAACCTCGGCAAAATATGTCAATTCCTAGCATTATCTATCTGTTTAAGGCATAGATAATAACAAATTGAGCTAAATCAGATCAAATAGTGCTTGAAAACAGACAAAGAATTGTTCTAACAACCATGGATGCATGACATACAAGGTGAAAGTAATTTGATGTTTTTCAGAGATTCAATCATGCTTTCAATAAAAGTTCCATGATGAACAAAGTAAAATCAAACCAAAAGATTCTAATTATTTAGGGGTTTCATCTAAACCATATGAAGAGATTAAAACATAACTAAGAAAATAGAAAACCTAAATTACATCTACTACAGATTGTTGCACCGGCTAATCCGGGTTTAACATCCAAATATAACTGCAACCCCATTTATACAAGATTCCCCCCTAACTATTCAATCCCATTGACAGTAATTACACAAGAATGAATCTAGGAAATTGATAGTCTTGAAACTCACCACTGATGTAGTCTACTTCATCATACACTGACATTGTAATGTCATCACTAATTTCAGATGTTGTCGGTGTTGAAAGGAAATATGATTTAAGACCTAATATGACAACACAACACCCTATTGTTCACCACAACCACCCTTATTGTCTTCTGCAGATGATATTTCAGAGAATTCAAGCCCTCAATTCGACAAACCCTGCTGCTTTTGTTCTTCATAGCCGCCCTACTGTCGATCAATTCAGAGACGAGGCTTAGGTCAAAATTAGGGACAAGATAAAGATGAAAGGGCAGTTGGATGGTGATGTTTCTGGTTCAAAGAGTGGTATAATTGAGAGAGGGAGATGGTGGTGGTTTGGCAGTACAGAGGGATAGGTTAATCAGAGAGAAAGAAAATAGGTTGAGTGGTACTGTTGTCGGGTAGAGGAAGAACATGAATTTTTGTTTCTGAGATTGGAAATGTTGATGGGAAGAGTGATAAGGGGCATGTTTTGGTGTTCAGTAGCAATACCCAGCATAGGTATATGAGAGCCCAATACACACTTTCTTTTATACTTCAGTCAATTCGGCCCATTAACCATAAATCACCAATGCTTCTTTTGACACTATTGTTTGGTCCATGGACTCAGCCAATCCACTGATACTGCTGTCTGCACTTTTGCTTGCAGATTTCATGCTTCATGTGTACCATTCCACTCTCCGCAATGCCAATCAAACTCTTTTTATTCTCCTACGAACAAAACAAGCACTAATTATCAATATTTACAACAAAAAGGATTATTGATACCTAACACACAAAATACATAATTTGATTTAAAATAAGACACTAAATTATTTGAGATGTGACAAAAGACAACAAAATGGCCTAGAAATATGCATTATTAAGCACCGATCACACCCCCAAACCTGAATTTTGCTCGTCCACGAGTAAAACAAAACTAAGTTCTAATACAAGCTCAGATTCCAAGAAAGTGATACCTGCATTCAGTTTTAGCTCACAACAATTGGATATGTCAATCTAGCTTTCAAAGGCACAATTCTAGCACTGGAACAACTAAAGACATGTGATAAGAGTGGAAAGTGTATCACCTTAGACATGCATAGAGAATGGTTTACTGTAGGAAGTTATGACTGCCAATTACTAAGAGATAGTTTTTAGGCTAAGAACTGAATTCAAAGCCAAGCTAGTTGTCCGGCTTTACGAGAATTGTGAATGTTCACCATAAGAGTTGGTGATATTTCAGTTTACCCGCGTTGTACATCGATGGCATACACCCTCCCTTGCTTATTACAAGACTATTTACATTCATATATACAAAAGGAAACATAACTAAAGAGAAACTGATTCAATGAGAAACTGACTCAATGGTTTGAAACAAAAGACAATAACAATTCATTTTAATTTCTTTTTTTTTCCTTTTCTTCTTTTTCTGAATTTCTTTCTCAGCTGATTTTGGAATAACACAGATACAAGCATAAGATGACACAACAACTTTACAAAAACAGAAAAATACATGACACTTTTAGCAAGAGGTAGCCCTTTTCGATGCACCCGGTCAAACTCAATGGTTGCTTTTCTTAATGTATCCTCCAACTTCTATCCCAGCCAACCAAAGAACAAGCTAGTCAAGTCTCATTCAGTATTCTAGATGATTGGCAGCCTACTTAACCTATGAAACACCGACGCTATACAAGCTTGGTAGATCGTGCATGTGCAAATTTTCTATATCACAATGTGAATTGTGCTAGAATCAGGGGTGCCTCATCATCTAGACTAAGAATCCTAAGATATTATACATGCGCAGGCATCACAAATCAAGGTAAATGAGCTCCATTTTTTTTTTCATTTTTCATTTTTTTATAACAAAAAGAAAGAGTTCAGTTTTCAATTATAGCATGCCATCAGTCATATGGTATCTACTTTTCACCCCCAAACCTAAACTAAACATTGTCCTCAATGTTTTAAAAGATAAACATGATTTTTTAACTAACATACCAGGAGAACCATGTTGAGTATAGAAAAAGGAAAGAGATTACCAGATGTTGGCGAAAGCAAGACTAGAACTCCATTATTCAACGCTAGAATCCAAAAAGAAATCAACTAATAAGAAAATTGGATTAGCACAGTTATATACAGAAATGATTCACCATAAATATACAACCTAAAGAGTTGAGGATCAACCCAAAAGAAGACATGGATAAACATCAACAGTCTTACACAAATATAACAAGAAAGTGCAAGTAAGGCTGCATATGTGAACGAGTTACCCCCAAACTTGAATTTTTCAACTGCTATGTTTTTGGACACAAAATCTCGCAACTGCAAGGGTACATCATGCACAAGGTCTAATTCAAAGTGAACTATGTTAGGAACGGGCAGTGACACACATTCCAACTGTGGCTCCTTAAAGATGTTATATTTAGAAGAAAAATGGTCCAAAAGAACTTGAGAAGCACACAGTTCCAATCCTAGATTAGGTACTTTTAGAAAAGTTGGTTTTACAATTTTGTTACAAACCAAATCTAGGTTGGGTGGAAGAGTCTCAGTCTGTGACTTAGGCAGGAAATTCGGCACATCTGTGTTGCTCACAAGTATGAAATCAAAAGTACCATTATTACCAGTCACATCAACATCCCCTAAGTCATCTACAAGTGTTGCAGCATGCTTACATTCATTGAACAATTCAACAAACCACAATTCAGAATCATGATTATCTAAAGTCTCCATCCCATGCATAAGAAAATCAGAAGACACAACATATGTTGACCTAGGCAGGGATTTAGACACATCAAGGTTATTTTCACGCATATGATCATTGGTGTCAACAGAAAATTCGACCTTCCCTAAGTTAGACACTAGCTGTGTGTTATGCTCTCCGTCACAGAACAGCTGTACAAGCCCCAAATCAATATCAACATCATCCAAAATTTCAGAGTTACGGATAAGAAAATCAGAAGAAACATCATTTTTCAAAGTTGCAACAATGGAGTCTAAGGTTAGAGTAACAAAAGATTCCACATCAACATTTTCAGAGTAAACATGATCTTCTAACATTAAATCATTATCATCATCATCGTAACAAGGATGCAATGCCTCATTCAAAACCATAGTGTCTCTACTCCATTCATGTACCTCTATATCAGGTTCATATTCAATATTATTTGCACGAGTAGGAATAGATGCACTATTTTCAAAATTTACTTCATTGGGACTAACAAACAATTCATCTTGAAATTCCTCCCTTCCCCCATTCTGTAAATGAATCAGATTCATTTTTAAAAGCATATTAAGTTGTTCAAGGGGAGTGGAGTTATCAACAATGGGTAACATCGTTTCAAATGGATGTTCAGTACATGGTTGTTCATGAGGGTTACTATAAGATAAAAATCCAGAAATGTTGACATATGGATTACCTTGGAGATACCCATCAGTGCATGCAAAATTTGGGTCATCTGAATACTCTAGGTCACAAGTCTGTGAGAAGGGGGTATTTTCTTGCATTTGATAAAAAAACAGTTATCATGGTCCACTCTAGACTGCCTAAAAGCAAACACTTCAGGGCAGTGCTTGGTTAGATGATTTGTGCTTCTACACACGACACACACAATGACTTCAGTTGGGCTAGATAACTGAGCGCAACATTTTCCCCAAATTTGCGCGCCTCCAACACTTCAACTCGACTGATCAGATGATCCAGAGATGATGAATGTGTGGGTGGGACACTATAGAAATGTTCATTTGCACCTTGTGCTGAGTGATACATGTGTGAATAATCATTGGGGTTTGTATATATAAGCTCAGGACGATGGAAATGTCCATAATAATCCCTATAACTATTAACATCATGGTCTGTTGGAAACTCATAACGTGCAGCATGCTCTTGTGCAAGTTCCCTAATTGATTTATGCGATGATTTTTCATCCCTAACACCAGTCCAAAATCCTGACATGAATCTCTCAAACAGTCCTAAACACAATATAAAGGGTCACTAACTGGCAGGTTCGTGGATGTATGTAGACACAGGGTTTTGCATGGTTCGGGAGATTCACAGTGATGTAAAAATTTAGCTAGCAGATATGTTACTCAAATAGTACAGGAGAATGCACACAGATACCATATGTTATGGCTATCAAACAGCCAAGCAATTCACAAAATAGGGAGCAAAGCATGTGAGATTCCAAGGCCAGAGATTATGCACACAGAATCAATCTCAGTAAAATAGTAATTCCAGTTAGCACAGATGTTACTCAAAACATCACAGGGGAATGTGCATGGGAACCAAAAGTTGTAGGGTTTTGAGTAATGTTCAGTCAGGCGACTAGCTTATCAGGTAAACAGGGCATATCATTCAAGACAGAGCATCAAGTTCGAGAATGAATATTGAGCAATGAAGCTACAGGTTCAACAAGCAGTGATGGAAGTTATCTGAGATAATAACATTAAAGTTTGAGAATGATACCGCCAGTATAAAACTGGGCTTAGGCAGTACCACAGATTGTGATGCTCCTTTTTCTCTCTTTGTTTGTCCTTCCTTTCCTTGTTTCGCAGTGCAGTATTACATGTACCACCGATACAGGACCGGGTTTAACCACAATGCTCAGGTTTGCTTCGATCCTTTCCCTTCTCCTTCTTGTTGTCGCAACAGTATTGCAGATACCGCGGATACAGGACTGGGTATAGGCACGACAGACAAGCGTGTTTTGTTCCCTTTTCTCATTTTCCTTGTCTTGCACAACAGTATGGCAGGTACCTGTTTTTTCTCAAGAGAAGATTTCAGCACACAGAAATGTAAATACATAGGAAGTATGAAACTGTTGCTACAAACTGAGCCTAAAATGTTTTGTTGCAGGGAGATAAAAAGGGTGAGTGTCTACTATGCCAAATGAGGCTAACATGTATTGCACTAATTGATAGAGGATGGGGTGCGAGAATGGTTGTATTGTATAGTACAGGTTGATGATAAATTGTTAACTACTAGCGGATTAGCAGTACCAGACTCTGTGTTACAACGATCTCTACAGATGATTGACCCACAGCTGCAAATTACATTCGAGAAAAGTGCAAAATCAGGTACGATGCAGCTGAAATGGGAGCACGTCAGCTCTGCAGGACTAGCTAGCACAACCAAGGGCTCAGCAATTTCAAAGTGAATGTCACAATGCATCCTGATATGCAACTCAGGTTATGCAGTTTCAAGTTTTAAGTACAGGTGACAGGGTGAAACAGCAGGTATTAAAACCAAGACAAAGAAAAGCTAAACTTCACAATCTTATATGACTTGGTGATGGATATATACAAATATGATTTAAACTATGAAACAACTAAATCAAACAAATGTACAAACTAAGCTACAGGATACTATGAACTATAGATGCATATAACTAAACTAGTTTTGGAAATGATGCAGCTAACTGAAACAAAATGCAGATATGCGATGAAACTGAAGATTAAAAACTACAGCTAAGTTGCGCTATAACAGAAAAAGTAAAATCTAAACAAGTATATACATAGCCTACAGATGCAGTTCTGCGAATGAGAATGGAGTGATGGAAACTACAGTTACCAATGCGACTAAGATGCTACATAACCAAACTATAACTACACTAGCAGGCTACAGATGAGAGTACAGAAGACCTAATATGCTATACAAAATACAGGACTAAGTTATTTTACAGGTCAATGATGCTGGCAACAGAATGCAAGTAAACTGAAAAAAGATGCTAAAATATAGATATGAACTGAATACGGAATGATTGAAATATTTTTTATTTTATTTTTTTATATATATAGGTTAATCTTACTGATTGCAATATATTACAGATGAACTCAGAATTAAAAACTATAGCCAAGGTGTCATAGAACTAACCTACAACTATAGATTATACTACTTGAAAGCTTTTAATTAAAACAAGATGCAAGATATAACAGATGGATTACATTACTGAGATGATACTATCAAAGGTAGAAAGAAAGAAACTTCAAAATATTCACAGAATTCTAGATGCAGGTGATTGAATGAACAAACCTTGCAACTACAGAAAACACTTAAAGAGATGGGATGAAAATTATATACACAGATGGGTTTAACTACTGTAAGCTAAGAAAGTAAAACAATTGAAAATTTTGATAAGCAGCTACTG
This sequence comes from Papaver atlanticum, assembly GCA_023531105.1. Taxonomy (NCBI): domain Eukaryota; kingdom Viridiplantae; phylum Streptophyta; class Magnoliopsida; order Ranunculales; family Papaveraceae; genus Papaver; species Papaver atlanticum. Next base: position 2,095,009 of record JAJJMB010004448.1, on the reverse strand, counting down.
GATGCGACAGACTACAGATGGGATGGAGTTAACCTGCTAAGTTATGACTACAAAACATCATATGGAAAAAAATTACAGAAGCACAGAAAACTGACAAGTCACAGCAACACAAATGCAGGCAGTTTCAAGTGATGCAAGATATATGTGCAAATGGACTAACTAATACAATGATGCTGGTACGAGAATGCAGGTAGATAGTATAATTGAAGTTAAAAGAAAAACTACAACAGCTAATATGCAATAGAACAAGCTACAACTATAATGGAAGGAAAACAAAAGAAAATCTAACACATATGTACAATATTAACTGAAACCAGTAAAGTAAATATGGAAACTTCAGCTACACCGCTAACGAGTCCCCGACAACGGCGCCAAAAACTTGGTAGGTCTGGAAAGATGCCTACAATATTAACTGCAAGTGCACAGTGCCAATTGTGTAAGGTGCAAATACAGGTCGATCCTCAGGGACAAGGTGGATGTAGAGTTATTTCTAAAGTCTTACTTCAACTGATTCAATCCAAACAGTAATCAAAAAAGGGTTTTGTTTGCATCGATATGACAAAGTGATGGATGATTATACTACGCAAACAAGATTAAAACAAACACAAAGAAAACCAAGGGCTTCGAATTCACCTCCTAAATGTATAGAAATCCTAGATTTGACAAACCAGTTCTCCTTTCAATCAAGGAGTTATAGAAGTTCTAGCCTCAAACTACCTTGAAGGTGTGATAAATCACTTGTTCAAATGGATAATTTAACCTCAGCAAAATATGTCAATTCCTAGCATTATCTATATGTTTAAGGCATAGATAATCACAAATTGAGCTAAATCAGTTCAAATAGTGCTTGAAAACAGACAAAGAATTGTTCTAACAACCATGGATGCATGACATACAAGGTGAAAGTAATTTGATGTTTTTCAGAGATTCAATCATGCTTTCAATAAAAGTTCCATGAAGAACAAAGTAAAATCAAACCAAACGATTCTAATTATTTAGGGGTTTCATCTCAACCCTATGAAGAGATTAAAACATAACTGAGAAAATAGAAAACCTAAATTACATCTACTACAGATTGTTGCACCGGCTAATCCGGGCTTAACATCCAAATATAACTGCAACCCCATTTATACAAGATTCCCCCCCCTCCCCCCAACTATTCAATCCCATTGACAGTAATTACACAAGAAGAAATCTAGGAAATTGATAGTCTTGAAACTCACCACTGATGTAGTCTACTTCATCATGCACTGACATTGTAATGTCATCACTAATTTAAGATGTTGTCGGTGTTAAAAGGAAATCTGATTTCAGACCTAATATGACAACAGAACACCCTATTGTTTACCACAGCCACCCTTATTGTCTTCTGCAGATGATATTTCAGAGAATTCAAGCCCTCAATTTGACAAACCCTGCTGCTTTTGTTCTTCATAGTCGCCCTGCTGTCGATCAATTCAGAGACGAGGCTTAGGTCAAAATTAGGGACAAGATAAAGATGAAAGGGCAGTTAGATGGTGATGTTTCTGGTTTAAAGAGTGGTACAGTTGAGAGAGGGAGATGGTGGTGGTTTTGTAGTAGAGAGGGCTAGGTTAATCAGAGAGAAAGAAAATAGGTTGAGTGGTACCGTTGTAGGGTAGAGGAAGAACATGAATTTTTGTTTCTGAGATTGGAAATGTTGATGGGAAAAGTGATAAGGGGCATGTTTTGGTGTCAGCAGCAATACCCAGCATAGGTATATGAGAGCCCAATACACACTTTCTTTTACACTTCAGTCAATTCGGCCCATTAACCATAAATCACCACAGCTTCTTTTGACACTATTGTTTGGTCCATGGACTCAGCCAATCCACTGATACTGCTGTCTGCACTTCTGCTTGCAGATTTCATGCTTCATGGTGTACCATTCCACTCTCCGCAATGCCAATCAAACTCTCTTTATTCTCCTACGAACGAAACAAACACTAATTATCAATATTTACAACAAAAAGGATTATTGATACCTAACACGCAAAATACATAATTTGATTTAAAATAAGACACTAAAGTATTTGAGATGTGATAAAAGACAACAAAATGGCCTAGAAATATGCATTATTAGGCACCGATCACAAGTATTACTTGAAGACTTGAAGAATGTGAAGAAGTAAAGGGCTATATCGACGACATCATCCTTCCTCTTGAGGTTAGTAATATTTTGACTTGAACTGTTTAATTCCCAACGTATCTTTCAAGTCGTGCTATATTGAAAACATAACTGCGAAGCTGTGAATGATTATACTCTAGTAGACATAGTGTTAAGGAATTAGAATACGAAGTATAACGCTTATCTTTTGAACTTCGTATATAAGACATCGACATAATCGTATGAATGCTATTGTGATTATGTGTATGGGTATGGGTGAAGATTTCGTCCTAGAAAACTGTTAGAGCACTGCTCGGTCGAACTCGGAAGCGTTGCTATCTCAAGCTTGTTGTCAAGTTTAGTTGCATAAACTATAAGTCTTGATTTCTAGTCTACTTATAGCTAAGTCCCGGACTAGGATAGAAAGTGTAGTTGAGATCTAGACTCCACGGCGTTCATCATACAAAGACGAAGAACTACTCAAGGAACTGGTGGAACTTCATCGACTAAAAGTTATGTTGAGACTTGAACTTATCTATCACTCAAAAAGTCTATCTACGCTATCTTCTATCTTGAGCCAAAAGTCGTATTACTATATAAACTTCGATTATACATATTTGTTATTTCAAGTCGAGTTTATCTCGCTCTTGAAATATGTGTTGGTAAGCTTTCTCTTTGGCCAAGTTCATCTTTACTCGTGACGAAAGTCATGTTGATTATTTCAATATCTTGAAAATTGTTTTGATGAAAAATAGTGTGTGAATAACCTCTTTTTAATATCCTCTAAGAATGTTTTAATGATTGAAATAAAGAGTTTAGAATATGTAACCATCTTTGGATATAAGCATATATAGTGTGTTCGCACATTAGTGTATAAGTCCAAAACCGGGAACCAAATGTATGCATACTTGTGTTTATACAAAATGGTTGATGGAGATTGGGTAAGTATGCGTACCCGTACGCATACTTGCGGAAGTTCACGTCCGTGAGTTTCTGCTGAGTTTGGATTTCAAAACCAACTCAATCTGGTTACCAAAGTACGCGTACCCGTACGCATACTGGCGGAAAGTTCACGTTCGTGAATTTCTGCTGAGTTTGAAAAACAAATCAAACTCAAAACCTGTTACTTAAGTACGCATACCCGTACGCATACTTAAGTGTGTTACTTTCTAAAATTGGTTTATTTATGAACTTACATTTATATAAAATAAGGAATGAATATTTGCAAACCGTGGCTATAAAGTTCATGAATCGATTCGAGTGAATCAAAACCAATTTTGCTTCGATTGTGTCTTGTATACTTCTATGAGATCTAAGCAATTGAACAACTCTTGAACTTGTTCATTTGAGTCATTTGAACTAGTTATGGTGAAGATGAATAAGGTTGATATGAAAGTGCTCATATGGCTAACCATTTGGTTAACTACTGTTGAACCAACGACTTGTACACGTTTAGGTACGGTTACACAAACCTAAATGACGTAAAGTTCATTTGTGTATAACAAGCTAAGTTCGATCTAACGGTTGAAAGATATTAGCTTGAATCTAATCAGGTTTTCATCTAACGGTGAATATTGAATGCTTTGTTACCAAGGTAACTTAGATTGCAAACCCTGATTTGGATACTATATAAAGGAGAACTCTAGCAATTGGGAAAGGTAATCCCCACACCTCCTGTGTGATACTAGTTGTATAAGCTAGAGTCGATTCTCCTTTAACCTTAGGTTTCTACCGAGACCCTGTAGGTTAACGACTTGAAGACTTCATTGGGATTATGAAGCCAGACCTAACTATTTTCTTTGTAGTTGCGTGATCTGATCTTGCCCGATTCTATCGTATTGAGTACAATTGAAATAATTGACTCGAGATTAATTTCTCCAATAGGCAAGATAAAAGAAATCACAAACATCTTCGTCTCATCGTTTGTGATTCCACAATATCTATTTTCGCCATCATATGATTTAGATTATTATAAGGTGATTGATAATTCTAGGCTGTTCTTCGGGAATATAAGTCCAGGTTATCGATTGGTTCCTGTTCACCTTGATTTATCAAAAGACGGAACAAAACTTGTAGGTATTTCTGTGGGAGACAGATTTATCTATTCCAATAGACTTTTCTGTGTGAGACAGATTTGTTTATCAAGTCTTTGACTTTGGGTCGTAGCAACTCTTAGTTGTGGGTGAGATCAGCTAAGGGAATCAAGTGCATAGTATCCTGCTTGGATCAAAGATGTAAGGAACGACACTATACCTTGGATCAGTGTGAGATTGATTGGGGTTCAACTACAGTCCAGACCGAAGTTAGTTTGTAGTAGGCTAGTGCCTGTAACGGCTTAATACAATGTGTGTTCAATCTGGACTAGGTCCCGGGGTTTTTATGCATATGTGGTTTCCTCATTAACAAAACTTATGGTGTCTGTGTAATTTCTTTTCCGCATTATATTTTGTTATATAATTGAAATATCACAGGTTGTGCGTTGAATCAATCAATTGGGAAATCCGATATTTGGTTGTTGATTGAAATTGATTGACACTTGAACATTGGTCTTTGGTACCGTTCAAGTTAATTTCTCTTGTATTCAATTAGACTCGCAGATTTCTATTTGCTTGAGTAAGGATTGAATCGAGAAATTGAGATATAACTCTTTAATATAATTTTTATTAAGATTGAGTCTGACTGTCTAGTTGATTCTCTTAAAAGTATATTGGAGTTAGTCCATACAGATTGCTAAGCGAATTATTGGGTGAGGTTGTTGTACCCCCACTTTTTCAGAAGCAATGTTTACATTCATTTAAAGTAAGTACATTCATGAACTCGTTTTATGAATCGAAAGGGAAATCGCTAGGCTTATTGGTATTGTTATTCATTGCATATCTTTGGATTACCAATATGTGTGAGTTAGTAGAAACGATCGTAACCTGTTATGTATCTTGGTAAAACTAGTCACAATTCCTGACTTATGTATTGGTATGACTTTTATTAGTGTAACCGATCCTAAGTAATCACCTAAGATGGTATGATCGATAGTAGTAATTGGTGTGACCGATCCTAGTAATTGGTGTAACCGATCCTAGTAATTGGTGTGACCGATCACAAAAGAGTTATAATCGATCCTTGTAATTGGTGTAACCGGTCCTGGTAATTGGTGTAACCGATTCTGGTAACTGGTGTGACCAATCACAAGTAAATACCATAAGAATATGGTAACCGGTCCTGGTAATTGATGTGACCAATTTGGTAACTGATGTAACCGGTCCCAGTAACCATATTAAGGTAGAACCGATCCTTGTGTTTGGTAGAACCGTAAACCCATGATTAGTGTGTTGATTTGATCAATCACATAGTTCTTGGAAATCAGATGAACCAGTTCTAAACTTGTTTGGAAGTGTGGTATAATCGGTTCCAAGATTGTAAATATGAAAGAGGATTTACAAAGAATCAAGATGTCGACATACTTTGAACATGTTCAGTAACTCTTATCTTTTATTGTTCAAAGATATTCCTTAATAGCTAAAGGAGATCCCGGACTGAAATAAGTTGAGAATCTTTTAATTAAGGTTGTTAATTTTTATATACTTTTAATTACCAGCAATTAAAATGCATATCTCTGGAAAATAAAAATTGGTAATGTGCATTTACTAATTTGAGATTTTCTAGTAGGATTTCAGTTATTTTTGGACAGAGCATTTCTAGGAATTATGAAAAACGATTTGGAAATATATTGCATATCTTAAGAATATTTCGGTTTTGGAAATTCCTTGGTGTCCAAACTTCCTTGGTCTATAAATACCCAAGTTTGCATTTCATGTAAACTATCCTAAGAGCCAGCAAAACTACCTTGTTGTATTGTTACTGGTGGAGCCGTCTATTCGGAGAGGAAAGTACCCTAATTAGGAGAAATCTCTTACGACCGCTTGTTTAAAGACTTCTGTGGGATCAAGAAGCTATACGAGTACCGTTGGTGGGAAACTAGATAATTGCAGTATTATTAGTTTTCAATTTGATTTGATTGACTAACGGTTGTTGAACTTTGATTGCACCTATTTTTTTTATTCTTGAGAATCTTCTCTTCTGATATAAGATTCACTCAAACTAGATCGAAGTGTCGACGGGATCTTTAGAACTGTTTGTAGATCTAAAGATGTCTTGTGATAATCCATCGTTAATAGACTCCGTTCTATGCGTGATTGATCACAAGAGATTTAAGTTGTTGTGTGCAGGTATTTATTGAAGATTTAAGAAGATTTGAAGACGAAGAAGATTTCTGATTTAGGTTCATAATCTTTGGTGTGCACAAAACTTGATCGGATGGGATCCAACTATAATTGGTTTATCTTTTGGTAGATTTGATTGATTAGTTGCGTAGATCGGCATCAATATTTAGTATCTAGATAGATTCTATTATTGGTTGCAAAATCTAAACTCGACTACTTGTTAGTTGTTTGTTAGATAGATCTAAACCCGACAAAGGAGTTTATTAGATTAAACTGAAGAGCCTTTGTCTAACTCATATCACTGGAATGAATAGAGTTGATACCAAACAGATTTGTTGTTCCTTTACTGTTTGGAATACGAACCAAAGGAATTGTTCCAGTGCGTGCACTTATTGAATGTCGGAAGCGCAGGGATACTGAAGAAACTAGGTGAACTATAGGTTTAGTTGCTTGGTCTCAACTATACGAAGTTAGGTTGATTTTGTATAGCGGCTTAATTCTGAGAGTATTCAATTCTGGACTAGGTCCCGGGGGTTTTCTGCATTTGCGGTTTCCTCGTTAACAAAATCTTGCTGTGTCATTTACTTTTGTTTTTCGCAATTATAATTGTTGTTATTATAATTTAAAGTAAATTACACAAACGTTAACTCCGTATTACTTGATAGTGATCCTATAGAGTTTGGTTAAGTCCGAACCTATTATCAAGTAATCACACTTTGATTGTTGTATTGTCTCGATCTTGTATCCATAGACGATCACACAAAGTGTGAATACCGATTCGTTGTATTGTCTCGACTCAGTCCATAGACAATCACTTTCGGTAAGAGGACTTATAGGTGGAAAAGTGTATATTTGGGTACCCTCGTCTTTTCAGGCTCCATTCTTAATATGGACTGATGTTTGCGTCAAGTCCCTAGCTAAGTTCAAAACGATCGGCTGTGTAAACGATTGTTTAACGAAACTTACTTGTTCACGAGACCCAACAAACGAAACTGGACTTTCCCGGGTAATCGCTTCAGATCCAAGTTGTGGTGCGCCTCTAACAATGAGAAGTCCCCAGCCGGTTTTTATTGCTTTTGTCAGCCACACATGTTGACTTGTAGAAAAATGGAGAATCTCCAGTTCATAGACGTAACTCTCCCGAGTTGATCTTTTCCTGGACAATGCATTTCAGGCCGTTGCATTCACTAGTAGGATGATGGATGAATCTGTGGTAATGGCAATACCTCAAATCTATCATATCCCGATCAGTTGGCGGATGCCATACAGGAGGTAGTTGAACTACCCCGTCTCGCACCCAAACTTCTGGCGCAGATCATTTTGTTTGGCGATTTTGTTGAAGTGCAACTTCCCTCGAGGGCCCCGCATCGGTGACAACAACACTATGATGTAGTTGAACTGAGTACCGTTCATCAGCGCAGTTCTTGTCTTCATGGAGGCCTTGGTAAATTTCCCCTTCTTCAGGTGCTTCTCTGCTTAGTAAAGTTGGAGCGGCCGTGGCTGTGGATTGTTGAACAACTCTCTGAACTTCCGCGAGGGTTTTGAGATACAGATTTTCCAACAAAGCTTCATAAGACGGTTCCTTACCCTTATCTTACAGGTATTGTGACACTCCAGGCGAGTCCCTTCTCCTGTGAAACTGTCTCAGCTCTTTGTCGTTGGCTGGATTTTGTTGGTCGTTTCCTTTCTGCTCATGTCCGATACCGCTACGTATTCTGTCTGTACCATTTTTGGCATAGGCACAAACTTCATATGAAGATTCAACATTTTTTGTGGCATCTCTAATATTGATGGCATTCCCCGGGTAAATGCTTGCCGACTCCTTCCACAAATGGTTTACTATACTCTTTAAGAGACAAAGCGTTTCATTTTTCCGCTTGACGATATCAGCTTTGTTTGCGACAACATCCTCTATTATCTTAGCCATACCTTCCACGGTGATTGGGTTTCGAGTATTCACGAATTTTGGAGAGTTTGGCCGGCGGGGATACATCACAGAGTGAAAATTGGGATTGCAACCGAGAGATTAATCTCCCACTGTGGTCGCCAGTTGTTTTGGGGTAAAAACTGATTCTGCTGTTTTTGGTAAATTTGGGTGTGTTGATGAGAAATGAATTCAAACCCTAAACAAATGTACTGCACAGGAGTACTTTTAGGTTCGAGAGATCAATCTGTAAGACTCTGGCCTAACCAAAAAATGGCCATTCCATATTCAATTTGGTCACAAAGTGAAGGAGAAGGGTTGGTCTTAGGGAGGGAAGCAAAGAAGGTTTTGAGATCATAATATTGAATTTGAAGGTGTGGTTGTTTTATAACTTGTATCAGAATGTGGAACTGGCTTGCAGAATGTAAGCTATCAGTTTTTGGTGTTTTCTGAATACTTGTGTTGATAACCCCCCTTTTTTGAAATAGGTTGAAAACCTATTTATACAAGTCATGATTGAGCACACCCTGATCTCATAGGAAGTGGAGACAGTTAAGTAGTGGATAAGTGGGGTTGTGCAAAAGTGATGACTATCACGTTTCCATTACGAGGGAAGACTGGTCAGCCTTACACCCACTACTCTCTTACTGCTATTAACCATCCGCCATTTACTAACACTTTCTCGTAATGGGCGCATTGCACGCCGCACGTTGTAAACCACCAGACCAATACCCCAGTGAGCATCCCCCAGTTTGTGACATGTTTGATGTCTCGAGTAAGTGGGTCAAGTCGTGAGACTTGCCGCTTAAAGCAGCACATAGTGCTTTTTAGGTCAAATAATAAAATTGTTTGTGGAATCAATATTTATAAAACATCTTTTATAATCGATGCATATAAAGCATCGCAAACATCTCAAAATAATCGATGTTCAGGAAGCATCGTTGTTTTAGACCTCGTCCAAATTAGTCGCGGAGCTTAATGTCTTAAAAGGAGCATGACCGACCATTTCCAGGGAGCTGGTAGGGGCTATGCGCGCATGCCAGAGGTTGGTCGGTCGGTCCCTATAGGAGAGTGGCGGCTAGTAGCCATTTTATCATCCTATCGGTCGGCCCAGGTTAGATCTGGACCGATTAAATCGGCTAGCCAAGCTGAGTGGCTCAGATGATTTGTGGCAGTTAATGGCTGTCGTTGAATTATTAAAATTATATGTAAGCAGCGCGACTTGCCACCTTTGGGCGATCGTTTGGGAGCCATATGGGCAAGCCACGGCTTGGCCTATCGCTCCTCATGGAAGAGGGGTGGCCGGTGATCACGACGTCACCCTGTTGGCCTCTTGAAATTAGATTTAGGCCGTCCAATTAGTCTAGCGAAGTCGGACGGCCGAGATGATTTACGGCACTTGTATACTGTCATTGATTCAATTTAAAGGTTTGAAGCCGTGCGTCCAACCTACCTTGGGCTAATCGATTTGAGGCACTTGCGGCTGATTTGAGCAAGTCGATCGGTAAGACATAAAGGTGGGTTGCCAACGAGCATGCTGGCACCCTATTGGACGCCTAAGATTATATCTAAGCCAGTTGATTTGGCTAGCGAAGATGGACAACCGTGATCATTTTATGATAGTAGCATGCTGCCGCTGACACGAATTAGGGTTTTCAAAAATGCGCGATCACCCTATTTTGAGCGATCGGTTTGTTATGCTCTTGGGATGTCGTGGATAGTCCGGCTGGCTAGGGATGAAGACGAGTCGCCGGTGTGCCTACACCTCATTGATCGGGCGAAAAAGGATCTAAACCATCCAACTAGGATGTCTAAGTTGGGTGGATGTGATGAGTTTGCGACTGTCGCGGTCAGTCTCAGCTCGTTGATTTTTTTTTCAATAGCGCGACCATCTTAACTTTGGCCAACAATCAGGGATGTTGCTGGCGGGCTAAGAGGATTTCGATTGCCTGGGATAATAGGGGGCTCGTCGGTGGGCACCATGGAGTTTGCTTGGTCTCGCTGGGAGGAGGCCAAGCTCGTTAAATTGTCTGGCCAAATCGTGTGGCCGTGGTTGTTTTAAGATTGACATGGACAGTCTAGGCTTATTTTTCTTAAGGAATTTAAGCGCGTCGACCATGCTAACTTTTAACTAAAAGCGCGTTGACACGAAAACCTCTTTATCAGAAAGTGGTGTAGCCTGTGTGTTCCTGAGTATTTTCATGCAGATCTTAATACCGACACTTCGGGAAATTCATGCTACTCCGCTGCGAGTGAACATTAATCGTCATGTCATGCAAATATTGAGAGTTCAACTGGGGAACATAGCATAGGAAAATACTAGATAGGCCATGCATTAGTGAATAATGCCGGTGGAAGATAAAATTCATAGAATATTTTGGATTGTTGCTACATGCACCATTCTGAGTAAATTTTATATATACAAATATATTGAATTGCTCAATACATATGTGAGCGAAGAGGCCTAGGCACTCATTACTTTTAAATGGCTTTTGTTCCTTTGTAGGATGGCAGCGCATTAAATACAGGGTTTCACAATTTTAACCTTGAACTGAAAACCACCATCAACAATAAGAAATTTGTAAGAAATTATGGGCTCATTGCCAAGCCACTCACAGATTTATTGAATAAAAATAGCTTCCACTGGAACAACTCAGCTCAGTCATCCTTTGAAGAGCTTAAAAGAGCAGTCACAACTACTCCAGTCTTGGTGTTACCAGACTTTAGCAAACCCTTTGAGCTCTCCACTGATGCCTGTGACATTGGTGTAGAAGCAGTTTTGATGCAAGAGGGCAGATCCATAGCTTATTACAGCAAGGGAATGGGACCCAAATTCTTGGCCATGTCCACTTATGAGAAAGAATTGATGGCATTAGTAATGGCAGTAAACAAGTGGAGGTCCTACTTGTTGGGAAACAAATTTACTATCTACACTGACCATTAAAGTATCAGGTATTTCATGGAGCAGAGAGTACACTCATTATTACAGCAAAAGTGGTTAGCTAAACTATTGGGGTATGACTATGAACTGAAATACAAGAAGGGCTTTGAGAATCAGGTAGCAGATGCTCTATCAAGGGTTCAATTAGAAGAAGAAGCTTCATTCCAGAGTTTGACTCTTCTATAACCAGACTGGTTCATAGAAGTGCAAGAGAGCTACAAGAATGACAGTGTTGCTGAAAAGATGATCCAAAGCTTACTGTACATGGGATAGCAGAAGGTGACTATACTTACCAGCAAGGACTACTTAGGTACAAGGGAAGAATCTACATTGGCCAAGAGGGAAACCTAAGGCAAAAGATCATCCACTCCAGTCACTCTTCTGGTGTGGGAGGACGATCTGGAGCCCAAGCTACATATCAAAGAGCTAAGTTATATTTCTTCTGGGTAGGTATGAAAAATGATATTAAAGACATTGTAAGGACCTTTGATATCTTCCAACAACATAACGGACTTAACACAGCACCAGATGGCCTGCTACAACCTCTTCCAGTACCAGAGCAAGCCTGGGAACATATCAGTATGGACTTTATAACTGGTCTTCCAAAATCTAAAGGAAGAGAGGTGATATTGGTGGTAGTAGATAGATTTACAAAGTTCAGCCATTTCATAGCATTGAGTCACCCATACACAGCAACATCTGTGCCAAAGGTATTTATAGACAGTATATACAAACTGCATGGACTTCCAAAATCTATAATTTCAGATAGAGATGCTGTGTTTGTAAACAACTTCTGGCAGGCCCTGTTTGCTAGATTAGGTACAACACTACACATGAGTACTGCCTATCATCCCCAAACTGATGGGCAGACTGAAGGGTTACTGCCTGCCTAGAGTCCTATTTAAGGTGTATGAAAAGATTCAATCCAAGTAAGTGGGTAACCTGGTTAGCATTGGCTCAGTGGTGGTACAACACCAGCTACCATACAAGCCTGAAACTTTTTCCCTTTGAAGCTTTGTTTGGCTATGGTCCACCCCAATTTGGGATCACTACTTCAACACATGGTGTTAATGCTGAAGTGGATAAGTACATTGAGCAAAGGCAAGCAATGACACTCTTATTGAAAGAAGCTCTAGAGATGTCTTAGCAAAGAATTAAAAATCAGGCTGACAAGAAGAGAACAAAAGAGCTTTTGAAGTGGGAAATTGGGTGTACTTGTGCTTGCAACCCTATAGGCAGACCTCAGTTCAGTTGAGGAGAAACTTAAAGCTGTCTGCTAAGTTTTTTGGTCCTTATCAGGTAGAAGAGAGAATTGGGAAGGTGGCCTACAAGCTGAAGTTAACAGCAGAATCCAGGATACATCATACCTTTCATGTGTCACAGCTTAAGCCAAGCTAGGAACTGGAATAATGCCGCAAATTAATCTGCCAGCTACAACCAAGGGAGGGGAGCTAAAGATGAAGCCATTACAGGTGTTGAGCACTAGGGTGATAAAGAAGAACAACCAGAATGTTACCCAGGTGCTGGTTCATTGGGAAGGTTTTGCTGTGGATGAGGCTACTTGGGAAGACAAGCATTCTCTAGAGATGCAATTTCCAAAAGTGATTCTTGAGGACAAGAATCTGGAGAAGGGGAGGGATTTGTCATACACCTGCTCTTTTACTTATGTTTGTGTTTGTGTTTCTGTTTTAGGCACCCTTTAGCTGATTAGGTCACCACCGTAGTTCTGTGAGTGGAGTTAGTTACCGTTAAATGGTTTTGTGTCGACCACACGTGTTCTACACGGGATTCATGTGATGTTTGGGTTATAGTCTGTAATCGTCTCTGTTGAAGGGATAAGAATTAGTTAATCAAAAATTGCTTTCTCTCCTCTAAACTTCTTTCCTCCCCAATCTAATCTCTATCCTTAGAGATTCAAAGTTGTCTCTGTACTAATTTATAGTGTAGATCACTACAATCGCCGGTCATAAAGACTTATTGCTAGTACTATATCTATGATCGCACACTAGAAAGTCTACAGCTGAACCACTTTCCTATAACGGCCGGATAGTTTGCCAGAGCACCTGACACAAAGAACCGGCCAAAAGCATCGAGAGTTCAGCTCATAGCACCATGTAAGAGCGTAAGAAACATACCTTGGTGTTTTTCCACGTAAATAAATTAATTAGTGACTAATTTTACTAATCCTTATTTTTATTACTGAGATAATAAAAAAAAACTAACAAACAACTTTTTTTTTTAATACAGAGATTATCTAACAGATATCTACTTTCTCTCTCCTCTATGTCACTTTTTTAGAGCGAGAGAGAACCAAAAGACTCCGTCCTCACTCAGACCAGTAAAGTCTTCTCTTCTCTTCTCTTCTCTCTTCAAAAATCTCCATTACTGAGTCGCAGACTCGGTCTCCTCAAAAATGATGCCACCAGAGCTTCAAACTCGTCCGAATCGAACCCTAATCTCCCCGTCACTCTCCGCACCATCCTTTTCCCCATCATTCAATGGATCAAATTACTCATCATCACCAGAACGATTCCAAAACCCTAGATCTTCAAATTCCGTTTCAAATCGGTTTTCACCATCATCATTCATTCACAATCAACGAATCGCAATTGCTTTAGTTCCATCAGCTTTATTCTTACTTGATTTAGGTGGAACACCAGTTATAGCAACATTAACACTGGGTTTAATGGTCTCCTACATTCTTGATTCGATGAGTCTTAAATCGGCTTCGTTCTTCGGCGTCTGGTTCTCACTAATCGCTTCTCAGATCGCTTTCTTCTTCAGTTCGAATCTGATTTCGTCTTTTAATTCTGTTTTTCTCGCAATTCTCGCTGGTTTTCTATGTGCACAAACGAATTTCTTGATTGGGATATGGATTTCGTTACAGTTTAAATGGATACAGATCGAGAATCCGTCAATTGTTGTTGCGTTAGAACGAGTGTTGTTCTCTTGTGTACCGATTTGTGCGAGTACCTTGTTTACTTGGGCTACTGTTTCTGCTGTTGGTATGATGAATTCAGCTTACTATTTTATGATTTTCAGCTGTGTATTCTATTGGTTGTTTACCATTCCAAGAGTATCATCGTTTAAATCGAAACAAGAGAATATTGGTTACCATGGTGGTGAAGTACCTGATGAGATTATGATATTAGGTCCATTGGAGAGTTGTATTCATACATTGCATTTACTATTCATGCCACTGCTGTTTCATATCGCGTCTCATCATGGGATTATGTTTGCTTCTATCAGTGATTTGCTTTTGCTGTTTTTCGTGCCCTTTTTGTTTCAACTTTATGCGTCAACTAGGGGAGGGTTATGGTGGGTTACGAAGAATTCGAATAGTTTGCAAAGTATTAGAGTTGTTAATGGTGCTGTTGCCTTGGTTGTCGTTGTTATTTGTTTGGAAATTAGAGTTGTTTTCCATTCGTTTGGAAGGTATATTCAGGTGCCACCACCTTTGAGTTATCTACTTGTGACTATTTCGATGTTGGGAGGGGCTTCTGCTTTGGGTGCTTATGCAATTGGTATGATTGGTGATGCATTTAGCTCGGTTGCTTTTACTACTTTGTCTGTCTTAGTTAGTGCAGCTGGAGCACTCGTCGTTGGGTTCCCCGTTTGGGTATGTATTCGAATTCCAAGTAGATTTGATTTTGTAGTTCAGATATGTATCGTTATGCATAAATTTCATTTGCTCTCCAAAACCTGAATTATATTGCTCTTGCACACTGTTTAAGAATGCTATTGTGTGAACTGCACCACAATGAATGGGATCTGAAGAAAGAATCGTAGTCACACTGCTCCATTAGTGTGTGCTATTGTAGCTGTAATCCAATTGAATCATGATAACTTGTTTAGCAAATTCCTTATCATTAATATTTGTTATGTTCAACTTGTCTATCAGTCTATGTGCAACCTAGATCAATGGATGCTAAGTAGCTTAGACAGATGCTGAGGTTTTCATTATGTGGTTTTATACTAACCCAGAAATATGTCTAAAGAATCTAAG
Source organism: Papaver atlanticum (assembly GCA_023531105.1). Lineage (NCBI taxonomy): Eukaryota > Viridiplantae > Streptophyta > Magnoliopsida > Ranunculales > Papaveraceae > Papaver > Papaver atlanticum. Next base: position 2,079,796 of record JAJJMB010004448.1, on the reverse strand, counting down.
AGAACGGGTTTGGTTGTTTTTGTAAATAATAGGAGTTACTGACTTATCAATGAGTGCCTTAGTTTCCACCGATTCACAAAAACAATAGGTCATGAGAGAAGGGAGTACCTGCTATTAACAATTGGCATTCCTGAAGTAAATAAATTTAACGCTAGATAGGGCAACAATAGTTATGATTAACTCATGTAGCAGAGAAGCTGTTTGAGTAGGAAAGAGTTTTATGACTATTCTAACAAGAGAATTGGTACTTTTTATTTCTGCCAATAAACTCTTGTAACATGAAGCTATTTGTCTATTTGGTTTGCAGCTGCTTCCAGTTCCATTAATCTCAGGCTTTTATTTGGCACAATTTTTTTCCAAGAAGAGCTTGCCATCATACTTTGTGTTTGTCCTTCTTGCAAGCGTGATGGTGTCATGGTTTGTTCTGCATAACTTCTGGGATCTCAATATTTGGTTGGCTGGGATATCTCTCAAATCATTTTGTAAGATCATACTTGCTAATGTTATTCTGGCTATGGCTGTGCCGGGGTTTGCTCTTCTTCCGCCCAAATTTCGGTTCCTGACTGAGATTGGTCTAATAAGCCATGCTTTGCTTCTGTGCTACATAGAGAATCGGTTTTTTACCTACGCCAGTGTATACTATTTTGGATTGGATGAAGATGTGATCTATCCAAGCTACATGGTTATTATGACAACGCTTGTTGGTCTTGCGCTAGCAAGGAGGCTGGTTGTAGATCTTCGTATTGGACAAAAATCATTTTGGATACTGACTTGTCTTTATTCTTCAAAACTGGCTATGCTGTTTGTTACATCAAGGAATGTTGTATGGGTTGCAGCCGTGCTTCTACTGGCAGTTTCTCCTCCATTGCTTCTGTACAAGTATTAGCCTGCCCGTTGCCATTTTTTCTTTTCTTGCTTTATTAGTCTTCTTATGCAACGATCTGTCGGTGTTTCACTAACTTCCTTGTTTGAAAATTCAGGGAGAAGTCCAAAGCAGCTGGAAAAATGAAAGTTTGGCAAGGTTATGCACATGCTGGTGTGGTTGCTTTGGCCACATGGTTCTGCCGGGAAACAGTTTTTGAGGTTCTACAATGGTGGGTTGGAAGATCTCCATCCAATGGCTTGCTTCTTGGTTTCTGTATTGCGTTGACTGGATTGGCTTGCATACCCATAGTTGCTCTCCACTTTTCTCATGTTCAGGTACTCGTACAATGTTATATGCTCTGTATTCCTTTTGAAATCATGAACACCACACACATTGGCCCTGCTTGTTTTGTAATTCTTGCCTCTCTAAATATGGAACCTTTTGAGACTGATCATGGCTGTGATCGTAATTTGAGAACAATTTGTTTGATATGTGCGTGGTTTAGTATTTTCACATTTTGTTGGTAGTTATCATACTCTTTATAAAAAACAGTGGTACATATTGGTACTTCGGCAGAGACCGTTATGTTACATAGCTCTAACTTTAAGAAGATCACTTTGCTTATTCTGTTCTTTCTTCATTCTTTCACATTTCATCAGAACTCAAGGTTAAATTAGTTAACACTAACTGTTCTATCATATCTCCTTGTGCAGTCTGCAAAGAGATGCATACTACTGGTCTTGGCAACAGGACTGCTCTTTATCCTCTTGCAACCACCGGTTCCGTTGTCATGGGCATTCCATTCTGACATTATCAGGGCAGCTCATATTTCTGTTGATGACATCTCTATCTATGGCCTTGTAACTTCGAAGCCTACATGGCCATCTTGGTTACTCATTGCAGCAGTCCTGCTAACGTTATCAGCACTTACTTCTATTATCCCTATCAAGTACATTGTGGAGTTAAGGGCATTTTATTCAATTGGGGTTGGTATTGCCCTTGGTGTTTACATCTCTGCTGAATATTTCTTCCAAGCAACAATGTTGCATGCGCTCATAGTGACAACAATTGTATGCACCTCCGTCTTTGTGGTATTCACTCATTTCCCATCTGCCTCAAGCACAAGACTACTACCTTGGATATTTGCCTTACTTGTGGCTCTCTTCCCAGTCACATACCTTCTTGAGGGCCAGATTAGAATGAAAAGCTTGGCAGATATGGGTGGTATTGGAGAAGCTGGGGAAGAAGACAAGAAACTTACTATGCTATTGGCTGTGGAGGGGGCTAGGACATCCCTTCTTGGGCTGTATGCTGCAATTTTCATGGTAATAGCTCTGGAGATAAAGTTTGAGCTTGCCTCGTTGATGCATGACAAGGCAACGGATGGTAGGGTTGGTGTTCAGAGCCGATCAGGGCAGAGAAGTTCTTCTGCTGGTTTCCCACCAAAGATGAGGTTTATGCAACAGAGAAGGGTATCAACAGTGCCAACATTCACGATTAAAAGATTAGCTGCTGAAGGTGCTTGGATGCCATCAGTTGGTAATGTTGCCACTGTGATGTGTTTTGCTATATGCCTAATCCTGAACTTTAACCTGACTGGTGGCTCGGACCGTGCAATATTCTTGCTGGCGCCAATATTACTGCTCCTCAACCAAGACTCCGACTTAGTTGCTGGGTTCAAGGACCGCCAGAGATATTTCCCAGTGACTGTGGTAATCTCTGTATACTTGGTTGTGACTGCAGTTTACAGAATATGGGAAGAGGTTTGGCATGGGAACGCTTGGTGGGGATTAGAGATAGGAGGGCCTGACTGGTTCTTTGCAGTCAAGAACACTGCACTTCTTATCTTGACATTCCCAAGTCACATCCTGTTCAACCAGTTTGTGTGGAGCCACACGAAGCAGGTCTATTCAAGACCTTTGCTTACGATGCCCCTGAATCTACCCCCCGTCATAATAACAGATGTAATCAAGGTCAAGATATTGGGGTTATTAGGACTTATTTATTCCCTAGCGCAGTACCTAATTTCAAGACAGCTCCATATTACAGGAATGAAGTATATTTAAAACAACCAACATACACTCTGTACAATATCTGTAGGTAAGTTTTCAAGTGATATTTTTGAACCTTCTTCCGGTTACCCTGATCATCATCTTCTGCATGTAATTGGATCTCTGTGTTCGCAGGTAGCCTTTCAGTGGGTGATTGGAGCTATGATATGCACCCGTTATATCCAATAGGATTCAGATTCCATAGTGCACTACACCAAACCAATATTGTCAACCACTGGGAAAGAGAGTTTCAAATGGGTATCCATTCAAAAAGGGGATAACTCAACTCCTACTGATCAATCAATGTATTTAAAATGAGCTTCTCCCCCTGGCTGTGCACAGCGCTTAACTTCCCCCATAAGGGTTTTAGATCACACTTAATTCTTGTTGCTACATTTTTGAATTTTTGTAGCTATTGAAGTACAAAGACTGATGGGATATTGTTGCATAGATTGCTAGACAAATGTCAAGTTATGGGGAACATTAACAAGTAGAAAACCCTATGCTCCTTCCAACGTGTTAGTTGTGTTCTATTCTATTTTACAAGAAGTTCCCCAAGTAATTCAAAAATGTAAAAATTTGAGTTAAACTTATTTTGAGGTGGGTCTATCACTTTAGGCGTGTGTAGAAACACCAGCCATTGAAATTAGGTTCAGGGTTGTCAATTGTTTGTCAGTCTTCATGGCGCATTTGGACAGATCTCCTTAGTTACCTATACTAAGCATAGTTATGCACACTTTCCAAACTCATCAAGTACTTCCGTGTTTCCGGACAGAGTACTTTTGCCCGGCATATTTAGGGGCCATCTTTTTATTTTCAACATTTAAGGGGTTGACGGGTGTCTTAAAAATAGAAATTGTCTATATTGTCTTTCACCTTTATACTAAATCTAAACTAGGAATTACTAGTTAATCATTTCTAAAGAACCCATATAATGGTTAGTCCACCCATATAATTGGTTTAATTGGTGGTCCAAAAATATCCAAAAAAGTTATTAGCAGGTCCAAACACGTGTCAACCTTCCTATGTGCTTTTATTAAATTCCAAATTTACCCATTTGTCTAGAGACAGAAAGCGAGAGATGGGAGTTTTTTTGTTTCGATCTTTTTGGTTCTCAATCGTCAAATGAATCCAATTCTTAGAGCTGCTGGAGAGATGATTTAACGCTAATTCAAGATCAAATCTTTGGTTTTGGTAGTTTGAGTTCATTTATCGTTGTTTAGATTTTCTTCTCAATTCTTCTCTTATGATTTTGATTTTCTAAGGTTTAATTTATAATTTGCTTAAATTGGTTGATTTTCGGACCTTTTATATCATGATTTGTGTAATATTGAATACCTTTAGTTTAAAATCTTATTATTCATTTTTTGGTCTGCCACAGGCTTAATGAGTACCAAGGAAGATATTGTTATGGCACCCCTCCGAGTCATGCCTCAACCAGGAAGACGAAAGAAGAATTACATCAAAAGTGCATGAGAGAAAAGAAAAAACCATATTAGATGTTCAAATTGTGGTCTGAAACAGCTAAAATTCAATGAAGAAATAGCAGATGCATCTATGATCGATGGAGATATAGCATACAAGTGATTGAGGTTAGCAGATTTGCAGGCATTAAGGCTGAGAGAGAGAGTCTGGAGGAGTTAACTCATTAAATTGAAGAGTCTGATACTCAGTAGATATGTACTAAAGTTTTACTGTATCGATATATTCTAGGTGATACAATATGTACTAAAGTTGGATAAGTTATGTTTATGGCAGAATTTTCTTTTAAGTACCATGTTTGCAGTACCGGCAGATATATACTGCTATTAGATAAGGCTTCATACTCTTTTTAGTCTTTTATTTCAATTTCATACGATTAGTACGTTGCAGTACTATAAGAAATATTGAAGCTAAGTTTTTTTTTTCTTTTTTTGTAGACCCTTTTGTACTAAATAGTAGACCTTTTTGTACTAAAAACAGTCTGAGTTAAAGTTTCAGTTTTCTTATATGCGCGCAAGGTTTTACAGTACATGCAAATATGCACTGCTTGTATTCGAGGCTTCATACTCTTTTTCAATCTTCATGCTGACTAGTATGTTGCAAAACTATAAATTCAAACAAATAACTTAGAACAACGGTACAATATTGCAAAATAAAGACGGAAAAAATAATATAAGAGATGATAACATACTTAACTATTGTGTTACTTGAAAAAAAATAATCCAACACAATAAAATGATTCAGTAAATATCAATATCCGTACATAAGCTAATTTATAGATCAAAAAACAATTTTTGACATTTTGCGTTTTGAAGAATATTGATCATAAACCATGACATACTGTACAAAACTAATATGTTGTTGTTAGGGTGCGGAATCATCACGGTACAAAACAAGAGACAACATTACTTGTTGCAAAATAACTCTTCATTAGCTAGTTACAATTCAAAAACATCTAAGCAAACAAAGGATTAAATGAACACCACAACTACCAGTTTTCCACCGCCACACTGCTCCCATAACCAATTACCGATCCGCACCCAACCACAACTCCCTTATCAGCACCGTATCAATGCTCACCAGCAAAGCTATTACCAACTCTAGCACTATCACCTAGCGTCTCCACTTCCACCAGCACCATTGACTACAAAGCTACCACAAGCACCAGAAACCCACATAGTCATTTTACTTGTATAATCAACAAGCATCAGAAACCTAAATTACAAACTTATCCAACTGTACATGTTGATATTTACTGGTAGATATGAATTGTTAGAAGTCAGTTTTTCGATCAGTACATACCAATTTGCATGTTAGTACATATTATAACATAAGATTAACCTGTATCTACTAGATATAACATGAACTGGTCATATATATCCATCATTACATGTTGATATGTACTAATTCAACAACAAAGTACTTTCAACAGCACATATCAAAATATAAACTAGGATTTCTAACACTACATACTAATGTATACTGTGGGATCATACAGAACATAATATGAACTGCAAATGTTAAAGACTAGGATACATGCATTACATATTGATATGTACTGTATGATCATACACAACATTCAATACATATCAAAGGTTTTTAACAGTACATACTGATATGTACTGTAGGATCATATGAGGAAATTTCAAAATATACAATACATATCAAAAGTTTACCTAACACATATCAAGCATACAAGGGTTTAAGCAGTACATATCAAAGATTTTTAATATACTTTTTTCCCACAAGTACATATCAATATGCATTGGTGGACACAACAATGAGTACAAATCAATATGCATTGTCAATTCATTCATAACAAAATATGTACTAACATAAAACAACTTACATATACAGTACATATAAATATGCTCTGTTGGATCATACACACAACACTAATCTAACTATCCATCAGTACATATTGATCATATGTACTAATTGTTTTAGAAGTGAAATTAGAAGTTGTACCTTTTTGGGGTAAAATTACTTTTTTCCCTTTTGTTGGTGAAGCAATAGCAAAGTTTCTCTTCCTTTTTGATGTCAGTGAAGGAGTAACAACATTTCTTTTCCTTTTTTGGTGTTGGTGAAGGAGTAACATCATTATCTTTCTAGGTGCATTTGTTTTCTTTTTGGCATTCTTTATACTACCATCATAGTCAGAAGGGGAATCATTATATATTGATATGTACTGTCAGTTAATTAGCAAGACCCTTACTAAGCCTAAGTTGTTAACTGTCAAGCATCAGTAAATGTTGATACTACTTTTGTTGATGGTGGCTTTTAGTTTATGGCGAAAACTGTAAAAATCTCTACCTGACCTGGCATCAGAAGTAGTAGACCTTGATATGTCTATATTCGGCAAGGAATTTGAAGAATATATCAAAATCTGATAAGTGCCTATGCCGCTCCTCATATTGTATTGAAACTCAAGCTCCTAGATGAATTGTTCACTAGTATAGAGCCTAATGAGTATCTAAGCTCCTAGTTGCATTATTCACTAATGAAATGGAGCCATTTAAAATTGATGAGTGTATATGCCACTTTACTTACATATGTATTGAGCAATTCAGTATACTCATATATGAAATTTATCCAGAATAGTATGGTGCATGTAGCAACAATCCAAAATATTATGTAAATTTTATTAACATCTCACCTGCATTATTTACTAATGCATGGCTTTCCGAGTATTTATTCTATGTTATGTTCCCCAGCTGAACTCTTGATATTGACATGACATGACAATTAATGTTCGCTCACAGCGAGTAGCATAAATTTCCCGAAGTGTCAGGATTAAGATGTGCATGGAAGTACTCAATCAGAGGAACGCAAGTTACGCTGCCCTCCGACATAAACTTAGTGATTTTTGCATCAATGCGCAAAATTCACCAAAATTGATTGATTTTGTGAAAGCTCGCAAAATTCAATTTTCAAACCTAATTTTATCAATTTGCAAAAATTAGGTTTTTACGGCCTGCGCAATATCTCGAACCCTATTAGTCGAGACCAAACCTATGCAAACTAGGAAGTTGATCCACCATGGAACTAGTAGGAGCAAATCCTACCAAAAGTCGAAAAATAAGAAATAAAGGGGAAACTGCAACAAGTGAGGACAACATCCAAAGGGGCGCGGCCGCGCCACTTTTCCGGCCGGTTGCCCTAGTTTGCGCCGCCTATCACCAACTGGCCATGCCCCATGTTGCTGGCCGCCAGTCCCTCTTTCCCATCGACCAATCAAATTGCTCCAAAGCCGCAGCCTGCACTTTAATTAAAGATGGTTGTCTGTCGGCCCCTCTTTCCCATTAGCCAATCAAATCGCTCCAAAGATGCATCCTACAATTTTAATTAAAGGTGGCTGGCAGCCCGTCTTCGGCTTTAACCAATCATATCTCTTCAACTTGGTCGGGCGATATCCAAAAGGTCACCAAATATTGGACGAACAGCTGGGAGCATTTGGTAAACAATTTGAGTATGAGCTACATGCCAAAAGTTTCATATGGATGTCTAGTATAATATACTAAAAAATCACATCAATCGTATTAACGAGGTAAAAGATATAGCTTAAAAGGCGAGCTAGGTCATGGCTGAAAACTGGCAGAATTCTTCCTGAGTTTTTACTGTCGGGCTGTTTTCACCTCCTAAACGAGCTCAAAACCTAAATATTCCCACGCATGGAGATAGGAAATTCTTTTCTGATAATAATGGAGGGGCGAATCATCAAAATACGAGTTTGTATGAGAATTCTACAGCAGTTTTAGTGAGGGTCACACATCTGAATTTTCTGATTACGAAATTTCATGAATTAACACAAACTTCTACAAATCATCTCAGCCATCCAACTTGGATAGCCAATTTGGGCCAACCAATAGGATGCCAAAATGGCTACCAGCCATCATTCTCCTATAGGGGCCGACCACCACATCTTTAATGTACATGGATAGCTCCTGGCAGCTGCTCAAATATGACCGCCCGCCGCCTAGCTTGCGCGTGATTGGTCAAAATAATTAGGTCTTGCTAGCAAGACCCACTCAGCTGCGTGCTGCATATTTTTCTACAAAATACTCGAGACATCAAACATGTCACAAAATGGGGGAAGCAGCATAATGGTGGAGCATTCACCTAACGTACACAACGTGCTGGGTTTCAATCACACCACCCTCAAAAAAACAACGGTTATCAACACAAGTATCCAGAAAACATAAAAAGAACTGATAGCTTACATCCTGCAAGCAAGTTCCATATTCTGATACAAGTCATAAAACAGCCACACCTTCAGAGTTAACCATCCTGATTTCAACACCTTCTTCGCTTCCCTCCCTAAGATCAACCCTTCTCCTTCATTTTGTGACCGCAGCAAGACTGGAACGACCATTTCTTGGTTTAGGCCAGAATTGTACAGATTGATTTCTCGAATCTAAAGTACTCCTATGCAGTACATTTGTTTAGGGTTTAGATTCGTTTCTCGGCGGCACACCCAATTTATCATTTCCAGCAGAATCAGTTTTTACCCCAAAACAACTATGAAAACAAGATATGTGTTGTTAGGACATATTGATACGTACTATCAAAACAAGATATGTGTTGTTAGTACATATTGATATGTACCTAATATCAACTGTCCAGATATGTGTTGTTAGTACATATTGATATGTACCTTTTATCTATGTAAGATAAAGTACCGATGGTTCATATCCTACAGTACATATCAAGGATTTTGGTAGTACATATTGATATGTATTGTAAGATCAGATGCAGTAAAAGGGGCAGTACATATAAAGGTTTTTTTAGCAGTACATACTGATATGTACTGTAGGATCATATAAGAAAATTGGTATAGAAATAAACAAAATTAGAAGTAAAAACATTTCACAGATAGAAATAAATTAGAATCAGTACCTTTTTTTTTTGGATGAAAACCCAGATTTCTTTGATTTTGGTTTCTTCTTTTTATTTGATGTTAATTCAATTGATTTCTTCTTCTTCTTTGATGTTGGTTGAGATCCGAAACCACTTTGTTCTTCTACTACTAATCTCTTATTCTTCTTTTATTTGTTATTGTTATAACCATTTTTGTCGATTTGAGTAGAAATCAATTTTTAGATCTACGGGTTTTGATGATTTAGGTTAGATGAAGTTTGTAATGATCTTGTTGATGATTTCCTTTCAGATTCGGGTGACTTTTGATTTCTGAGTTTTCGATTTCAGGGGTGAAATCGTTGTTGGTTTTGATTTTGATCTTTAGTGAGTGCCCTAGTTTATATCGATGTTGGTTTTGAAACTGTAAAGAAGAAACTGATTTAGGAGAAACGTGACTGTGTTCGCACTGAAATATCATGGGTAAAGAAGTAATTTTCGCTGCTCAAACTTTTTTTTGGACCTCCAAATAAATGTTATTTCCCGCTGGAATATAGGATAAGCTGGGTCGGGTTTTATGGACCAACTACCAAAGTTCTCGTATTTATTTCCGTTAATGAACTGTAATTAATATACAAAAAAGATTTTAATATATATTTAACGGATTTGTTTCAACAACCAATAGGATCCGTCTGTTACGTGCACACTCTTCGAAAGAGTGTCCACAAACTCGGACACGCACATTCATCACTTTCTGCAACAGCAAAAGGAAGGGATGCTGACATCCGTGCGTGTAGTATGTCAATTGTGTCCTCCACGTCCTAAAAATTGACTAGCTAAAAGCAGGTCAGTAGAAGGGGAAAAAAAAAGAAAGAAAGAGGCCAGATAAAGAGATGTATGAAAAGGGGAAACTATCGTTAATGTCTTTAATTAATTCCATTTGATCAAAGCTCATTCTATAATTCATCAGACATTCAAATGCATTCTTCCCTTACATAAGAAAGAAAGTGAAAACCAAATCACATCTTCGTCTTTAATGCCTGTGGAGAGAATCATGTCCCTCCTCCCTGAGAAAACTTCGTCAGCAGAACCAGCTGCTAAAAAGGGGGAAAAGAAAGAAAAAGAAAAAAAAAACTGTGTATGGGTGTTTTGTCAGGCAGTCAGGGGTACTTTTGTATGAATTGTATCATCAATACAGGGGGGTGAGAGATGTCCCTAGTCGTCAGGAAATAGTAGCTCCTGGTAGGTAGATACGGTGAATATTGTTCAATGACACTTCCTTCCGGCAAGCAGGGCACTTATTCTGAACTCTAATAGCATTCACGATGCAACCTTTACAAAATACGTGCCCACAAAGAGTCGATGTCTCCTCCTTCATTGTATCCATGCAGATCGTGCACCTCAACTTTACACCTTCCATCTCCGTCATGCGTGCATACTTTGTCTGTCAATGGCACAACCCAACAATGTAAGCACATAATAATTAGTAAAACGATTTGAGTCCATTTCATCATGCAACTCTTTGAGTTAGTTAAGTATAGTTTACAGCTAGATTTGCGGTGATATTTATGAATTATGCCCATTGTACTGCGTAAACAGTTATTTTGGAAGTTATTCTCGTTGTACTGCCTAAACATTTATTCTCATAGTTATTCTCATTTATTCTCAATGACATTTATTCTCATTGTGCAGTGAAGGGTATAAGAAGTTCAAGTATGTTGGAACAATTCTTCGATAGATAATTCTGAGGATTCACAAGGTATGAAGATATCTCACCAAAGTTGGCCCTGACTGCAGCTTTTAATGGTTTTGCAAGGGAGAATGCATAAGTTTAGACCCCAGATGATAAGGTCATAAAGTAAAGCGAATGTAGGTGATGAAATTCTCAAACTTAGACATCAGAGGTATATATGAGAAAGAAAACGAGCAGTGTGTCCACTGAACTCAAAGTGGCATGCAACAGACAACATTCAATAGGTGATGTGAGAATTCAGGCCGGTTTCAGATGTCCAAAATGTAACATCTCATATTACCTAATACTTCTCATGTATGCTCACTGCTCAGCAGCTTTTTATCATGTGTTACTAACGTAAATATTCGTCTGCTGATAGTTATCTAGTAAATATTACTGATAACTGGTTTGTATAGCAAAAAGGAATTCCAAATACCTTGACACACTTCCAAGTTTGCGAAGGTTCTCCTCTTCCCTCGGCATTGTGCACGATGGCCCCAGCATGTCCTGGCAAAAACATAAACATATAAGAAAATAGAAGTCACGGAAGTACATTTAGTTCATCAAAGCGATTCAACATAACATTATGAAACCAGTTTTAGCTTAGGTCGGCAATATAAGGTACAGCTATAGGAAAAGACCAAAACACAACCTAAAGAATTGCAGATTAGACACTGTGAAGGAAATCACCTACAGCTAGTAATAGATAGTTTAAGAGTCTAACAAGCATACGGGTAAGATACGTTCCATCAGCAATTTCATCCACTGCATCGTGAAAATTTAAAAGACCCTTTTTATTAGACAAAGAAACTGCCTAAATCAAACACAGCATGAATAGAGTTTCGCTCTTATGATGTACGAAATAATAATATTCCCAGCCAATCAACCAAATAATCACCGCAAGTCCGCAACATACATCTACTGCATTTAGTTGATAACGTCGTACAAATTAAGGTTTTATGAATTACTACTTTAAAAATCTAAAAATGACTCTCTTTTAGGATTTTAAATCACCAGAGGACATTGGTATTGTCACATAGACCACCACTTTGAACCATCGGCAACAACCATCACAAAAGCACATGAAACTACAAGTGCATAAATCACTACCTCTAAATCCAAGGCGAAGCTCTAAATCTTCCTCTGTAACAATAGGTGCCCATGAGCTTGTAATAGGAAACAGTGGCATCTCCTGTACAAAACCCAAAACGATGCCCAAAATATAAATACAAACATATAGATTGACAAGTTAGAATAAAAGAAACATACAAAGAGATGTACCCCTGTAGAAGGAATCTGAGAATACATAATCACATCGTCGTCTTCATCATCATCAATAGTGATTAAATTAGGAAATCCCCTAACACAATTTCTACCCAACATGTCTCCTTTGTGCGGATAAGATGGCCCTAATCTTAACTCAAGATCTTCAAGGGCATTCCTCTTGATTCCTCTTGATCTTTGCATCCCTCTACAATGCAAAACCCCCCCTTAAGACAACGAGTTGAGGCACTGAAACAGACAGAAAAACAAATATTATGAGTCTCACTTTGATAGTTATAGGGAACTGAAACGCAGAAAATCACCAGTAGCTACTATATCTAAAAAAAACTTGTTCAGAGCAACGCCAAACTGTAGGGTAACAACAAAGAAAATACTGAACTTTAAAGCAGAAGTTGTCTAGTTTACATGAAACCCTAAACCATACATAAGAAACACATACTTAATCATCAATCGCAAACACTATTATTAACCCAATAAAACAGTAATGAAAAAAAGAAAGGAGAAAAAAACCCAAAGTCTTCAGAAGTGATGAACAGCTCAAAAACCCATCATCTAAAACAAAATCAAAACAAAACCCAGACCTCAAACAGTGTTAAAAACAGAACCCAGACCTCAAACAGTACTAATCATCGACTTAAATCGCAGAAAGTTGAAACCCTAAAAATGAAAACTTTATGATGAAAAAGTAGACTTACCAGATGAACCAAAGATCAATCTTTTTGATGAAAGAAATCAAGCAACTAGAAGGAAGTGGGGGAGAAAAAAAAGAGTAATCTAAGAAAGGATCAATGGGAAAAAACAGTATTTTTCAATTTTCAGCTCCATTAATAAGTGAGAAATGAATAAACAATTGAATAAAAAATTGAAGAGAGGAGAGGAAAGTGAGAAAGAGAAAGAGGAGATGGAAGTCTTTGATTTGAGATGACGGTGAGAGAGCGGGAGAAACAACAGCCGGATTAATTTCACACTCTTAATTCATTTTGATTAATCAATTAATGAATGAATGGATTTATTAAATGAAATTAATTAATTTTAGAGATTGTGGATTAGTTGTATTACTGAAGGAGGCTTTGATAACGTTAGTGTACCTACCTTAGGAGGATTACAAGAAGTTGGGCTTAAAATTTGGTGCGAGTTTGAATCGACGGGGGTGGGCTAACTGAAACATGTGGATGCTTGTGTCTCATCGTGCTTCTGCTTTGTACAGTGTCATGTACCTGTACAACCTCCATCCATCCTGTGAGGTGTTCTAGTACATAGAAGAGTTAATTAGGGTTTTGGTTATTAATTAATTTTGTTTTCAGTAATCATTAGCAGATGATGGTTAGGATTAGCCCACGTGTAGGGCTGTTGAGTTTTGAATGCTTTAGGGTTTCGAGTTTTTGGTTATAAAGAGAATATGGTGTATTGTCTTTGCTTATGAATGAATTAAAAGAAAGAGTAGCTGGCTCTGAGGAGTGCAGTGTAGTTATCTTAGATCTAAGCTCTAGTCTCATTCAATCCCTGCGCAAAGTACTTCAGTCTATTACAATTGGTATCATCCAGTAGTCCTTTATCATGACTGGCGGTCCTTCAATAAAAGATGTAGATCACACAAATCAATTATTAACTTCTCTCTGTAATAGTCACACTCGTGAATCTGCTAATCATACTGCTGAGCCAACATCACATGGTGAGAAGTTAGATAATATTTGTACCAGTCAACAAAATCTTACTTCTGAAACTACAACCACACAAACAAAGCTCGATAAACCTATTGATCTTTTAACCTTACAACACAACCCCCAACAACAGTCTTCTCACCTCACACCACCACCATTCTCTGGACACACTTTCCAATCTCAATCTTCCTTCTCAATGGGTAGTCCTTCTACATCTTAACTCAAACCACCAAAAGTAGATCAACCTAAGTTCAGTGGTGACAATCTAGAAGTTGGATTCGTAAATGTGAAAGATACTTCCAGATCCACCTTGTTAAGGAACCACAAAAATTGGGTTTTGCTTCTATGTCCTTAGAAGGTAAAACAGATGGTTCTATGATTTTTCAGCTGGTAAAACTTCTATACCTTGGTCTGACTTTATAGAGAGTATTTGTTGTCGTTTTGAGGATCTTGCTAACGATAACTATGTGTGTTATTTCAATAAACTCTCACAACTCACAACAATAGAAGGATTTTTGAGCAGTTTGAACTATTAAAAAGCTTGATGATTAATAAAATCTCATCTCTATTAGATGAATACTTTGTCATGAGTTTTATTAGTGGTTAAAAAGAAGAGATTAAGAGCTTTGTTCAAATGCATAAACCAACTATACTATCACATGCCATCTACTTAGCCATGTTACAAGAGAACGCTCTTTCTTCTCAACAACCCACATCCAAAATCTCTGTGTTTAGGCCACCAACAACATCTTCTTATTTCACTAAATCCTCAAACCCACCTCCTAAAACTCCTCACCTTAATACCTTTCACTACTCATCCTAAGCCAACATCTTTACCTAACACTTCAACTCCACCTACTAGATCTGTGTATGTAGCACCAATAAGAAGACTTACTCAAGAGAAAATGAACCAAGGAAGAACAAAAAAGCTTTGCTACAACTGTGATGGAAAGTATGTTACTGGCCATAGGTGCAAATCCCGACAACTCTTTATGGTTGTTATAGAGGAGGAACCCTCTCCATCTGAAGAACCTATCACTCAAGAGCCACATGCAGCACCAGTGGTAGAATCTGAGATGGAAATATCTTTACATGCCCTCACAGGCCATGTGAGTGGTGATATTATCCGCATTGCAGGTTTACTTAAGAAACACAATATCACTATATTAATCGATACAGGTAGCACCCACAACTTTATAGATACTGAATTGGCTAGCAGACTGAAATGTCAAGTACATCCCACAGCCCGCATGCTTGTCACAGTAGCCAATGAAGATAGAACTACTATCACATGAATGTGTAAGCAACTTAGCTGGCAGATGCAGGGTCACCAATTGAAAGGAGATTTACATTTACTTTCTCAGGCTGACTGGTTGCGTACTTTAGGAGATATGGTGTTCAACTTAGCTACATTATGCATTTATTTCATTCACAAAGGTACTCACATCACATTGAAAGGTATATCATCAAAACCAACCCTTAAAATGATGAGTGGTAAGGCAGTCAATTTTTTTTTGACGGAAAACACTCATGGGTTGATGGATAACTTTTTTCTATCTTTGTTCAGTCATCACCTACCCTATACCACCACCCATTCAAGACTTATTAAATGATTATCAAGATGTCTTTTCAGAACCTTTTGAATTACCTTCACAAAGAGTCTTGGACCAAAAAATTCCAATCAAACCTAATGCTCAGCCAGTTAATTTGAGACCCTCCAAATGCCCATTCATTCACAAATATGTTGTTGAAGCATTAGTTTAAACAAATGCTTAACACTGGAATAATTCAAAACAGCAATAGCCCATTTATTTATCATATTCTATTTGTCAAAAAGAAGGACAATTTTTGGCGTTTTTGTGTTGATTATAGAAAGTTAAATGAACTAACTATCAAGGATAAGTTCCTAATACCTTTGATTGAAAAAATATTAGAAGAGATGCATGGTTCTAAAAAATTTAGCAAAATTTATTTGAGATCAATATATCATCAAATCAGATTATATGCTCCTGGCATTCCAAAAACTGCATTTAGAACACATCATGGGCACTATGAATTTAAAATCATGCCATTTGGCTTAACTAATGCTCCTACAACTTTTCAAGCAATAATGAACTCTGTTTTTGGTAAATATCTTAAAAAGTTTGTATTAGTGTGGTTTATAGTGCCACACTTACAGAGCATGTGCAGCGCTTATTTATGGTTCTCTCACTTCGTAGACAACATCAACTATATGCCAAGAACTCCAAATGCTGCTTTGCTCAATCTTCTCTAGAGTATCTTGGCCACATTATCACAGCTGAAGGAGTAGCAGCTGACCCTTCAAAATTACAGCCATGAAGAACTGGCCAGTTCGCACCGATATCAAGAAACTAAGAGGATTTTGGGAGCTTACTGGTTATTACAGAAAATTTGTGAGAGGTTATGGAGTTATTAGCAATCCACTCACTGATTAATTAAGGAAAAATGTTTTTCAGTGGTCTGATGCAGCCCTTGAAGCCTTTGAACAACTCAAGAATGCAATGTGCTCAACTCCTATGTTGACCTTACCTGATTTTTCAAAAACATTTGTATGGAATTTGTTAGAGCATAGCTCGGTTGAACTCACCAAGCGTTGGTATGTCAAGTTTGGTTGTCATATTTTAGTGTGTCAAAACTCATCTAAAGTCGCTTGATTATATACTAGAGTCAACTTCGTTTAGGTTAGACTAGAAAGTCTAGGAATGTTGAGACATACAAGTATTACTCCGAAGACCTGAAGAATGTGAAGAAGAAGCGAACTACAACGACGACATCATCCATCCTCTTGAGGTTAGTAATATTGACTTGAACTGTTTCATTCCTAACGTATCTTTCAAGTCGTGCTATATTAAAACATAACTGCGAAGCTGTATATACTGTACATATTGTATAATACTCTAGTGATGTGACATGGTCATATTTGTATGATCATAGTATTAGGGAATTAGACTACGAAGTATAATGCTTATCTTTTGAACTTCGTAGATATGACATCGACATAATCTTGTATATACTGTTATGATTATGTGAAGGGGTTATGGTGAAGATTTCATCCTAGGAAACAATGTTTTGCATTTGTTTAAAGGAAGTACATTCATGAAATTGTTTTATGAACCGAAAGGGAAATCGTTAGGCTTATTGGTATGGCTATTCATTGCAAATATTTGGATTACCAATATGTATGAGATGGTAGAACCAATCGTAACTTTTTTATGTATCTTGGTATAACTAATCACAATGCCTGACTTATGATTTGGTATGACTAGTTTTTAGTAATTGGTGTAACCGATCCTAAGTAATCACCATAAGATGGTATGATCGATATTTGTAATTGGTGTGACCGATCCTAGTAATTGGTGTGACCGATCATAGTGTATTATGTAATCGATCCTTGTAATTGGTAACTGGTCCTGGTAATTGGTGTAACCGATCCTGGTAACTGGTGTGACGGATCATAAGCAATACCATGGAATATGGTAACCGGTCCTAGTAACTGATATAACAGGTCCTGGTAACTTGTGTGACCGATCACAAGTATTTCCATATTGAGGTATAACCGATCCTAGTGATTGGTAGAACCGATTGAACCCATGTATGTGATTTAATATTTGATCAATCACACAATTATCTTGGAATACAGGTCAACCAATTCTAAACTTGTTTGGAAGTGTGGTATAACCGATTCCAAGAAGGTAAATCCATGTAAATACGAATAAGGATTTATAGTGAAGAGATGTCAACATACTTTGAACACGTACAATAACTCTTATCATTTATTGTTCAAAGATATTCCTTAGTACTCAAGGAGATCCCCTGCCGAAATAAATTGGGAATCTTTTAATTAAGGTTTTTGGTTTTATATGCTTTAATTACCAGCAAATAAATGCATATCTCTAGAGAATAAAAATTAGTAATGTGCATTTACTAATTGGAGATTTCGGAAATTTTGGACAAGCATTTATTGAAATTAGGAAAACTGATTTTGGCATTCATTGCATATCTTGAGAATATTTTCGGTTTTGGAAATTCCTTGGTGTCCAAACATCCTTGGTCTATAAATATCTAAGTTTGCATTTCTAGCAAACCATCCTAAGAGCCAGACAAACTTCATTTTTGTTGTTTCTGGTGGAGCCGTCTAATCGGAGAGGAAGTGATCGAGCTATGACAATCAGGAGGTGGGATTGGAAGCAGCCATCCCATCCCGAGAGTAGCCGTATGAGGCGGAAGCTCCACGTACGGTTTTGAAGCCGAGACTGGAAGGTCCTGGAAAATCGACAAGGTAGAGCTCTATCTTTTTCTTAAAAAGATCTTCTTAAGATGTCTAACAAGGCCCTAAAAATCCCTCTTACTTAGTAATGGCCACTTCATTTTTTAGATCACCACACTAAAACAAAAGCGATACCTTTATCGGGAAATGGGCCCATGCCCTTGGGTGAGACTTTGAAATGGTTAGTCAAATTTTATTCGCCTTTTCTTTGCCACTACTCTTCCTCCGGGTCGTCGCTCTGCTGCGTCTGGCCCGCCCTCTAGGCACCTTTCGAAGGAAGGGAGTGTGACAACGTAGACGCATGAATCAAAGAGGATACTAGAGTGGGACCCTCCATAGCATCGGGTGACCAAGTATGCAATCCTATCTGTGCAGATTTCCTAGCAGCACCAATAAGAAGTAAAATACAAATTAGAGTGATGGCATTCAATCTCATATTGCAAAAAATCCAAGAGTTTCTAAGGGCACGGGGGTTCGGACTCCTACGAGTGAGCAGAAAAGTGTTCAGTGACTTATAAATTAAGGCATAATATGATTTTTTAAGAATTCAATTCAATTCTCCATGGAAACGGAGTTTTGTGAATTCTCCCCGGAACTGGAGGATCATTTCGAGATCTTCGAACATACTCGAGGGTTCAATGTGACTATTGTCACTTCGGCCAACACTTTCTTGTGAAACAAGGAAGGAACCTTGGGGACTTTCTTGTGAAACAAGGCAGAAGATGAATCAGAATTGGGTCAATCACGCTTATTAGAAGTGGACAAAGTATCCTAATTAGATGAAATCTCTTACGACCGCTCGTTTAAAGACTTCTATGGGATCAAGAAGCTCAACGAGTACCGTTGGTGGGAAACTAGATAATTGCAGTATTATTAATTTTCGATTGATTTGATTGACTAACGGTTGTTGAAACTTTGATTGCACCTAGTTTGTTTATTCTTGAGAATCTTCTCTTCTGATATAAGATTCACTCAAACTAGATCGAAGTATCGACGGGATCTTTAGAACTGTTTGTAGATCTAAAGACATCTTGTGATAATCTATTGTTAACAGACTCCATTCTTCGTGTGATTGATCACAGGAGATTCAAGTGGTGTTGTGCAGGTTTTTATTGAAGATTAAAGAAGATTTGAAGACGAAGAAGATTTCTTATTTAGTTCTCATATCTTTGTGTGTGCACAAACCTTGATCGGTTGGGATCCAACTAGAATCGGATTTATTCGATTGATTAGTTGCGTGAGATCAGCATTCTCAATATATCTCGTTGAGATTTATTTTTATTGAGTGTGAATCTAAACTTAACTACTTTTGTAGTTATTGAATAGATTGATCTAACCAGGCAAAGGAGTTTATTAGATTAAACGGAAGAGCCTTTGCGTATGACTTGAGATATTTTTATCTTGAAAGAATCAAAAGAGATGTTACCAAACAGACTTGTTGTTCCTTTACTGTTTGGAATACGATCCAAAGGAATTGTACCAGTGCGTGCACTCATCGTAGTCGGAAATGCAAGGATACTGAGGAAACTAAGTGAACTAGGGGTAATTGCTTGGTCTCAACTATACGAAGTTGGTGTAGATTTTGTATAGCGGCTTAATTGTTAGAGTATTCAATTCTGGACTAGGTCCCGGGTTTTTCTGCACTTGTAGTTTTCCTTGTTAACAAAATCTTGCTGTGTGATTTACTTTTGTTTTCCGCAATTATTATTTGTTTATATAATTTAAAGTAAATTACACAATCGTTAACTCCGATATACTTGATAGTGATCCTATAGAGTTTGGTTAAGTCTGAACCTATAATCAAGTATCACTTTGGTAGTCGTATTATCTCGATCTCGTATCCATAGACAATCACACAAAGTGTGAATACCGATTTGTTGCATTGTCTCGACTTTGTCCATATATGATCACTTTTGGTAAGAGGACTTATCGGGTACCCTCGTTGTTTCAGAATCAAATGCTTTTTCTACTGGTATTGGTGTAGTCCTTATGCAAGAAGGCAGGATTATTGCTATTTTCAGCAAACCATTAGGTCCAAAAAATATGGCATTATCTACTTATGAAAAAAGTTATTGGATGTAGTAAAGGTTGTTACTAAATAGAGACATTATCTGTTGGGTCACAAGTTCATCATCAACACAGACCAGCAAAGTATTAAATATTTCATGGATCATAACTCACCACTGTACTTCAACAAAAGTGGTTAATGAAGTTGCTAGGTTTTGATTACATAATTCATTACAAGAAGGGTAAGGACAATACAGCTGTTGATGCTCTTTCCAGATTACCTTCAGATCCTTCCAGTAGTTGCAGTACTCTATCTCTATCCATCCCAACTTGGTCCACTGATGTCATCCATAATTATGCTAATGATTCCCTAGCTTCTCAGCTCATTCCCAAACTGCTGGTAAATGCTGCTGCTTTTCCACACTACACCTATATTGAAGGTATCATAAGATACAAAGGCAGAATATATGTTGGTGATGGAAACAACTTAAGAGAATATGTGTTACAATCTGTGCATGCCTCTGCTATTGGTTGTCACTCAGGAATTCAAGGCACCTATGTAAGAGCCAAGACTTACTTCTACTGGCAAGGACTGAAAAAAGATGTGTTACTACTTGTCAGCCACTACAAATTGAAAAGACGAGGGTACCCAAATACACCACAATCTTTAATTTATCCACCTATAAGTCCTCTTACTGAAAGTGATTGTCTATGGAAAAAGTCGAGACAATACGACAAATCGGTATTCACACTTTGTGTGATTATCTATGGATTCAAGATCGAGACAATACAACAATCAAAGTGTGATTACTTGATAATAGGTTCAGACTTAACCAAACTCTATAGGATCACTATCAAGTAAAGCGAAGTTAGTGTTTATGTAATTTACTTTAAATTATAATAAAAACAATTATAATTGCGGAAAGGAAAAGTAAATGACACAGCAAGATGTTGTTAACGAGGAAACCGCAAAAGCAGAAAAACCCCGAGACCTGGTCCAGAATTGAATACTCTCAGAATTAAGCCGTTATACAAAATCTAAACCAACTTCGTATAGTTGAGACCAAGCAACTAACCCTAGTTCACTTAGTTTCTTCAGTATCCCTGCGCTTTCGACATTCAATGAGTGCACGCACTGGAACAATTCCTTTGGATCGTATTCCAAACAGTAAAGGAACAACAAATCTGTTTGGTAACAACTCTATTGATTCTTTCCAGATAAAGATATCTCAAGTCATATGCAAAGGCTCTTCCGTTTAAACTAATAAACTCTTTTGCCTGGTTAGATCAACCCAATCTCTATTACCTAAGTAATAAGATTCAGATTTGTAACAATCAAAATAGATCTCAATAGAACTATTAGGTGTTACAGATCTCACGCAACTAATCAATCGAATAAATCTGATTCTAGTTGGATCCTAGCCGATCAAGGTTTTTGCTACACAAAGATATGAGAAACCAATAAGAAATCTTTATCGTCTTCAAATATTCTTTAATATTCAATTAAACTTTCACAACACCAATCTCTTGTGATCAATCACGCACAGAACGGAGTCTGTTAACAATGGTTTATCACAAGATGTCTTTAGATCTACAAACATTTTTAAAGATCCCGTCGACAGTTCGATCTAGTTTGAGTGAATCTTATATCAGAAGAGAAAATTCTCAAGAATAAACAAACTAGGTGAAATCAAAGTTCAACAACCGTTAGTCAATCAAATCAATCGAAAACTAATAAATTAAATTATCTAGTTTCCCACCAATGGTACTCGTAGAGCTTCTTGATCCCACAAAAGTCTTTAAACGAGCAGTCGTAAGAGATTTCGCCTAATTAGGGTACTTTCCTCTCCGAATAGACGGCTCCACCAGAAACAACAAAAAGATGAAGTTTTCCTGGTCTTTAGATAGTTTGCTGGAAATGCAAACTTAGGTATTTATATACAAAAGATGTTTGGACACCAAGGAATTTCCAAAACCGAAAGTATTCTCAAGATATGCAATAAATTCCCATTCGGTTTTCATAATTCCAAGAGGAAGGATGATGTCGTTAGGAATGAAACAGTTCAAGTTAATATTACTAACCTCAAGAGGAAGGATGATGTCGTCGTTGTAGCTCGTTACTTCTTCACGTTCTTCAGGTTTTTGAGTAATACTTGTATGTCTCATATTCCTAGACTTTCTAGTCTAACCTATATGAAGTTGTCTCTAGTACATAATCAAGCGACTCTTAGATGAGTTTTGATTCACTAAAATATGACAACCAAACTTTACATACCAACGCTTGGTGGGTTCAACCGAGCTATACTCTAACACAAATATCACGTCAAAGGAATAAAGCTGAACTTGCACATCCATCTGGCTTGTTACAACCACTACCAATTCTATCTCAACCTTGGAAACACAAAAGCATGGACTTCATTGAAGGCTTTCCCAAATCCAACAAGAAAGGTGTGATATTTGTAATGGTGGATAGACTGACCAAGTATGCTCATTTTATCAGTCTGAGTCACCCATTCACTGTAGCTCAAGAATTCATCACTTACGTGTTCAAAGTACATGGCCTCCCTGCAACAATAATCTCAGATAGAGATAAAGTCTTCATTAGCCACTTTTGGCAGGAGCTATTCAAGCAATGAGTACTAGTCTCTATCTTAGTACAACGTATCATCCTCAAACAGATGGCCATAATAAGAGAGTTAAATCATGCTTAGAAGGGTACATAAGGTGTATGATTGGTCATAAACCCAAAAGATGGTTCTCTTGGCTACCACTGGCTGAGTGGTGATACAATACCAATTACCACACAAGTTTAAAGATGACCCCTTTTAAGGTATTGTATGGTTACATTCCCCCTCATCTTTCCTTCCCAACTGAAGTGACCACATCAGTTGCAGCAATGGAAACTTACTTGAAGAACAGAGATGTTGTATTGGATATCTTAAAAGAATCACTCACCAAATATCATGAAAGGATATTTGCTGACAAGAAAAAAACTGAGAGGTTTTTTGACGTAGGGGACTGGGTTTATTTGAAACTCCAACCATATAGACAATCTTCTCTACAGGTTAAAAGGAAATTCAAACTCTCTACAAGGTATTATGGTCCTTATCTTATCTTGGAACGCATTGGGAAGTGGCTTACAAGCTTGATCTACCTGTACATGGTCGCATCCATCCTGTATTTTACGTCTGTCAACTGAAGAAGAAGTTGGGTGCAACTCAGACTACCATCCCAACTCTAGATGATGCAGAAGAGATTGTCCTCATTCCTGCGGATGTGTTGGAAACTCACAAGATCATCAGACATGGACATGAAGAAACTCAACTTTTGATCCAGTGGTCTCACACTTCTCCAGATGATGTAACCTGGGAAGATCAAGCTCATGTCCGAGCATATTTCCCAAAATTTCATCCTTGAGGACAAGGATAGTCTGAAGATGGGGGTATTGTCATGTACCTAGACAACCTCTATCCATCCTGTGAGGTGTTCTAGCAAACAGGACAGTTAATAAGGGTTTTGGTAGTTAATTAATTTTGGTTTTAAGTTGAATTAATGTTAAGTATTCGTTCGCAGATGATGGTTAGGAATTAGGATGTTGAGTTTTGAATGCTTTAGGGGTTTTGAGTCTTTGGTTATAAAGAGAATATGGTGTATTGTCTCTGCTTATGAATGAATTAAAAGAAAAGGTAGCTGGATCTGAGGAGTGCAGTGTAGTTATCTCAGATCTAAGCTCTAATCTCATTTGATCCCTACACAAAGTACTTCATTCTATTACATACAGTCGCCCGTACAAAGTAGAGACTATATGTGAGCAGTTTCACAGTTTTTTAAGTCGAAAATGCCAATTGGGACTATTGGTGAGCAGTTTCATAGTTTGTTAAGTATAGTCTCAATATCAACAATGTAATTAAAGAAGCTATGTATTGGTATAACATGGAGACCGTGGTCGAGGAGATTGAGAATATGCCAAATGAGACTGATTACTTAGAGACAAATAAGGATAGTTGGGAACCCCCTGAACAACAAAATCAAAATTAATTTTGATGGAGAAGTAGGTACAAAAGGGTTTGCTTGTAGCGATGTTGCGAGAGACAATAAATCAAGATTTCATGGCTGCCATAATAGAAGTTTCCCTTACTGCACGGCAGCAGAAGCTGAGGCTCCGGGGCATTGTTAGATGTGGAATTGGCAACAAGTAAAAATTATAGAGACATTGTGCTTAAAGGGGACTCGCTTATTGTCATAAATACTCTCATGTACAATCAGTACAAACCCAGTTGGCGTATTCAGAACACAATCAACAGAATCAGAGATCAAATAACGAGATTCGGATCAGTGGAGTTCAAGTATATCAAAAAGACTGCCAATAATATGGCACGTAATCTAGCAACTTTGGCTGTTGATACATAGTCTTCCAATGAGTAGCTTATTTCCCCTCCTTCTTGTATTGCTCAACTCATTGAGAGTGAACATTTTTTAGCTGATTAGTTTTTATTTTTTTTGTTTTTCTTTTTTGCTTTTGCTTTCAAAAAAAAATGTCAAAAATGCTAAAGCTGGGAAAAATAACATGGACCTAATCTGGGATATTGAATCCAGACCTTTGATCATTCCACTCTTTCCACTACCAATCTCAATGTTAGAGTAATTTTTCTCTCAGATTGTGTCACGTCTTTTCCCAAATCCGGACCAGTCCCTCCTGTAGCAAGCTCGTTGTTAAATTCCCTATTTGACAGCAGTATATTGGAAAAGATCCAAATATTAACAATTTTTCATCAAGAGAAAAATGTCGTAGTTCGGATTCGATCCCGAGATGGTAATTTTTCGTTCAAAAGTGCTTGTAAAAAATAACTTAAAGCAGGCCTAATGTGCATGTGTCTAGTAATCAAGTCCCTAAAACACAGTGTGGAAGAAGTTACGGAAATGGACAGTTCTGCAAAGTAAAGCTATTTACTTGGATATGTCTCAAAGGAGGTGTTCCTACCAGAGTGAGACTAACCCAGTTTTGTAGAGTTAAGGAAACTAAAACTAATCATGAAGGAAAATCTCTTTTTCATATCTTGATCACTTGTAATCATGCCAGAGCTGTTTGGAAAGATGTTAATGTCAATTATGGAATTGTAACTCTGTTAAAACCTAGATAATTTCTTGGTTTGATAACTCTAACAACACAGCTTTGGAAGAGCGAGATTAGTGGATTACTATACTTATGGTAGGTTACTGGATTATCTAGGAATAAACATGTGAATGCATCTTTCAAGGGAAAACTCTTAACCATATCTCTCTAGCATCTAAAAATAAACTCCATTTGCATAATTTCATGTATTTTGAACGGTTAAATCCAATCTCTAACTTGGTCAACTGTGCAGGTGTAACAAGTAGTTCTTTGGATCCTCTTATAATAGTCCTTAGCAAGATTCATGTGGATGCTTCCTTTGATTATAATTTTAAACTAATTTTATTGGTACAAGTTTGGCAATTTGAAATTGTGTAGGGGAGTCCATTACAGTAAGGAAAGCCCTTTTGTGGAAAATATATCGAAATCTAGAAAAACCCATATTGATGATAATGCTGAGGTGGTTGTCAATTTAATTAATGCTACCACTTCTTTGGTCAGATTATGGAGTTATACGCTTTGGAATTCGCTTATTTTTTTATGGGTATGTAGATCTTTATAAGACAAGTATATCCCAAACATATTAGCTTCAAAGACACTACCATTTGGATTTTATGAAGAAAAAAAATCAGCGTCCAAAATGTAAGATGATGTAAAAATATGAGTATGAGAAGATCCTCCCTCTTTAATATTTATTTGTATCTGAAAAAATGGGGGTCTAACAACCACACCCAATATTTCGTTTCGGCAATTCGTATGGACTAACTCCAATATACTTCCAGGAGAATCAACTAGACAGTCATACTCTGTTAGAGCACCGCTCGGTCGAACTCGCATGCGCTGCTATCTCAAGCATGTTTGTCAATGTTAGTGATCAAAACTATAAGTCTTGATTTCTAGCCTATTTATAGATGTCTCGTACAGGGACATAGATTGTGTAGTTGAGCATTAGACTTCACGGCGTTCATCATTTGAAGACGAAGAACTACTAAGAGAAGCTTGTGGAACTTCATCACCAAAAGGTATGTGGAGACTAAAACTCATCTATCACTTGGAAAGTCTATTTCTACTCTATCTCCTATATTGAGACATAAGTCATATTACGATATAGTTTTCTATTATACACATTTGAGATTTCGAGCTGAGTTATATGTGTTGGCAAGCTTTCGCTTCGACCAAGTTCATCTTATATTCTTGAAGAATGTCAGAATATGATCATGTTAAAATTGCCGAGTAACATCTTACATGGTTTGTGTGATACAATCATTTGGTGTAGACTTGGAATGTTTCGTTATGATTATTTCAATATCTTGAAAATTGCTTTGATGCTAATAGTGAGTGAAAACGGCTATTGTCATCCTCTAAGAAAGTTTCAATGATTGAAATAAAGAGCTTAAAATCAAGTAACCATGTTTGGATATAAACATAGTGTGTTTCTCACATTTGTGTGTAAGTCCAAAACCGGGAACCTGAAGTATGCGTACCTGTACGCGTACTGGAAGTTGTTGGATGTCTGGGCAAGTATGCGTACCCGTACGCATACTGGCGGAAGTCTCACATCCATGAATTTCTGCTGGAGTTTGGAAGTGTGAATTGGTATGCGCACCCGTACGCGTACTGGCATAACCAAACTCGATCCGGCTACTTAAGTATGCGTACCCGTTTGCATACTTGAGTTGGTTACTTTCTAAAATCGGATGTACATGAACTTAAAAATTTATAAAATAAGGAATGCAATCTTTTTCAAACCGTGGCTATAATGTTTATGAATTGATTCGAGTGAATCAAACCGATTTTGCTTCAATTGTGTTCTTGTATACTTCTATGAGAATATAGCAATTGAACGGCTCTTTAACTAGTTTCATTTGAGTCATTTGAACTAGTTATGGTTAAGATGAATAAGGTTGATATGAGAGTAATCATATGGCTAACTTCGGTTAACTATTGTTGAGCCAACATGGTGTACACGTTTGGGTACGGTTACATAAACCTAAATGAAGGTACATTTCATTTGTATGTAACAAGCTAAGTTCGATCTAACGGTTGAAAGATATTAGCTTGGTTGAATCAGGTTTTTCATCTAACGGTGAATATTGAATGCTTTGTTACCAAGGTAACTTGGATTGCAAACCCTGATTTGAAAATTATATAAAGGAAAACTCTAGCAACTGGGAAACCTAATCCCCACACCTCCTGTGTGTTACTAGTTGCATCAACTAGAGTCGATTCTCCTTTAACCTTAAGTTTCTATCGATACCCTGTAGGTTAACGACTTCAAAGACTTCATTGGGATTGTGAAGCCAGACCCAACTATTTTCTTTGTAGTTGCGTGTTCTGATCTTGCCCAATTCTATCGTTTGAGTACTATCTTCTCTAAGATTTACTCGAGATTTATTCTCCGATAGGAAAGATAAAAAGTAATCACAAACACCTTCGTCTCATCGTTTGTGATTCCACAATATCTAGTTTCGCCATCATACGATTTAGATTATTGTGAGGTGATTGATAATACTAGGCTGTTCTTCGGGAATATAAGTCTGGTTTATCAATTGGTTCATGTTCACCTTGATTTATCAAAAGACGGAACAAAAACTCATAGGTATTTCCGTGGGAGACAGATTTATCTATTCCAATAGACTTTTCTGTGTGAGACAGATTTGTTTATCAAGTCTTCGACTTTGGGTCGTAGAAACTCTTAATTGTGGGTGAGATCAGCTAAGGGAATCAAGTGCGTAGTATCCTGCTGGGATCAGAGACGTAAGAAACACAACTGTACCTTGAATCAGTGTGAGATTGATTGGGGTTCAACTACAGTCCAGTCCGAAGTTCATTGGTAGTAGGCTAGTGTCTGTAGCGGCTTAATACAATGTGGTGTTCAATCTGGACTAGGTCCCGGGGGTTTTCTGCATTTGCGGTTTCCTCGTTAACAAAATTCTGGTGTATGTGTTATTTCTTTTCCGCATTATATTTTGTTATATAATTGAAATATCATAGGTTGTGCGTTAGGATCAATCAATTAGATAATCCAACCTTTGGTTATTGATTTAAATTGATTGACACTTGAACATTGGTCTTTGGTACCGTTCAAGTTGTTTCACATAATAATCAGGCTCGCGGATTTCTATCTGTTTGATTTGCTGATTACATTGTGAAACAGAGATATTAAACTCTTTGATATACTTTCCTCTAGATTGAGTCTGACTGTCTAGTTGATTCTCTAAAAAGAAAGTCCTCTCAGATTGCCAAACGAATTATTGGGTGTGGTTGTTAGACCCCTGCATTTTCAGACTCAATCAAGGAAAATACATCCAAGAGTTATATCTCTGTTTCTCAATGTAATAATCAAATCAAACAGATAGAAATCCGCGAGCCTGGTTATTATGAGAAACAACTTGAACGGTACCAAAGACCAATGTTCAAGTGCCAATCAATTTATATCAACAACCAAAGGTTGGATTATCTAATTGATTGAACTCCTTACACCTGTGATATTTCAGTTATATAAAAATATAATGCGGAAAAGAAATAACACAGACACCATAAATTTTGTTAACGAGGAAACCGCAAATGCAGAAAAACCCCGGGACCTAGTCCAGATTTGAACACCACACTGTATTAAGCCGCTACAGACTCTAGCCTACTACAAGTTAACTTTGGACTGGAATGTAGTTGAGCCCTAACCAATCTCACACTGATTAAGGTACAGTCGTGTTCCTTACGCATCTGAATCCCAGCAGGAATCTACGCACTTGATTCCCTTAGCTGATCTCACCCACAACTAAGAGTTGCTACGACCTAAAGTCGAACACTTGATAAACAAATCCGTCTCACACAAAAAAGTCTATTGAATAGATAAATCTGTCTCCCACAGAAATACCTACGAGTTTTTGTTCCGTATTTTGACAAATCAAGGTGAACAGGAACCAATTGATACACCGGACTTATATTCCCGAAGAACATCCTAGTAATATCAATCACCTCACAATAATCTTAGTCGTATGGTAGCGAAACAAGATATTGTGGAATCACAAACGATGAGACGAAGATGTTTATGACTACTTTTTATCTTACCTATCGGAGATTGAATCTTGAGAAAATCTTAGAGAAGATAGTACTCAATAAAAAGTAAGATCAGAACACGCAACTACAGAGAAAATAGTTGGGTCTGGCTTCAGAATCCCAATGAAGTCTTTAAGTCGTTAACCTATAATGGTTTTAGAAAAACCTAGGTTAAAGGAGAATCGACTCTAGTCGCAACTAGTATCATACATGAGGTGTGGGGATTGGGTTCCCCAGTTGCTAGAGTTTTCCATTATATAGTCTTCTAATCAGGGTTTGCAATCAATGTTACCTTGGTAACAAAGCATTCAATATTCACCGTTAGATGAAAACCTGATTAGATTCAAGCTAATATCTTTCAACCGTTAGATCGAACTTATCTTGTTACACACAAATGAAATGTGACTTCATTTAGATATGGGTAACCGTACCTAAACGTGTACACTTAGTTGGCTCAACAATAGTTAACCGAAGTTAGCCATATGAACACTTTCATATCAACATGTTCATCTCAATCACAACTAGTTCAAATGACTCAAATGAAACTAGTTCTAGAGTTGTTCAATTGTTTATATTCTCATAGAAGTATACATGACACAATTGAAGCAAAATCGATTTTGATTCACTCGAATCAATTCATGAACATTATAGCCACGGTTTGTAAAAGATTGCATTCCTTATTATATAAATGTATTTGTTCATGAACAAACCGATTTTTGAACTTAACCCACTCAAGTATGCAAACGAGTACGCATACCTAAGTAGTCGGACTTGGTCTGGGTTCGCCAGTATGCGAACGGGTACACAACCAAACTCAGTTGAATTCCCGGACTTGAACTGTTAAGCCGGTACGCATACGGGTATGCATACTAAGTTCCCAGACTTCAATTATCAAACCAGTACGCATACGGGTATGCATACTATGGTTCCCGGACTTGGAATGACTTGCAACAGTTAGCATACAAGTACGCATACTGTGCTATATCCAATCAATGGTTAATTGTTCTAAACTCCATTTTAATCATTGAAACATTCTTGGAAGACGGGAATAGCTGTCTCACATAAACTATTAGCTTCAAAGCAATTTTCAATTGATCAATACGAAACATTCCGAGTCTACATCAAATGACTGTCTCACACAAATCATGTAAGATATTACCAGGCGATTTTCACATGATCATCTTTTGACTTTCGTCAAGAATAAGAGATGAACTTGGTTAAAGCGAAATCTTACCAACACATATTTCGAGAAATATGTAAGTGAGTTAAATTCAGCTCGAAATATCAAATGTGTATAATATAAAGTCTATATAGTTATACGACTTTTGTCTCAATAGGAGATAGAATAAAAATAGACTTATGAGTGATAGATGAGTTCAAGTCTCCACATACCTTTTGTTGATGAAGTTCCACAAGCTACCCTTAGTAGTTCTTCGTCTTCAATCGATGAACGCCGTGAAGTCTAAAGCTCAACTACACATTCTATCCTAATCCGAGACATAGCTATAAGTAGATTAGAAATCAAGACTTATAGATTTGGCAACTAAACTTGACAAACAAGCTTGAGATAGCAACGTTTGCTAGTTCGACCGAGCAGTGCTCTAAAAGTTTCATTTACCGAATTTCGCAATTGCTATAAATTAGACAATACATTCAAACATGATAAAGATTCTTCTTATTAGGTCTCGACTCTTAGCACTAAAGGGTTTTATTTATATGGATCCGAGAAAAAAATCTTTCCATATCCATTGTTACACGAAATGCACATTAGTTGATTTACATATGAATTCTAGATTCATTTTACTATTGTTCGTGGCCCTTGAGCTTGGACTCACTTCCTTCTCTAGAGTTGGGTCTTAATACATGTGTAGATATCAGTAGCCATATGTTGCTCTATTTTTACTTTCAGTTTTGAGCTTCTATCAAAGAAAATAGAGGGAAGTCAAATAAACGATCTTGTTGGCAACACCTTTGATTTAGAAGGTCATTTGGCTTGTAATGATCAAAATTATAATGATCGAGGCATTCCCTTCTATATATTCTCCCTTTTTTGGTTCAACTAATTTCTAATTTGTTTTCGACCCTATATATTCCGGGGTTTTGGTGTTACTTAATTATATTATTGAATAATTTGACATGATAATCCTTAACGAGGTTATGAAGGATCAGTTTTCTAAATGTTTGAATGATAATGTTGAATGAGGGGTTTGATGGGGTATTAATCCCACAAATTAGTTATTATGCTACTTTTAAAGTGTACATATAATGATAAGCACATGTTGAATTCTTAAAGAGTTGTTGAAATGACGAGGATACCAAGTATACCACAATATTTTCACATCAACCTACTCTAGGTACACCTTGTATAATCTTAAAGAGACAATAACTGTCAACAGATTATTTCAACAAGATATAACTTGGTAAATATCTTAAGTTCGTGGCTGGACCAATTTATGGGATCGTACCAAGTTTGATTAACGTATGAATTATTTTATTTTATTTATAAAGACAAGCAATATAATGCGAAAGTAAAGTAAATCACATGACACACAAAATTTTGTAACGAGGAAAAATGCAAAGCAAAAAACCATGGGACCTAGTCCAGTTTTGAATACTCTCATAATTAAGCCGTTATACAAATTGACTACTGCAACTTCGTATTGAAAAAACGGGGGTATAACAAACACACCCAATAAATCGTTCGGCAATCTGTATGGACTAACTCCGATATTATTCCGAGAGCACCAGCTTATCAAGTGAGCTCAACCAAGAAAGATATCAACGAGTTATATCTTTTTTTCTCAAATCAATCAGCAAATCAAACAGATAGAAATCTATGAGACTGATTGATGTGAGAAATACTTGGACGGTACCAAAGACCAATGCCCAAGTGTCAATCAATTTATATCCAACAACCAAGGTCGGATTTACCAATTGATTGAACTACGCACAACCTATGATATTTGAATTATATAAACAAATATAATGCGGAAAAAAAATAACACAGACACCAGAAATTTTGTTAACGAGGAAACCGCAAATGCAGAAAACCCCCGGGACCTAGTCCATATTGAACACCACACTGTATTAAGCCGCTATAGACACTAGCCTACTACAAGTTAACTTCGGACTGGAAATTAGTTGAGCCCTAACCAAGTATCACACCGATTAAGGTACAATCGCGTTCCTTACGCCTCTAGAACCACGCCGGATTCTGCGCACTTGATTCCCTTAGCTGATCTCATCCACAACTAAGAGTTGCTACGACCCAAAGTCGAAGACTTATAAACAAATCTGTCTTCCATAGATAAGTCTGTTCTGATAGATAAATATGTCTCCCACAGAAGTACCTACGAAGTTTTGTTCCGTCTTTTGATAAATCAAGGTGAACAAGAACCAATTGATAATCCAGTCTTATACTCCATAAGAGAAACCTAGAAATATCAATCACCTCACAATAACTTAACTATATAGTAGTATAAGAAGTTACTGTGGAACCACAAAGTTTGAGACGAAGAACTTTGTGATTACTTTTTATATCTTACCTATCGGAGATAAATCTCGAGCTAATCTTAGAGAAGATAGTATTCAATACGATAGAACAAGTAAGATCATAATACGCAACTACAGAGAAAATAGTTGGATCCGGCTTCACGAAACCCAAATGAAGTCTTCAAGTCATTAACCTGATATGGTTTTGGAAAAACCTAGGTTAAAGGAGAATAGACTCTAGTCGCAACTAGGACATAGGAAAGTGCCGGAATTTAGGTTTTCTAGTTGCTAGAGTTCTCCCTTATATAGTCTTTCAAATCATGGTTGCTTACAATCAAAGCTAAGATAGCTTAGTAACAAAGCATTCAATATTCACCGTTAGATAAAATCCTGATTTAAGATTCAAGTTAAGTCTGCTTAGAAATAAAGCAATTAATTTCCACCGTTAGATGGTCTTAGCTTGTTACACATAAATGAAATATACCTTCATTTAGATATGGGTAACCGTACCTAAACGTGTATATTGAGTTGGCTCAATAACAGTTAACCGAAGTTAGCCATATGAACACTTTTGACTTAACCACATTCATCTAACACATCTAGATCAAATATGATGATCAATCAATCATGAAAGATAATCAAATGAATCTAATTGTGTTTCATAGAGTTGTTCAATTGTTCACTATTTCATAGAAATATATATGAACAAATTGAATCAAAATCAGATTGATTCGTAATCGTACAAAGTACTTATATAAGAATCAATTCATGAACATTAAGCCATGGTTTGCAAAGATTGCATTCCTAAATTCATAAATGTATTTGTTCATGAGTATAAAAAACATGGTTAACCAATTTTAGAACTTAACCACTAAGTTTACAAACAGGTACGCAAACTATCGCTTCCGGACTTTGGTCTTGTCCAGCCGTTTGCAAACAGGTACGCAAACAGCCGTCCCAGACCTAACTCAGGTAGAATCATTTGCATACAAGGTTCCCGGACTTAGCAGTTAAAACCGTTAGCATACTAGGTATGCAAACAAGGTTCCCGGACCTGAATCATACCAAAACAGTTTGCACACTAGGTACGCATACTGTGTTGTATCCAGACAAAGGTTTTTGTTCTAAACTCTCATTTCAATCATTGAAACATCCTTAGAAGACAACAATATCTTTTTATCACAAACTATTAGCTTCAAGTAATTATCAAGTGATCGAATGATCAATACGAAACTTTCCAAGTCGACCTCAAATGATTGTCTCACACAAATCATGTAAGATGTTTCAAGGCAATTTCCACATGATCATCTTTTGACTTAATATTTAGTTTCCAACAAACAAATTGTTTCCAACTAAACTTGTCAAGAATATGATGAACGTAGCTAAAACAAAAAGCTTCCAACACATATTTCGAGAAATAGATAAGCGAGATAAACTCGGCCCAAAATATCAAATGTGTATAATGTAAAAATTTACATAGCTATACGACTTAGTCTCATTAGGAGATAAAATAGAATAGACTTCTGAGTGATAGATAAGTTTTAGCCTTCACATACCTTTTGTTGATGAAGTTCCTCCAAGCTCCCCTCAGTAGATCTTCGTCTTCAATCGATGAACGCCGTGAAGTCCAAAGCTCAACTACACATTCTATCCTAATCTGAGACATAGCTATAAGTAGACTAAAAATCAAGACTTATAGTTTTGATCAACTAAACTTGACAAACAAGCTTGAGATAGCAACGCTTGCGAGTTCGACCGAGCAATGCTCTAACAATCTCCCCTTTTGTCAATTTTAGTGACAAAACTATCAATACATATGGATTACAAAATAAATAAACTTTGTATCTTCTCATCCATCATGCTTTATTTCCTTGGCTCTTCAACAATCCTTGAATTCTTCGCTACTCCAAGTACTCCAATGATTCTGAACGTGTTCAACTCAACATCATTGTTGTTGAAGATCCGTAGCCATAACAATAAGAAAACCGATGTTCTAAATTATTGTTATACAATGTCATAGTATTATTACACAGCATCAAGGTCCAATTGCATCACAACTTTGACAATAATACTACGGTGATATGTATCACTCCCCCTTAGTCAATACTTCCATCTCACAATTAAAACCACTCCCCCTTACATAATGATCTGTAAACCATATGTATGTAGTGTGAACTACCAAATAATTCTCCCCCTTTTTGTCAATATAAATTGGCAAAGGTACGAAAACTACGTGATCATAATGAAATTCTCAAAGAGATAATTCATGACTAAAAGAGAACATATCAACTTTGTTTCGATGATTTCACATAGTCGAAACTTAGTGTATTCATCAAGGAGTTTATAAAGATACAAGATAACTCCTACAATATTCCATAGCCGCACTTCCCACAAATATTTGGCAATTAAGCACAAGCTCAATTAAGAACTCTCCCCCATAAAATGTCATTCCCGAAAGAACAACAAGAGCGACCTTACTTTTACAAGAAAAGAAGGATTTCTTTGAACGTTAACAAATCACATGGATTTGTATCCGGTAAACTCGAATAAATTAATCACAAGAGAACCCTATAGATTAATTTAATCGTAAATGCTCAACATAAGAAAACTTACGGAGACACACAGTACTTTCACATAGGAGTGGATCAGGGAAAGATCAATACTGCGGAATTTTCAAAAGTTCATTCTATCTTTTATTAATATTTTCATAAAGACACAATATACTTAACTTTTGAACATATATGAGAGAATCATAGTTCACGGACATAAACACACATATCCCATAACATATTTTTGAAATATATAAAACCAATAAAGATTAATACTGCAAAATCATCTTCCAAATAACTTAGAATTTAAATAAATAAATCTAAAAACATTGCAAGATGAAAATCGTTGGCAATAGCTATGTGTAATCACAATATTTGCTATTCCAAACCCTAGTTATCCTTCTTAAACACAAGAATAAATTCTCATAAGAAGTTTCCTAGACATAATACGAAGTTCAGACTTATTTGATAACTTCATACCTCTTCATGACTCCATCATAAAATGTATTATCGATATCCTTGATCCTTTTGACCGTAGAAACTCCATGTTCATGAGTTAGAACATTCACCTTTCTATCAACAATGCGAGCAAGTTGCCTGGCTTTGATACAATCAGAGATGAGCTTCTTCTGGTTCCGTATCAGGAATTTTTTATTTTCAAGGATTTTGGTCTGACCATCAATGAGATGATTTATTTGCAGTTATAGGTTTGCAAATTCGACCTTTAAATCATTCTGAAAATGAATTAAATCCTTAACTGATTCAGCAATCCACGAGTTATACTCTTTCCTTGCAATCATCTTCTTCAAGACAAGTTCTTGAACCGAACTGCATCCTTTGATATCTTCTTCCATACCAAGATTTACTACTTCCTGAGATCTTGAAGAGTTCTCCATATTTTTTTCTTAAAATAAGGATGGAAAAAACAATCTTTCTTTATAATAAGAGACCCCAAAAGCGACACATGGCGTCACCATAGTAATTCTGATTTGTAGTTAAGACACACCATCAAATATTGCCATGTATTGCATTGTCTCATGGTTATC
This sequence comes from Papaver atlanticum, assembly GCA_023531105.1. Lineage (NCBI taxonomy): Eukaryota > Viridiplantae > Streptophyta > Magnoliopsida > Ranunculales > Papaveraceae > Papaver > Papaver atlanticum. The sequence goes on along the minus strand of JAJJMB010004448.1, from coordinate 2,043,313 downwards.
TGTAGTATACTCTTTAGACACGTCACTTCACATAGATCTTTCATAATAGCTATTGGAAAAGACACTATAACCGATACCTATCGGATAAGACACCTTATTACCCAAGCACACACTGTTTGCAAAAGACACCTTGCTCTCCAAGCGCCTCTTCAAGAAGATATATAGTTCGCTAAAGTTCGTTGAATAATTTATAGATAGATACGGAAAAAATCATGAAGGACGAAGAATAGAAGTTAGAGATATACATGAACAATGGTAGTATAAAAAAGTCCATAAGTATGACAATTTTATTAGTATTTGTTAGAATGCCGAGACAGAGTGATGACAAGGTGGGAGTGGTTTCAGTGTCCAAAGTATAAAATTTTGAAGGCAAAGGTCGACATGGTTAATTATTAACGAACAACACTGGGGCATAAAAATATAAATGTCGTTGTTGTCCATGTGGGATTCTGAATGTATTAGCACTAACTGTATATAAATACCAGCGTCCAGCAGGATTATCCATAAAAGCATTAGGCCATAAAAATATAAAAAGATTTTAAAAAATGGTATTTTCGGCAACAACAAAAAAAAAGACGTCATTGGTGTTAATGCATGATACTGATACTCAAACTCATCCATCAAGTGTTGTCCACAATGGTGATAGTAATTATCAACGGGGAAATAAGGAGAATAAATTAACAAGTGATTTGCTTGGTAATAAATTTGGTACTGTTATGTTGGTAAAGAATTCAGGTTTGAAGGTTGAAATATGGAATAGGTTTTCTGGTATTGAGTTTTGAGGATTGATAAGTATTTGTCAAAGAGATGGTGTCGATGGCATTAAAGAAGTTGGAGGTTAACGATACTGAATATATTAGTATTGATGTAGGAAAATCAAGGGATACGGTTGGTTATGGAAATTCCAAAGGTTGCATTCCTTACAAAACATCATGAAAATCTGTTTGGATATCTATGACTATATATAGTATACAAAATTGATCTCAATCATGCTCTGTAAATATCAAATATGTCTCAAGTTAAAGTAAACTTACGGTGGTCTATCTTTGTCAAGAATGCACTAACTTTGGATCTTACGCTGAAACCTGCCTTCTTACAAGAATGAAGAATTGGTATAAAACTTTGAGAAGTACTTGGGACGACATGTTTATTTATTATATTAGAATCAAGATATAGCAGAGCTTCTTACTAATATAGATGTATTATGTAGAAGCAGAAAGCCAGAAAGAGGTCAAGAAACACAAATGATGAGCCACGTTATTTTATTTTCATCATTATGCGTTATTGTTAGAGCACTGCTCGTTCGAACTCGCATGCGTTGCTATCTCAAGCATGTTTGTCAATGTTAGTGATAAAAACTATAAGTCTTGATTTCTAGTCTACTTATAGATGTCTCGGACTAGGACATAGATTGTGTAGTTGAGCCTTAGACTTAACGACATTCATCATTTGAAGACGAAGAACTACTAAGGAGAGCTTGTGGAACTTCATCAACAAAATGTATGTGGAGACTGAAACTCATCTATCACTTGGAAAGTCTATTTCTACTTTATCTCCTATATTGAGACATAAGTCGTGTTACGATATAGTTTTCTATTATAAACATCTGAGATTTCGAGCTGAGTTTAACTCGCTTACATATTTCTCGGAATATGTGTTGGCAAGCTTTCGCTTCGACCAAGTTCAGCTTATATTCTTGACGCAAGTCAAAAGATGATCATGTGAAAATTTCCGAGTAACACCTTACATGGTTTGTGTGATACAATCATTTGATGTAGACTTAAAATGTTTCGTTATGATTATTTCAATAACTTGAAAATTGCTTTGATGCTAATAGTGTGTGAAAACGGCTATTGTCATCCTCTAAGAAAGTTTCAATGATTGAAATAAGAGTTTAGAACACTAAACCATTATTGGATATGGCATGTTGTGTACTCTTGCACATATGTAATCCATGTCCGGGAACCATAGTATGCGTACCCGTACGCGTACCGGTTGGCTCGATAAATCTGGGACCCTAAGTATACGCATCCGTTCGCGTACTGGCATAATGTTCATGTCCGAATATTTCTGCTGGTATTGGAAGTACGCATACCCGTTTGCGTACTGGCGAAACCCAATCTTGGTCTGGGTATTTCAAGTATGCGTACCCGTTTGCATACTTGAAAGTTAGAGTTCTAAAATCGGTTGTGTACATGAACTTAAACATTTATAAAATAAGGAATGCAATCTTTGCAAACCGTGGCTATAATGTTCATAAATTGATTCGAGTGAATCAAACCGATTTTGCTTCAATTGTGTTCTTGTATATGATGTAATTTTAAATAGTGGTAAGAATGGGTTCGTTCAGATTTGTGAAGATTCGAGTTTTTTAAAATCAATAAAAATTATATACAAAAATAGTACAATTGGTGCAAGAGGTACTGGGACTAAGGATTTAATTTTTAGAGTGAAAATAACCAAGACACTAGATTCCACTATTACACATGAATAAATGATGATAAGAATTCCAAAACTCTAATTATTTTTAAAATATCTTTTTCTTAACTCACAAATTATCAAGCATATTCTCAAACATTAATTGTATCCCTTAAGCATAGATTATCTAACCAAAGCATAACCTATCTAATTGAATCACAACTAATTAGGAAAAATTATGCAAATAATTAAAATTCTGCAAAGCAGTAATTTGAGTGAATTATAAATTGCAAAATTAGAGAAAAGTAAAATAATTACCAATTATTCATGCAACAATAGCTTCCTCCATGCCTTGGTTACGCGAGAATTAGCTCATCATTATCATGGAAATATGCTCAAAATTCATCTTTATTATTGCTCAAAAATGGTTCACAAATGATGAAATAGGAGAAAATTGACAAAAACCGGGTTTGTAACACTTCTGTTTGTTACAAACTGAGCTGTTACAGAGAACGATAAAAATGAAGTGTTGTTAACACTGTCGCATTACGACCCTCATTCTTGTGTCGCTGTCACTGTTGAAGAACGACGGTTACCTTGCGTCTAATGTTCTTCGCGTTTATCAGCAGCAGCAGCAGCAGAAAATGGAATTTTCCTGCAACTTGATTTCTCGACTCTCTGGTTCTTCTAAGCTCCCCAAACTCTCCACAACCCTTCCTTGTACCTGTAGAAATCTATTTATACTCCTAATCCTCATTTAATCCGGCCATATCTCCCAAATAATCTTCATTTATCAATATTATTCTCCACGGCTAAAATTTCCATTTTTTGATCTTCCACGCGTTCTCAGCTGTCAAACTTCGTTATTTATCTTCTTCATGAATATTTGTAGTGCAACACACTCGAAACTCATGCATTACATGCCTCAAACTCGTGTCAAATTCACTTGAACCCGTGAAAACTTGTGTCCACTGTTTTGGATTGAAACACGTAATTAAGCCAAATTTGATCAGAAACAACACCCATACCAGCTTTATATAGTCATATCACGTCTACCCATTAAGTTTCAGGGATTTAATCTCACTAAATCACGTCCAAAAATCCAACAGAAAATTCTGCAGAAAAATGAATTTTTTTCCCGCCAAAAATATTTTTCAAACGATGAAGGTGAAGTGCCCTGAATCCAAAACGCGGGTGCCTTTAGCAGCTCGGCTGCCTTGGGGGTGCCCTAATCCATTTTTAGGGTGCCTTTAACACTTTTTTCTGGGGTTTTTCCAACACTTTTTCGGGATTCTTCCGGTGTATTTCTGGGGTGCTTCCGGTGCATTTTTGGGGTGCCTTTAGTACTCTATCCTGGGGTGTAAAGCACCACTTTACGAGCCAATTTCGTCGCAAGAGCTTATTTCTCTAAAAATACCTACAAAGACATAAAACACCATAATAAGTACAAAAATGGGTACTAATAATATATACAATAGAGATGAAAATAGACACATAAATGCGTCTATCAGTATACTTCTATGAGAATATAGCAATTGAACAACTCTTTAACTAGTTTATTTGAGTAATTTGAACTATGAGAGTGTTTATATGGCTAACCTCGGTTAACTATTGTTGAGCTAACATGGTGTACACGTTTAGGTACGGTTACATAAACCTAAATGAGGGTACATTTCATTTGTGTGTAACAAGCTAAGTTCGATCTAACGGTTGAAATATATTAGCTTGGTTGAATCAGGTTTTTCATCTTACAGTGAATATTGAATACTTTGTTACCAAGGTAACTTAGATTGCAAACCCTGATTTTAAAACTATATAAAAGAGAACTCTAGCAACTGGGAAACTTAATCCCCACACTTCTGTGTGTTACTAGTTGCATAGCTAGAGTCAATTCTCCTTTAACCTTAGGTTTCTCACGAGATCCCGTAGGTTAACGACTTAAAGACTTCATTGGGATTGTGAAGCCAGACCCAACTATTTTCTCTGTAGTGGCGTGATCTGATCTTACTGTTTCTATCGTGTTGAGTACAATTGAAAGAATTGCCTCAAGATTAATATCTCCGATAGGCAAGATAAAAAGTAATCACAAATACCTTCGTCTCATCGTTTGTGATTCCACAATATCTTATTTTGTTAATCGATTAAGATTATTATGAGGTTATTGATAATACTAGGCTGTTCTTTGGGAATATAAGACCGGTTTATCAATTGGTTCCTATTCACCTTGATTTATCAAAAGACGGAACAAAACTCATAGGTATTTCTGTGGGAGACAGATTTATCTATTCCAATAGACTTTTCTGTGTGAGACAGATTTGTTTATCAAGTTTTCGAATTTGGGTCGTAGCAACTCTTGGTTGTGGGTGAGATCAGCTAATGGAATCAAGTGCGTAGTATCCTGCTGAGATCAGAGACGTAAGGAACGCAACTGTACCTTGAATCAGTGTGAGATTGATTAGGGTTCAACTACAGTCCAGTCCGAAGTTCATTGGTTGTATGCTAGTGTCTGTAGCGGCTTAATACAGTGTGGTGTTCAAAGTTGGACTAGGTCCCGGGGGTTTTCTGCATTTGCAGTTTTCCTCGTTAACAAAATTCTGGTGTCTGTGTTATTTCTTTTCCGCATTATATTTTGTTATATAATTGAAATATCACAGGTTGTGCGTTGTATCGATCAATTAGGAAATCCAACCTTTGGTTGTTGATTGAAATTGATTGATCCTTGAATGTTGGTCTTTGGTACCGTTCAAGTTACTTCTCTTATATTCAATCGAGCTTGTAAATTCCTATTTGCTGATTGCAGATTGAATTGAGAGATAGAGATATAAACTCTTGTATATACTTTTCTCAAGATTGAATCTGACTGTCTAGTTGATTCTCTAGAAAGTATACTGGAGTAAGTCCTCTCAGATTTTAAAACGAATTGTTGGGTGTGGTTGTTAGACCCCCGTATTTTCAATTGGTATCAGAGCAGGCAAACACATTAAAGACCTTAGAAGTCTGTGTTTGTAGCGATCTGATATGGACAGTAGTGTTATCTCTGATAAACGCATCGCTAGAAACAAAAGTCTTGTTTCCATAAAATTTATTAAAGAGAAAGATTTGTCAATCTCGAATATAGATGAACCCAGTGTTCCAACGAAACATACTTGCATTGAAAAGTGTTTCACCGACTACCTCACTGACGAGTCTGACTCTGAAGTTGAAAGGAACGCATCCAAAGAGAGTGCAGTGATTCTAAAACTTATTAGAATCCAGGCTGATAGTGTCAATCGGTTGAAGAACAAAGTCAATGTTCTTGTTGGTATAGTAAATGAGCGTGACTCGCTTCAAAAAGCCATACGTGAGGAAAACTCCTCTGTCTGTCCTTCACAGACCTTGCATGAGGGAAATCTCAAAGCGGATGCTTTGGAAACTGAACTTCTTCTGAGTAAACTCTCTATTCAAGAATGTTCCTAAGAGTCCATTATACCAACTGCTTCTAATGTAACTGGAAAAACTTCTGATTCAGAAGCAAAATCGAAATCCTTTCATGTTGAAAAAGATGTGCCTGTGTCTTCCTCTGATCAAGGAATGTCCACATCACATGGAAGGAAGAATTCTCCCAATAGTGTTAAGACTATTCTGTCTAATCACTCAGGTGATCAGAAAGTGTGTCTCTTTTGTGATTCAAAAGGGATTGGTGAACAAAAGATGAATTCTAGGTTGAATGACAATTCTATTATTCGTCTTCAACACACCTTAGATTTAATCCTTAAAGGTGTAACTGACATTCGTATGTCTAAACCAATTGGTTTTAGTACTCACCCTATGTACCCCACCAGGAAAGTTAGTTCAATGTGTTCATCAAATGTTCAAATGCGAAACAGTCTTCCTAAACCATTTCGTCGAAGAAAAACTCATGGATATTCTTCAAATAAGAAGGGAGATTATGTTGTTCATGATATGAAAAAGGTACCAGAAGAAGAAAGCAATAGAGAGATGGAAGCCAACCTAAGAAGGATAATTGAAGGATATAAAGATACCATCAACAGGCTGTCAATTTCGTCTGGTCAAAATTCTTTAGGTAAGAATCAACACTATGCGTCATATTTTGATGATAGTAAATTTTATGATAACTTTTCACATCATACTGGTTTTCCTCCATAGATCAGGAAAAAGAGGGTTAACCAGAAACAACATTCTTTTAATGAGCTCAAGGCTCATACTTGTGCTAGTTAATCACAAGGTTGAAATCTCACTCACAAAAATCCTGGTTGAGTGAGATATGATCAGGTATACTTGTTGGAAAAAGTGTATTCTGATTATCCAGCTACCTTCTTATCGTTCTTAGCCGGTTTATCACTTACAAACATTTTTGCACGAGTATTTGTTTGTTCTGTTTTGTTGATAATTTCTTTAAAAAAAAAGGTGTCAAAAATTGCTATGCTCTAAATTTTTCTCTTGTGAGAACAAATTTATCTGAGAGCCGAGTTTTGTAAATTTACTCACCGAGAAAATATTTGATAAACTTGTTTTTGCAATTTCTTGTTTTTGGTATTTTCACCAATAAGGGTAATCTTATGTACGTGTGTGTACCTACTTTACATGGCACGAGCCAAACTTGGAAGCCCTAAATTCTGTTTCTTGTGAAACCTATAAATACCAAACCTTTTATGAGAGTACGCATACTTTAGTTTTGCTCTTTAAGGATGGGGTCTCCTCCAAGTTCTTGGGATTTGTCAGCCAATTCAATTGATGATTCTGTTTACTTGGAGTTTGTCTTAAAGAAGAAAAGAACCCTTGTTCAAGCTGACGAACTCGAATCATGTGCCTCATGCTATTATGTGTTTTCTCATCAAGATCGAGAAAATGCTGAGATGGTCTCTGCTGAAGTAGTTCATGGTTTTCTCACTGATCTTGGGAAGACTCAACTGAAGCTTGAGAACTCTGTAAAGGATCTTAACATGCTACGAAATGAGTTGAAAAGGGTTAACTCTGACCTTGTTCTCATGAAATCACATGTTAAGGATCTTCTCAATGAGGATATCTTCTCTGAAGATGCAGTTGATATCGTCAGTTACAAGCCTGAAAGTCCTGGATCGATTAAAGCTTTCGAACTCTGATTGTTGGCTTGTGCTTGTCCCTTGTTTTTTTAGAGTTATATTTGATTTTTCCTAGAAAATTTCTTATGAGAATTTTATTCTTGTGTTTTTAAGAAGGATAACCAGGGTTTGGAATAGCCATTATAGTGAGTACACATAGCTATGTCCAACAATTTCATCTTCAATGTTTTTAGATTTATTTATTTAAATTCTAAGTTATTTGGAAGATGATTTTTGCAGTATTAATCTTTATGGTTTTAATATTGCAAATTGTTATGGGATATGTTGTTTACATCCGTGAACCTTGAATGTCCCATACTTGTTCAAAAGTTATCTCTATTATGTCGGTATGAAAATATTGATAAAAGATAGAATGAACTTTTGAACACAAAAGTTAAGCCTTTCATGTCATTATGCAAATATTGATGGAAGAAAGGATGAACTTTTGTTTACAAAGATTAAGTCTATTATATGTCATTGTGCAAATATTGATGAAAAATAGAATGAATCTTTGTTTATTCCGCGGTATTGATCCTTCTCTGATCCACATCTCTGTGCATATACCGTGTTGCTCCGTAAGTTCTCTTATGTTGAGCATGGCCAATTGAATTGATCATTTTTATGGCTAATTCAATTGTGATTTTTGGATACAAATTCATGTGATTTGATTATGTCCAAAGAAATCCTTCTTTTCTCGTAAAAGTAAGGTCGCTCTTGTTGTTCTTTCGGGAATGACATTTTATGGGGGAGAGTTCTTTTTGAACTTGTGCTTAATTGCCAAATCTCTGTGGGGAGTACGGCTGTGGAATATTGTAGGGGTTATCTTGTATCTTTATAAACTCCTTGATGATTGCATCTAAATAAGTTTGTATGTTATTCTCTTTTGGTCATGAAGTATCTCTATGAAAATTTCATGAGGATCCCACTAGTTTTCGTACCTTTGCCAATTTATATTGATAAAAAAGGGGAGAATTAATGTGTAGTTTCATACTACAAATACATATGGTTTACGGATCATTATGTAAGGTGGAGTGGTTTTCATGTCGAGATGAAGTATTGACTAAGGGGGAGTGATACATATCACCATAGTATTGTTGTCAAAGTTGTGATACAATTGAACTTTGATGCCGTGTAATGATACTATGATACTGTATAATAATGATTGAGAGCATTTGTTTTCTCATTGTTATCGCTACGGATCTTCAACAACTATGATGTTGAGTTGAACACGTTTAGAACCATGGAGTACTTGGAAGTGACGAAGATTTCGAGTCATGTTGAAGATTCCAAGGAGACCAAGCATTTGGATGAGAAGCTACAAAGTTTTATTTATTTTGTAATCCATATGTATTGATAGTTTTGTCACTAAAATTGACAAGGGGGAGATTGTTAGAGCACTGCTCTGTCGAACTCGCATGCGTTGCTATCTCAAGCATGTTTGTCAATGTTAGTGATCAAAACTATAAGTCTTGATTTCTAGTCTACTTATAGATGTCTCGGACTAGGACATAGATTGTGTAGTTGAGCCTTAGACTTCACGGCGTTCATCATTTGAAAACGAAGATCTACTATGGAGAGCTTGTGGAACTTCATCAACAAAATGTATGTGGATACTGAAACTCATCTATCACTTGGAAAGTCTATTTCTACTTTATCTCCTATATTGAGACATAAGTCGTGTTATGATATAGTTTTCTATTATACACATTTGAGATTTCGAGCTGAGTTTAACTCGCTTACATATTTCTCGGAATATGTGTTGGAAAGCTTTCGCTTCGACCAAGTTCATCTTATATTCTTGACGCAAGTCAAAAGATGGTCATGTGAAAATTGCCGGGTAACATCTTACATGGTTTGTGTGATACAATCATTTGGTGTAGACTTGGAATGTTTCGTTATGATTATTTCAATAACTTGAAAATTGCTTTGATGCTAATAGTGTGTGAAAACGGCTATTGTCACCCTCTAAGAAAGTTTCAATGATTGAGATAAGAGTTTAGAATACTTAACCATTATTGGATATGACATGTTGTGTACTCTTGCACATATGTAATCCATGTCCGGGAACCATAGTATGCGTACCCGTACGCGTACCGGTTGGCTTGAGAAATTAGGGAACCTAAGTATGCGCACCCGTTCGCGTACTGGCGGAAGGTTCATGTCCGAATATTTCTGCTGGTATTGGAAGTACGCGTACCCGTTTGCGTACTAGCGAAACCCAATCTTGGTCCGGGTATTTCAAGTATGTGTACCCGTTTGCATACTTAAAGGTTAAAGTTCTAAAATCGGTTGTGTACATGAACTTAAACATTTATAAAATAAGGAATGCAATCTTTGCAAACCGTGGCTATAATGTTCATGAATTTATTCAAGTGAATCAAACCGATTTTGCTTCAATTGTGTTCTTGTATACTTCTATGAGAATATAGCAATTGAACAACTCTTTAACTAGTTTCATTTGAGTCATTTGAACTAGTTATGGTTAAGATGAACAAGGTTAAGATGAACAAGGTTGATATGAGAGTTTTCATATGGTTGAATCAGGTTTTTCATCTAACGATGAATATTGAATGCTTTGTTACCAAGGTAACTTAGATTGCAAACCCTGATTTGAAAACTATATAAAGGAGAACTCTAGCAACTAGGAAACTAATCCCCACACTTCTGTGTGTTACTAGTTGCATAGATAGAGTCGATTCTCCTTTAACCTTAGGTTTCACACGAGACCCCGTAGGTTAATGACTTAAAGACTTCATTGGGATTGTGAAGCCAGACCCAACTATTTTCTCTGTAGTTGCGTGATCTGATCTTGCTGTTTCTATCGTGTTGAGTATAATTGTAAGAATTGGCTCGAGATTAATATCTCCGATATGCAAGATAGAAAAGTAATCACAAACACCTTCGTCTCATCGTTTGTGATTCAACAATATATTTTTTCGTTAATCGATTAAGATTATTGTGAGGTGATTGATAATACTAGGCTGTTCTTCGGGAATATAAGACCGGTTTATCAATTTGTTCCTTTTCACCTTGATTTATCAAAAGTCAGAAAAAAAACTCATAGGTATTTCTGTGGGAGACAAATTTATCTATTCCAATAGACTTTTTTGTGTGAGGAAGATTTGTTTATCAAGTCTTCGACTTTGGGTCGTAGCAACTCTTGGTTGTGGGTGAGATCAACTAAGGGAATCAAGTGTGTAGTATCCTGCTGGGATCAGAGACGTAAGGAACACAACAGTACCTTGAATCAGTGTGAGATTGATTAGGGTTCAACTACAATCCAGTCTGAAGTTCACTGGTAGTTGGCTAGTATCTGTAGCGGCTTAATATAGTGTGGTGTTCAAAGCTGGACTAGGTCCCGGGGGTTTTCTGCATTTGCGGTTTTCCTCGTTAACAAAATTCAGGTGTCTGTGTTGTTTCTTTTCCGCATTATATTTTGTTATATAATTGAAATATCACTGGTTGTGCGTTATATCGATCAATTAGGAAATCCAACCTTTGGTTGTTGATTGAAATTGATTGATCCTTGAACATTGGTCTTTGGTACCGTTCAAGTTACTTCTCTTATATTCAATCGAGCTCGAAAATTCCTATTTGCTGATTGCAGATTAAATTGAGAGATAGAGATATAAACTCTTGTATATACTTTTCTCAAGATTGAGTCTGACTGTCTAGTTGATTCTCTAGAAAGTATATTGGAGTAAGTCCTCTCAGATTGCCAAATGAATTGTTGGGTGTGGTTGTTAGACCCCCACATTTTTAGTTATATGCCGGTACATATGCACCAGGTTAGAAGCTTGTATATATATATATATATGTTTGTGAACAAGAGAAGGAAACCCTTGTTATGGAAACCCTATAATCTCTAAAGAAGAAGAAGACACGAACGTTCGTGGACCGGTTATAGAAGGTTAATGGATCAGAAGAGATCCAAAATAAGGAAATACACTTTGTTTTCAGTTGTCTCGTATCTTTTCATAGCTCGATAAGAGGATTCTATTTAAATTAGATCATATGAAACAAAAATAACAAGATGCATTAGTTAGTAGGAGTCAAGATATGACTCAACATTCACTTTATTTCAAACACAAGATCAGATGGTAACGTACAACGAACTTGAGCATCCCGCAAATATCATCCTTGCAACTCTCAAGTTTGATACAAGGATGAAATTACCTACAACTAGGTAGCAGATTGAATGTAATCCCACCATGAATATTGAGAGACGAGTTGTAAATACCATCTGAGTGTTTGTACCTCGTATTCTTTACCTTTCTTTGGTTATATCTTATTTCAGAAGAATTAGACATAAACCTTTTATAATATCCAACAAAAGGATTTTTTTGAGGAGTAAGTCTAGGACCTCTTGAGATCAGTTCCAGAGGATAAGAATTATGAGAATTCCATCTCCTAGACTGAGATCTTCCAGACTTATTCTCATAAACATTAGGAACGTGTACATTTGTAAGAGGGACACGATTCCTGTAGAGATTCCTAGATGAGGGACCTTGGAAACCTCTTTTATGAGAGTTCTGGTTTTTTGCAGGAATGAAATCCATTGTAGATGTCGTCAGACAATTTACTCTGTCGAGTATAAAGAAGTAGATTTTGAAGATCAGAAATCTGTTTCTTTCTAGCAAAACAATGTAGAAATTATGATTTCTTTTCCCACAGAATGAACAGGTTCGTGGATAAGAAACATTTGATGAATCCTTATTTAGACTCATAGACTTTTCGGAAGTCCACAAGTCACGCAGACGTTTCTTAGCAGACAATTCCTTATAAGTAATTTTATCCATGCTAGGTAATACCACATGAGTATTAGAGATAGGCACTGAAGATGAATTACTCACTTAAACAGAGTTTTCCCTTTTCAAGTACTTGCACTGTTCCTGGGCTAGTAAAAGAGATGCAACAAGTTTCTTTTTTTCAACACGAAGGTTGTTCAATTCTGATGAATAAGTCTTGATTAAACGTTCTTCACTAATTGAGTCTTCTTTGACAGTATCTTCAAGCATACTAATCTTTTTACGTTGTAGAGTAGTTTCTTGAACAAGGTTTTCGATATTGTTAGAAAAAGACTCAACGATACTATAGAGTTCTCGTTCTCTATCAAGAGACTTTTCAAGTTCATCAGTGAGCTGAGCATACTTTTATTCACGATATCTAATTTTAGAGACTTGAACATCAATAATCTCAGCAGATTTTTTTAAAGTTCTGGTGAGATCCATCTCAGAATCTGACATAGAGTCAACTGTCACTTTAGAAGGAATATTATCAGAATCTGATAGCAAAAGTTTTCTACCTCGGGATTCGGAAGAATCTGCTAAGGAATTATCCTTTGAGGTAAGCCCGAGACATTTGGCATAGTCAAAAACTTTGGAATACATTTCTAAGTGCGTAAAAACGAGATAAACTTCTATCCACAGAAATCAGATTGCTACAGAACAAACTTATGAGGTCTCAACGTGTTTGCCTACTCTGATACCAATTGAAAAAGCGGGGGTATAAAACAACTTATAATTCGTTCGGCAATCTGTATGGAATAACTCTGATATTATTCCAAGAGCACCAGCTTATAAAGAGAGATCAACCAAGAAAGATATCAAAGAGTTACATCTCTTTTTCTCAAATCAATCAACAAATCAAACAGATAAAAATCTATGAGTCTGATTGATGTGAGAAATACTTGGACGGTACCAAAGACCAATGCCCAAGTGTCAATCAATTTATGTACAAAAACCAAGGTCGGATTTACCAATTGATTGAACTACGCACAACCAGTGATATTTCAATTATATAAGCAAATATAATGCGGAAAAGAAATAACAAAGATACCAGAAAGTTTGTTAACGAGGAAACTGCAAATGCAGAAAAACCCCGGGACCTAGTCCAGATTGAACACCACACTGTATTAAGCTTCTACAGACACTAGCCTACTACAAGTTAACTTCGGACTGGAATGTAGTTGATCCCTAACCAAGTCTCACACCGATTAAGGTACAGTCGTGTTCCTTACGCCTCTAGAACCACGCCGGATTCTGCGCACTTGATTCCCTTAGCTGATCTCACTCATAACTAAGAGTTTCTATGACCCAAAGTCGAAGACTTGATAAACAAATTTGTCTCCCACAGATAAGTCTATTTTGATAGATAAATCTGTCTCCCACAGAAGTACCTACAAAGTTTTGTTACGTCTTTTGATAAATTAAGGTGAATATGAACCAATTGATAATCCTGTCTTATACTCCCGAAGAGCATCCTAGAAATATCAATCACCTCACAAAAACTTAACTATATGGTAGTAGAAGAAGTTATTGTGGAACCACAAAGTCTAAGATGAAGAACTTTGTGATTACTTTTTATATCTTACCTATCGGAGATAAATCTCGAGCTAATCTTAGAGAGGATAGTACTCAATACGATAGAACAAGTAAGATCAGAATACACAACTACAAAGAAAATAGTTGGATCTGGCTTCACGAATCCCAAATGAAGTCTTCAAGTCGTTAACCTAATATGGTTTTGGAAAAACCTAGGTTAAAGGAGAATCGACTCTAGTCGTAACTAGGACACATGAAAGTGACGGGATTAGGTTTTCCAGTTGCTAGAGTTCTCCCTTATATAGTCTTTCAAATCAGGGTTGCTTACAATCAAAGCTAAGATAGCTTAGTAACAAAGCATTCAATATTCACCGTTAGATGAAATCCTGATTTAAGATTGAAGCTAAGTCTGCTTAGAAATAAAGCAATTAATCTCCACCATTAGATGTTCTTAGCTTGTTACACACAAATGAAATATACCTTCATTTAGATATGGGTAACCGTACCTAAACGTGTATATTGAGTTGGCTCAATAACAGTTAACCGAAGTTAGCCATATGAACACTTTTGACTTAACCACATTCATCTAACACATCTATATCAAATATGATGATCAATCAAACATGAGAGATAATCAAATGAATCTAATGGTGTTTCCTAGAGTTGTTCATTTGTTCATTATCTCATAGAAATATATATGAACAAATTGAATCAAAATCAGATTGATTCGTAATCGTACAAAGTACGTATACAAGAATCAATTCATAAACATTAAGCCATGGTTTGCAAAGATTGCATTCCTTAATTCATAAACGTATCTGTTCATGAGTATGAAAAACATACTTAACCAATATTAGAACTTAACCACTAAGTTTGCAAACAGGTACGCAAACTATAGCTTCTGGACTTTGGTCTTGTCCAGCCGTTTGCAAACGGGTACACAAACAGCCGTCCTGGACCTAACTCAGGTAGAACCGTTCGCATACAAGGTATGCAAACAAGGTTCCCGAACTTAGCAGTCAAAACCGTTCGCATACTAGGTATGCAAACAAGGTTCCCGGACCTGAATCATACAAAAACAGTTTGTATACTAGGTACGCATATTGTGTTGTATCCAGACAAAGGTTTTTATTCTAAACTCCCATTTCAATCATTGAAACATCCTTAGAAGACGACGATAGCTGTCTCACACAAACTATTAGCTTCAAGTAATTTTCAAGTGATCGAATGATGAATACGAAACTTTCCAAGTCGACATCAAATGATTGTCTCACACAAATCATGTAAGATGTTTCAATAAAATTTCCACATGATCATCTTTTGACTTAATATTTAGTTTCCAACAAACAAATTATTTCCAACTAAACTTGTCAAGAATATGATGAACGTAGCTAAAGAAAAATGCTTCCAACATATATTTCGAGAAATAGATAAGCGAGATAAACTCGGATCGAAATATCAAATGTGTATAATGTAAAAATCTATATAGCTATACGACTTAGTCTCATTAGGAAATAGAATGGAATAGACTTCTGAGTGATAGATAATGTTAGAGCACTGCTCGGTCGAACTCGCAAGTGTTGCTATCTCAAGCTTGTTGTCAAGTTTAGTTGTCAAAACTATAAGTCTTGATTTCTAGTCTACTTATAGCTAAGTCTCGGACTAGGATATAAAGTGAGTTGAGCTCTAGACTCCACAACGTTCATCATACAAAGACGAAGAACTACTCAAGGAACTGGTGGAACTTCATCGACTAAAAGGTATGTGGATACTTAAACTTATCTATCACTCAAAAAGTCTATCTACTCTATCTCCTATCTTGAGACAAAAGTCGTATTGCTATATAGACTTCGATTATACACATTACCTATTTCGAGCCGAGTTTATCTCGCTTATCTTTTTCTCGAAATATGTGTTGGTAAGCTTTCGCTTTGGCCAAGTTCATCTTTACAAGTGACGAAAGTCATGTTGGTTATTTCAATATCTTGAAAATTGCTTTGATGAAAAATAGTGTGTGAATAACCTCTATTTAACATCCTCTAAGAATGTTTCAATGATTGAAATGAGAGTTTAGAACATGTAACCATTCTTGGATATAAGCATATAATATGTTCGCGCATTAGTGTATAAGTCCAAAGCCGAGAACCAAATGTATGCATACTTGTGTGTATACTAAATGGTTGATGGAGACTGGGTAAGTATTCGTACCCGTACGCATACTGGCGGAAGTTCACGTCCGTGAATTTCTGCTGAGTTTGGAAATCAAAACCAACTCAATCCGGTTACCTAAGTATGCGTACCCGTACGCATACTGGCGGAGAGTTCACGTCCGTGAATTTCTGCTGAGTTTGGAAACCAAAACAAACTCAAATCCGGTTACTTAAGTACGCATCTTAAGTGTGTTACTTTCTAAAATTGGTTTATTCGTGAACTTAAATATATACAAACTAAGGAATGCATATTTGCAAACCGTGGCTATAAAGTTCATGAACCGATTCGAGTGAATAAAAACCGATTTTGCTTCGATTGTGTCTTGTATATTTCAATGAGATCTAAGCAATTGAACAACTCTCTAACTAGTTCTTTAGAGTCATTTGAACTAGTTAAGGTGAAGATGAATAAGGTTGATATGAAAGTACTCATATGGCTAACCATTTGGTTAACTACTGTTGAACCAACGACTTGTACACGTTTAGGTATGGTTACACAAACCTAAATGACGTATATTTCATTTGTGTATAACAAGCTAAGTTCGATCTAACGGTTGAAAGATATTAGCTTGAATCTAATCAGGTTTTCATCTAACGGTGAATATTGAATACTTTGTTACCAAGGTAACTTAGATTGCAAACCCTGATTTGGAGACTATATAAAGGAGAACCCTAGCAACTGGGAAAGTTAATCCACACACCTCCTGTGTGATACTAGTTGTATAAGCTAGAGTCGATTCTTCTTTAACTTTAGGTTTCTATCGAGACCCTGTAGGTTAACGACTTGAAGACTTCATTGGGATTGTGAAGCCAGACCCAACTATTTTCTTTGTATTTGCGTGATCTGATCTTGTTGTTTCTATCATGATTAAGTGCAATCGTAAGATTGGCTTGAGATTAATTTCTCTGATAGGCAAGATATAAAAGTAGTCACAAACATCTTCGTCTCATCGTTTGTGGTTCTACAATATCTTGTTTCGCTAGTCCATTAAGATTATTGTGAGGTGATTGATAATTCTAGGATGTTCTTCGGGAATATAAGTCCGGGTTATCGATTGGTTCCTGTTCACCTTGATTTATCAAAAGACGGAACAAAACTTGTAGGTATTTCTGTGGGAGACAGATTTATCTATTCCTGTAGACTTTTCTGTGTGATACAGATTTGGTTATTAAAGTCTTCGACTTTGGGTCATAGCAACTCTTGGTTGTGGGTGAGATCAGCTAAGGGAATCAAGTGCGTAGTATCCTGCTAGGATCAGAGACGTAAGGAGCTAAACTGTACCTTGGATCAGTGTGAGATTGATTGGGGTTCAACTACAGTCCAGACCGAAGTTAGTTTGTAGTAGGCTAGTGTCTGTAGCGGCTTAATACAGTGTGTGTTCAATCTGGACTAGGTCCCGAGTTTTTTCTGTATTTGCGGTTTCCTCGTTAACAAAACTTTTGGTGTCTGTATTATTTCTTTTCCGCATTATATTTTGTTATATAATTGAAATATCACAGGTTGTGCGTTGAATCAATCAATTGGGAAATCCGACCTCTTGTTGTTGATTGAAATTGATTGATACTTGAACATTGGTCTTTGGTACCGTTCAAGTTAATTTCACTTTTATTCAATTAGAATCGCAGATTTCTATTTGCTTGAGTAGGTATTGAATCGATAAATTGAGATATAACTCTTTGATATAATTTTTATTAAGATTGGGTCTGACTGTCTAGTTGATTCTCTTATAAGTATATTGGAGTTAGTTCATACAGATTGCTAAGAGAATTATTGGGTGAGGTTGTTGTACCCCCACATTTTCAATTGGTATCAGAGCAGGCAAACACATTAAAGACCTCATAAGTCTGTGTTTGTAGCAATCTGATTATTATGGACGAGTCTATCTCTAATAACGTACCAGGTCAGAAATTACCAGATATTTTTCAAAGCTTAAATTCACCTGAGAGAACTGTCACATCTAGGTCAATATCTAAACATCCTCGTGATGAAGAAATTGTTGATATCTGGGAAACATGCCTAGAAGAACAGTTGGATGAACTTTCTGATGAAGGTGACTCAGATATTGATAGAGATGTTGATGAGGAAGTCTCAGAGTATGTTAAGCTGTTGGATTCGTTGAAAAACAAGAAGATGACAACTTCTTATGTCACACGTCTTCTGACTCCTCTCTGTCGAGAAAACAAGAAATTGAGAAGATGTTACACAGGTGTTTATGTTTTGAATCGTTCTAACGAATCAATGCTCAAGGATTCTGAGGAAAACCTATGTATAAAATCACTTGAATGTGATAATCTTTATCAAAAGTATTTTTTGTTGGAATAGAAACTTGCAGAATCTGAAGCAAGGATTACCTCCAAGCAAACAAGTTTTGATGACAGAGAAAGTGCTTGTCTTGTTCGAGAAAAATGTCTTGAGGCTGATTTAGCTGATGCTCTTGATAAAATCAAGATGTGGGAAGATGACTTGAAAAAGTTCAATACTAGTTCAAGCAAATTAACCATTATGCCAGGAGCAAGTAAAATTAATCGTGATACACGAGGATTGGGCTATAAGGGAATAAATGCTCCAAGTACTAGCAAAGAGGTAAAATTTGTCAAGGTTATTGATTCTTTTCAACAAAAGGTTTCCACTGATGGAAAAAGTGAAATACCTTCACCGGCAGTTAAGGTTCAAAAGAGCAAAGTATATCAACCTCCAAAGTCAGCACACACGGATCGAGGTAATAACATTCCTTATGTTTGCCACTATTGCGGAAATAAAGGTCACCTGGAAAGGAGATGTCATTTCCGTATAAGGAATGAAAAACTTCATGATGTTCTTGTTTTGGCATCACAAGAAGTTGTAAAACCAAGATCATATGTTAAGACTAATCCCCTTAACGTTACAGGTTGTAACTATCCAACCTTTAGGCAAAGGAATCAGTGCTGTGATAAACCTAGATTTGCCTATAAACGTCATACGAATCCTTTTCACAATCATAATGGTTATCAAAAGGATAACTTCGTAAAGGCGAAGACAAGATCCGATGCTCCCAGTTGGAGAAAGACTAACTTGTAAAAGAATAGTCAATCCGATTCTCTTCTGAGAATTCTAGAAGAGAGTAATGGGAAGAAGGTTCTGATTGTTCCTAAACGCACTCAGAAGTGGATACCAAAGAAAGTCAATGATCTTTTGAGTGTGAAAAGGAATGATCTCCCAGAAAATTCCATGACTATGGAGAAGGCAGTATCCATGATGTTGGAACTTAAAAAGTTCTTTGGAAAGATGGATTTGGATGTGAAAGGTTCTAAAAGCGATCTCTTTCATGATAATCCAAAAGTAACTTATGGTGAGCAAGACATTGCTCACCTCAACACAACTTGAGTGTGTTGTTAGTGCATCCTCACCAAGGAATGCCCTGTTATGTATACGGTGAGGGAAGCACGAGAATCGGGGCACAAAGATTATGTTCGGTAAGGCTGTAGAATTCGATTGTATTCTTCTAAAAAGGTATGTCTATAAACTTGAGAAATATTTGTGTTTTTATTTGCTTAGAGTACTTATAATGATCCATGTACCTTGCTTATCATTCATTTCTACCTAACTTGATATGTGTTTAAGGTTCTTAATTGTTTAGGTTTGAAAATAGTAGTTAGGGATGTTTGGACTTCATGGTACACATACCAAGTATGCATACCATCATTTAAAATCAAAATCCAGGGATTTAAGTACGCATACCCGTTTGCATACTGCTCCAGGTCATGAAAATTCGTTTGCAAACCGGTATGCATACTTGACCGTAGACGTCGATATTCGGTAAACTTGTTTTAACTAACTTCTTCGTCCGAACTCGGAATTACCTCATTCTTTTTGCATTCTCTTCCTTTTTGAATTCCCTTCAAAATGGAGATGAGAATTCTTGAATTTGGATGAGTTAAGGTTGGTCTTTGTCCTTTCTCTTGTTTTTGAGTGTTTCTTTTGCTCCGTTTCGTCGCACTTGTTCCACTTCTCTTGGACTTGGGCACTTGGATTCTTGGAGTACTACTCATCTAAGCTCATTTGTATCTTTTACAAGAATGTTGTTGGTGAATCGCAAAGAAGGAAGTTCAATAATGGGTAGTAGTACGCATTGCTATGGGGTTCTTGAATGTTCACAATCATCTTATGTGAACTATGGTGCATGGTCATTAATGACTTTGTATGTTTTTCTTTGTTAAGAAAATCTTTTTATACGCCTTTGGTAGCTATTCTTGGTGTAAATCCGTGCGAAAAAGATTGATTCTACCTTCTAAGGGCAAAGATTGATTTTTGCAGTATTAATCTTTATGGTTTCATATATTGCAAATTGTTATGGGATATGTTGTTTACGTCCGTGAACCTTGACTATCCCATACTTGGTCAAAAGTTAAGTCTTTCATAATTCGATATGCAAGTATTGATAAAAGAATGAATAAACTTTTGACAAACAAAAGTTAAGCCTTTTATGTCTTTATGCAAATATTTGGAAGAAATGGTGAACTTTTGTTTATAAAGATTAAGTCTATGTCATTATGCAAATAGTGATGAAGGATATAATGAATCTTTGTTTATTCCGCAGTATTGATCTTCCTTATCCATATATTTTTATGTATATACTGTGTGGCTCCGTAAGTTTTCTTATGTTGAGCATTTCCGATTGAATTAATCATGGGTTCTCTTGTGGTTAATTTGGTTGAGTATTGTGGATACAAATTCCTGTTTCATGTGATTTGTAATGTCCAAAGAAATCCTTCTATTTTTGTGAAAGTAAGGTCGCTCTTGTTGTTCTTTCGGGAATGACATTTTATGGGGGAGAGTTCTTTTTGAACTTGTGCTTTATTGCCAAATCTTTGTGGGGAGTGCGGCTGTGGAATATTATAGGGGTTATCTTGTATCTTTATACACTCCTTGATGAATGCATTTAGTTTCGGCTATATGATTGCATCTAAAAAGTTGATATGTGCTTTCTTTTGGTCATGAAATGTCTCTATGGAAATTTCATTAGGATCCCACTAGTTTTCGTACATTTGCCAATTTTATTGACAAAAAGGGGGAGAATTAATGTGTAGTTCACACTACAAATACATATGGTTTTAGGATCATTATGTAAGGGGGAGTGGTTTCCATGTGAGATGGAGTATTGACTAAGGGGGAGTGATACATATCACCATAGTATTGTTGTCGAAGTTGTGATACAATTGAACTTTGATGCTGTGTAATAATACTATGACACTGTGTAACAATGATCGAGAGCTTTTGTTTTCTCATTGTTATGGCTACGGATTTTCAACAACGATGATGCTGAACTTACAACCTTTGGAATCATTGGAGTACTTGGAAGTAACGAAGATTTCGAGTAATGTTGAAGAACCAAGGAGATCATGCATGTGGAAGAGAAGCTGCAAATTTTATTTTTTGTATTCCATATGTATTGATAGTTTTGTCACTAAAATTGACAAGGGGGAGATTGTTAGAGCACTGCTCGGTCGAACTCGCAAGCGTTGCTATCTCAAGCTTGTTGTCAAGTTTAGTTGCCAAAACTATAAGTCTTGATTTCTAGTCTACGTATAGCTAAGTCTCGGACTAGGATAGAAAGTGTAGTTGAGCTCTAGACTCCACAACGTTCATCATACAAATACGAAGAACTACTCAAGGAACTGGTGGAACTTCATCGACTAAAAGGTATGTGGATACTTAAACTTATCTATCACTCAAAAAGTCTATCTACTCTATCTCCTATCTTGAGACAAAAGTCGTATTGCTATATAGACTTCGATTATACACATTACCTATTTCGAGCCAAGTTTATCTCGCTTATCTTTTTCTCGAAATATGTGTTGGTAAGCTTTCGCTTTGGCCAAGTTCATCTTTACAAGTGACGAAAGTCATGTTGGTTATTTCAATATCTTGAAAATTGCTTTGATGAAAAATAGTGTGTGAATAACCTCTATTTAACATCCTCTAAGAATGTTTCAATGATTGAAATGAGAGTTTAGAACATGTAACCATTCTTGGATATAAGCATATAATGTGTTCGCGCATTAGTGTATAAGTCCAAAGCCGGGAACCAAATATATGTATACTTGTGTGTGTACTAAATGGTTGATGGAGACTGGGTAAGTATGCATACCCGTAAGCATACTGGCGGAAGTTCACGTCCGTGAATTTCTGCTGAGTTTGGAAATCAAAACCAACTCAATCCGGTTACCTAAGTATGCGTACCCATACACATACTTGCAGAGAGTTCACGTCCGTGAATTTTTGCTGAGTTTGGAAACCAAAACAAACTCAAATCCGGTTACTTAAGTACGCATACCCGTACGCATACTTAAGTGTGTTACTTTCTAAAATTGGTTTATTCATGAACTTAAATATATATAAACTAAGGAATGCATATTTGCAAACTGTGGCTACAAAGTTCATGAACCGATTCGAGTGAATCAAAACCGATTTTGCTTCGATTGTGTCTTGTATATTTCTATGAGATCTATGCAATTGAACAACTCTCCAACTAGTTCTTTTGAGTCATTTGAACTAGTTAAGGTGAAGATGAATAAGGTTGATATGAAAGTACTCATATGGCTAACCATTTGGTTAACTACTGTTGAACCAACGACGTGTACACGTTTAGGTACGGTTACACAAACCTAAATGACGTATGTTTCATTTGTATATAACAATCTAAGTTCGATCTAACGGTTGAAAGATATTAGCTTGAATCTAATCAGGTTTTCATCTAACGATGAATATTGAATGCTTTGTTACCAAGGTAACTTAGATTGCAAACCCTGATTTGGAGACTATATAAAGGAGAACTCTAGCAAATGGGAAAGTTAATCCAAACACCTCCTGTGTGATACTAGTTATATAAGCTAGAGTCGATTCTCTTTTAACCTTAGGTTTGTATCGAGACCCTGTAGGTTAACGACTTAAAGACTTCATTGGGATTGTGTAGCCAGACCCAACTATTTTCTCTGTAGTTGCGTGATCTGATCTTGCTGTTTCTATCGTGATTGAGTGCAATCGTAAGATTTTCTTGATATTAATTTCTCCAATAGGCAAGATACAAAAGTAGTCACAAACATCTTCGTCTCATCGTTTGTGATTCCACAATATCTTATTTTGCTAGTCGATTAAGATTATTGTGAGGTGATTAATAATTCTAGGCTGTTCTTCGGGAATATAAGTCCAGGTTATCTATTGGTTCCTGTTCACCTTGATTTATCAAAAAACGGAACAAAACTTGTTGGTATTTCTGTGGGAGATAGATTTATCTATTCATGTAGACTTTTCTATGTGATACAGATTTGTTTATTAAAGTCTTCGACTTTGGGTCGTAGCAACTCTTGGTTGTGGGTGAGATCAGCTAAGGGAATCAAGTGCGTAGTATCCTGCTGGGATCAGAGACGTAAGGAGCGCAACTGTACCTTGGATAAGTGTGAGATTGATTGGGGTTCAACTACAGTCCAGAGAGAAGTTAGTTTGTAGTAGGCTAGTGTCTGTAGCGTCTTAATACAATGTGTGTTTAATTTGGACTAGGTCCCGGGGTTTTTCTGCATTTGCGGTTTCCTCGTTAATAAAACTTCTGGTGTCCGTGTTATTTCTTTTACGCATTATATTTTGTTATATAATTGAAATCTCACAGGTTGTGCGTTGAATCAATCAATTGGGAAATCCGACCGTTGTTGATTGAAATTGATTGATACTTGAATATTGGTCTTTGGTACCGTTCAAGTTAATTTCTCTTGTATTCAATTAGACTCGCAGATTTCTATTTGCTTGAGTAAGGATTAAATCGAGAAATTGAGATATAACTCTTTGATATACTTTTTATTAAGATTGAGTCTGACTGTCTAGTTGATTCTCTTAAAAGTATATTGGAGTTAGTCCATACAGATTGCTAAGCGAATTATTAGGTGAGGTTGTTGTACCCCCACTTTTTCAGATAAGTTTTAGTCTCCACATACATTTTTCTAATGAAGTTCCTCCAAGCTCCTCTCAGTAGATCTTCGTCTTTAATCGATGAACGCCATGTAGTCTAAAGCTCAACTACACATTCTATCATAATCAAAGACATAGCTATAAGTAGACTAGAAATCAAGACTTATAGTTTTGATCAACTAAACTTGACAATCAAGCTTGAGATAACAACGCTTGCGAGTTCGACTGAGCAATGCTCTAACACGTATAGTTGAGAGCAATTAAACTACTCTTAATTACTCAGTTCCTTCAGTATCCCTGCGCCTACAGTCAATCTGGTGTGTACACATGTATCCTAAGATAAAGTCTAATATCTCAAGTTGCTCTACCGGTAAAGATTCTTTTTTTTTGTTAGTTTCACCTCCTTTGGATCGTAACCTGTAACAGTAAAATGACTGAACTTCTTCAGTAACTACCTAATTGTGTATCATCCAAACTCGAGTAGGTCAAAGAGATAGTTGAGCATAAAAGATTTTTCAGTTTAATCAATATAAGCTACTTTGGTCAAAAGAATAATGCCAAGACAAGAATTACAGAAATAATATATCTCAGTCGACAAGCTCTAGTCAAGCAATTGTCGAGGAAAAGCCACTAACCAGTTTGCTTAATCTTTTCAAAAAGTATGACGTTTATGAAATAAATTGCTTGTTAAAATCCCAGAGAATAAATTACTTGGTAATAAGAGATATGCTATCCTATGGGATATGGAAAGCATACAAATCTGAATATCTAAATGATATCAGAATATTCCGGTTTTGGGATCTCTCCTTGAGTATCAAGGAAAATACTTGGAAAGTAATAAGAGTTTCGTACATGTTCAAATTATATGCAGACATTTTATGAACTTTCCTTTATAACCAAACTACATTTTGATATCTACATAAACTCTAAGATAGTAGACAAATCAAAAATGCAATTTTTCTTATATAAGGATCGGTCCTACTAGAATCCTTATGCATGTGATCGGTCCTAATAAATATCCTTTAGGGATCGGTACTACTAGATATCTTTATGATCAGTTCTAGTAAATATTTTTAAAGCGACCGGTCCTAGTGTAGATCTTTTGAATCGCCTATTCAACTATGAAAGAATTTTTGCGAGCTATTCCCTCAAATAATTTCAGAATAAATGAGGGTGACAAATGCATCAACCATAAACCTGAGAATGATATGTGTGTATAATCGTTGCTTGTATATAGATGATTTCCTTATATTTGGTTCCAATTTATCTGACGTAATTGAAACTAAAAGCATGCTTAGTTCGAATTTTGACATGAAAGATTTGGGTGAAGCTAGTGTAATACTGGGATCCAAAATTACTAGAATGATAGCGGTATTTCTTTAGATCAATCTTACTATATTGAATAAAATCTGAAGAAGTATAATTATTTTGATTGTAAACCTGTTTGTACTCCTTTTGATTCTAGTATGAAATTGTTTAATACTGGAGAAAGTATTAGAAAATCTGAATATGCTAGTATAATTGGCAGTCTGCATTACGCAACTGATTGTTCTAGACCAAACATTACATATGCAGTGAGAGTTTGTGCAGGTTTACAGGTAATCCTAGTTTGGAGCACTGGACTGCTATTGAAAGGGTTATGCGGTATATGAAAAGAACCACAAACCTAGGATTACACTATCAGAGGTATCCCGCAGTCCTTGAAGGATTTTGCGATGCTGATTGAAACACTCTTTCAGATGATTCCAAGGCCACCAATGGATATGCTTTCACTATTGTTGGGCGTGTTGTATTTTGGAGATCAGAGAAACAAAAAATTATAGCCCAATCTACGACGGAGGTCGAATTGATGTCACTAGTAGCAGCTAGTGAAGATGCAGGATGGCTGAAACGCTTGTTGTCATACATTCTTGTATGGGAAAAAATGACACCAGCCAATTTGACCCACTGCGATAGTACCCCAGCTATCGGAGTAGTGCAGAACTGTTATAATAACAATAAGAATCGACAGATACGTCGAAAGCACAACATAGTTAGAGATTTTAGAGATTTTCTCACAACTGGTGTTGTTAGAGTGGATCATGTAAGGTCTGAAGGAAACTTGGTTGATCATTTGACGAAAGACATAACAATCAAAAAGGTATGGAATACCTCTAAAAGCATGGGACTTGTGCCTACTAAGAGTTGAGTCATTTTTCATGGATACCCAACCTAGAAATAGGTTTAAAGGGACTAGACGAAGTTACAAATGATAGAGCCATGCATTCCCACAACATGATATCCTGAAGAGGGAAACAAGTCTGGTTTCCTGCTAGTCTCATTGATCCAATTGTTGTTATGAAAACTTGATTAATTTGGTTTGTTTAGAATGATTTAGAATACTTATTGATGAGAAAATGGTCGAATTGTCTAGAAGACTTAACTGGTAGATGTGTCGGACAATCTAGAGTATTCTACTGGTAGTCAAAGTTGGTTGTAAAATGAATGACTGGTGGATATTCTAGACAGTGCTATAGTAGTTAGAGTCCGTAGCTTAATGTAAAAGCAAAGTTATAGCTAGAGTATTCTATAATGTGCTTAGACTACAGATAGAGAGATTTCCAGAGATAAAGGAGTCGGTTAAGTGAATCTATAAATAGGCAGTAATGAATTCAGTTGAGACTAAACTTTAGAAATGCGTAAGTATAAAGATGGAGACTAACCTTTTTTAGAAATCATTTCCAACAGCTATCACAATTAGAAATGCATTAGTATAAAGATGGAGACTAACGTTTTTTAACTGAATTTTTTGGTACTCCGGTTTCAAATGGACCCTTTTTCCGAATTTTTTTTCTGTGGGTCTCGCATTACTTCCTCCTCAATCACATTTGGTAGCGGGGTCGGATTTGCATTGGATGTACTCTTTAGAACGTTAGACTCTTTTTCCTTCAGTGAACGTATGTGTGCCTCCATCTCTTGTTCCACTCTCAGAAGTGACAACTTAGTCAAATCAAATAATTCTTTTGATTGTGAACAACACTTGCTAAAAATTCTTTGGAAAATATGTGACAACTCACTGTAACACTGCGTAGCACATGGGTCGTTGTCATTTGGGATTAAATCGCCAGAAGCGTGTCGAACACAACGTCGCTTGTAGCTGTTCTAGACCATCTTTTTAAGTAGTACTGCGGAGGTAGATTTTTGTACTGCAAGTCAAACACAAAGTTTAAACTCAAACATAGCTTTACATCCAAATCTTCGCTCAGCTCTTTTCTTCTTAGGTGTTTTAACCTTCCTGTATGAACCTTCACAATTACAAACCAAAAGTTGTCGACGAATATTGGTACCATCGGTTCGGTTTCTATTTGTTCTTTGTATCCTCACGCTAAAACCAACATTTCTTGCGTATCTGTTGTAGTAGGCATAAGCTTCATCTCTTGTGTCAAATATCATTCCAATCTTTGGCTCCTCTTCCATCCTAGTTTCAATACCATCCGAAAATATTTCTCTCGTTTCATGATTTTCAACCTTTTCAGAATACTCATTTACCATTTCACAGTCAATTTCAAATCCCAACCTATCTTTTATAATATTTGTTACAATTACCATCAACGTCACCTTCATCTTCAGTAACGTTACATGATTCACTTACCTGTGAAAACCATTTCAAGAGTTATATGAATCCATGTATTACCCAGCAAACAAAAAATACATATAAAATAGGAAGAAAGAAAAGAAAAATCATAGAAATTACCTCCGTTATTGAATCTTCATGAGGAACAATATCGACATTGGCTTCATAAATTCTTTCAACATCATGTTGCTGCTAGGGTTTTGAAAAGTGATAGAGAATCAGTCAACCTTCGGTATTCTTCTTCCTTTTTTGGGGCGAGAAGAGAGATAAACAAGGCATTAATTGAGTGATAAGAGGGCGCTGACTTTAACTTCTCGGATTTTAAATATAATTTAAGATAAAGAAAGAAGAAGAAAAAAGATTAAAAGGAAAAACCGGAAACTAGACTTGGCGATGTGGACCAATGAGACGAGCAGGAACGTGCACCCAGGTATTCAAGGGGTGCACAAATTTGCACTCTGAGTATTTAACTCTTAATGATGTCTATAGCTCTTAACTTAGAGTGGGATACTGATCTACATGAGTATTCTTGACCTATACGAATGTGAAGGTGTGTCCGCCTTCTATGAGAACTTGGGCATCTCTAGATCGTTCGTTAAAAGAGGGATAAGAACATGGCCTTAATGTGCAAACTTTAAGACATTCTCTAGATATAGTTGTGTGTGTTGAATAATCTAGTATTAGTTAGAGTTCAAGATGCGAGCCACTCTAGTCACCTGATACTTATAAAGTTTAACACTACGTAAAGGTTCAAGTCGAAAGGCACCTCTGTTTATGCAGAACTATATAACACTTGTTCATTTTCTTTTTAATATAAATGGGGGATTGTTGGGATATATGTTTGAAAACATATATTTGTATTATTATGCCAAAGTTAGAGAGAAATGTGGTGGCGTTATTTTGGGCTCCCACGCGATAGGCATGGGTTCAAGTCCCACCCCATACAATTTCACTGGGTATATGTATTATATACTTATATTACGTTAGTCCAGGAACGGGGCCTTGGGGTCTGGTGATTTAGAAAATTATTTTTTTGCAGATTTGACTTTTGGTTTTCGAAAACTTTTTAAGGTAATTATTTTCTAATTAACTGTCATGGTAGATTAATTGTAGGTAATTAATCATATTCGGCATATTTAGAAAAATTATCATATTCGGCAAGTATTCCGACTGTTATGGGAGATTAATTGTAGGTAATTAATCAAAATTTATTTTCGTTAAATCTGATTGACTCTCTTAAGCTATTAAACTTATATTTTATATATACTTATATTGCATTAATCTTGGAGTGGGGCCTTGGGGTTGGTTTTTTTTTTTTTTATATAGATTTGACTTTTGGTTTTCGAGAACTTTTTAGGGTAATTATTCTCTAATTTATTGTCTTTAATTTTGGTATTATATTCTACCCGTTTTCTAACTGTTATAGAAAATCAATTGTGGGTAATTAATTAGAATTTATTTTCATTAAATTTGATTGATTCTCTCAATTTGAATGGTACGCCGAGAGTCTGCAGCAACATGATATTGGATAAGGATAGCTATTTTCAGATCGTAGTTGCATCGAGGGCGAATGTTGTAGTCGAAGGTCTTTTCATCTTCCGTCAGTGCCTTCCACAAGAAAAGTTGTACGTTTGGTTGACACGGCAGTGTCCACAGAAACTTAGTTGGTGGTAGAGTTGTTCGATGCAATTGATTGAAGTTGCTAGCCAAGTCTCTGTATCTTGATGCTGCGGTGAACTGCCTGATTGAAATCTAATTACTTCTATGATATTCGGCTTGATCCATCACTTGAAATTGAGGCTCTAGCTTTGATGGAGTCTTGTAGTCCAATCTCAGGCCTTGAAGGTTTAGTGCTAATATTGCTATTACAAATGTAACTAAAGACTGAAGTAAAGATACAATAGGAATTACAGACTCTATCACCTTGGCCAAGACAGTTCTGAATACTAATATAGGACCAAGGTGAGAAGGTTTTGATTACGGCTTGGGTTTTGGCTGCACCATCGATACACCAAGGATGGCATATAGAAAATCATGAATAAATGATCACATTTAAAGCTGAAGAAATACTGCCAGTCCGACTGAATTTGGGTACATGATAACCATGTATGGGTATCTCAAAATAGGTGCAGACAATTGAATGTGCAGAAGAGTGCAAACCGACTATGCTATTTGCTTTGATTGCTCAGGTCAAAGCACAAAACATGAATCTTAGGACTAAATAGGATTCAACCACAAAACGGATAGCTTCTAAGAGGATCTAACACTTGATCGTAAAAAGCATTTCCAAGGATAAATTATTTTTTGGGAACACAGTAGTAACATCAAAAGAAAGAAATACGAATCCTAGCAATCAAACAAAATAAGAACTTATGAGAAACTATAGAAAACATTGCAATACTTGCAATACAAACCAACAGACAAACAAGGCATGGGAAAGAACAAAAACAAATACATTACGCCACCAACAAATCAAAACAAACTGCAAGTTAAAAACTATACTGGTGGTTGGGAAAAAATGCCTTCAAACCAAAACAAACTCTTTACTAATAAAATCAGGGAGTTCTCCATAGGGTATAAAGAACCACAGGATTCAGATGCAGAAACAAACAAGAAAACATACTTTACCCAAAGCAGCAAAAGGTAATTGAGATTGAATGGTCGATTGCAGGGTATTATAGATCAAGGTTTAAAGTACTTAGAAATCCTTTTTTTTTAGCTAGAAATAACAGTCAAAGGGGTTCTCAGGGATTAAAGATATGGAAAGCTACATTCAAAAGATTCAGGATTAAAGCTTAGAAGTTACATGAAAACACAACTGAGGTGATTATTGCGATTAGAAATCAGGCTGAGAAAGGGTATTCGATGAGACCAGAGCTGAGATAAAATCCAATTATAATCAAATCCCAACATCAACAAAACGATGATAAAGAATGGTATAAGGTTGGGTTTCACAAAAGAATAAGCAGCAAGCGTTAATTGAATACGAAGGGCCGGCGAGTCGAGATTAGCCGATAAGGTCGGCGAGAACCATGGCTATTGATTTATGGTTCTTAGATGAAGATGGGGATTGATCTGAGTTCTAGGTTGCTTATAAGAAGATTTGAAATAGTTACTGCTCAGATCTGAGCAATTAGAGGTGACGGGAATTTCTGAGACTCTCTGTCGGAAATCGCCTCTTTTAGAGCTCTCTAGGGTTTTTTCGGACTGTCTTGCTATTAAACCTATATACTACTCCATACTTATATTACATTAGTCTGAGAACGGGACCTTCGGGCTCTGGTGATTCGAATTTTTATTTATTTATTTTATTTTATTTTGCATATATGATTTTTGGTTTTCGAAAACTTTTTTAGGTAATTATTCTCCAAATAATTGTCTTTAATTTTGGTATTATATTCTCCCAGTTTTCTGGTTGTTATAACAGATTAATTGTGGGTAATTAATCAGAATTTATTTTCATTAAATTTGATTGGTTTTATAGGGTTGGGACCACCCTAATCCTATTATTTTAAAGAGATATCACTTAATCGATAATTTAATAATTAATTATTTTATAAAACAATAAAAATTAAATACTCAAAAGGATTCACATCAGACAAGAAGCTTGTCGGGAGCCTAGCAACAAGCTGGGCTCCAACCCCTTTTTGTACTACCACACTTAACCTATGAAAAATGAAATCTCCCACACGCACATTAGCATCATGGCTGGCCATGTAATTGTGAAGACGTTTAATGAAGTTTGTCATTTCAACCCCAAGCCCACCAAGAGTAGTAAAAGCCAAAGCTTCAAACCCATAGCCCTGTGAGGTGCACTTTTCCAAATACTTGGTGTTCTTACAAATAACAGCATCCTTG
Organism: Papaver atlanticum; assembly: GCA_023531105.1. Classification (NCBI taxonomy): domain Eukaryota; kingdom Viridiplantae; phylum Streptophyta; class Magnoliopsida; order Ranunculales; family Papaveraceae; genus Papaver; species Papaver atlanticum. The sequence continues at coordinate 2,011,871 of JAJJMB010004448.1, read as the reverse complement.
ATAGCTTGTCCCAACCCCAAAGTACGGCCACTGCCTCCTGCAAAGGCTGAGACAATAATCACATCCAAGCAAACATCGCGACCATTAACCCAATTGTGCACCAGAATGTCCGATGGTCTCAAAGAAGTGGCATCATTAATAGCAAGAAACCCCAAGTCCACCTCCTTACGTGTCGGTACCCCAGCCCAATAACACATGTCAGCGATGGTATTACGCACCAAGTCATGTCGAAATTTTAGACCCACTTCAGTCGCGCAATGCACAGCATGATCACGAAACACGTCCATCTCTCTCTTGCAAAAGGGGAACATGCTGGCCAACCCAAATAGGGGAATACCAGTCTGTAACAAAGTATCGCACAGAACTTCCTGACACCAATGTGTTGATTTAATCCAACTATAGGAATGACCAATAAGAAATCCAAGGCATGCTTCAATTGGTTACTCTGCCAGAGCATCAAATCACGTTCAGACAGCTTGAAATTGGAAGTCAAGTTCTTCTTTACTGCATCATAATAGACAACTACCAAGGTTTTCATTGAATGAGTGACAGAGCTATCAACGCATATAGGGGAAACATGACTACACACAGAGTTGAAAGAAGCTGCAGCTCGCGCTAGGTGGGAGCTAAAACCATTGATACCAATGCTTCTCAAGATAACGGACTGAATCTCAAGAGTCTGTAGACATGATGCAAAATAGCAATAATGTACAGTATCTTGCATCGAGTAAACCCCTAACCGCCTAACCTAAGTGGCAAGGTGGAAAACCTCTGTTGCATGGGACCGAAAACAAGGCCGTCCCCCGTGATCACATGACGCGGGAACTTATTGAAAAAGTGGGGGTCTAACAACCACACCCAATATTTCATTAGGAAATCTGTATGGACTAACTCCAATATAATTCCAAGAGAATCAACTAGAAAGTCAGACTCAATCAAGGAAAATACATCCAAGAGTTATATCTTTGTTTCTCAATGTAATCAGCAAATCAAACAGATGGGAATCCGTGAGCCTGATTATTATGAGAAACAACTTGAACGGTACCAAAGACCAATGTTCAAGTGTCAATCAACAACCAAAAGTTGGATTTACCAATTGATTGAACTACGCACAACCTGTGATATTTCAATTATATAAACAAATATAATGCGGAAAAGAAATAACACAGACACCAGAAGTTTTGTTAACGAGGAAACCACAAATGCAGAAAAACACCGAGACCTAGTCCAGATTTGAACACCACACTGTATTAAGGCGCTACAGACTCTATCCTACTACAAGTTAACTTCGGACATGAATGTAGTTGAACCCTAACCAATCTCACACTGATTAAGGTGCAGTCGCATTCCTTACATCTCTGAATTCCAGCAGGACTCTACGCACTTGATTCCCTTAGATGATCTCACCCACAACTAAGAGTTGCTACGACCCAAAGTCGAAGACTTGATAAACAAATCTGTCTCCCACAGAATTGTCTATTCTGATAGATAAATCTCTCTCCTACATAAATACCTACGAAGTTTTTGTTCCGTCTTTTGATAAATCAAGGTGAACAGGAACCAATCGATAATGCGGTCTTATATTCCCGAAGAACAGCCTAGAAATATCAATCACCTCACAATAACTTAACTATATGGTAGTAGAACAAGTTATTGTGGAATCACAAAGAATGAGACGAAGAGCTTTGTGATTACTTTTTATATCTTACCTATCGGAGATAAATCTCGAGCAAATCTTAGAGAAGATAGTACTCAACGCGATAGCAAAAGTAAAGTCTATATAGCTGTACGACTTAGTTTCAATAGGAGATAGAATGGAATAGACTTCTGAGTGATAGATGAGTTCAAGTCTCCACATACCTTTTGTTGATGAAGTTCCTCCAATCTCCCCTTAGTAGATCTTCGTCTTCAATCGATGAACGCCGTGAAGTCTAAAGCCCAACTATACATTCTATCCTAATCCGAGACATAGCTATAAGTAGACTAGAAATCAAGACCTATAGTTTTGACATCTAAACTTGACAAACAAGCTTGAGATAACAACGCTTGCGAGTTCGACCGAGCAGTGCTCTAACAATCCCCCCCTTTGTCAATTTTTGTGACAAAACTATCAATACATAGGGATTACAAAATAAATAACATAGTAGCTTCTCATCCAAATGTTTGATTTCCTTAGTTCTTCAACATTCCTTGAATTCTTCGTCACTCTAAGTACTCCAGTGATTCTGAACGTGTTCAACTCAGCATCATAGTTGTTGAAGATCCGTAGCCATAATAATAAGAAAACAGATGTTCTCAATTATTGTTATACAGTGTCATAATATTATTACACAGCATCAAGATTCAATTGTATCACAACTTTGACAATAATACTATGGTGATATGTATCACTCTCCCTTAGTCAATACTTCATCTCACAATAAAAACCACTCCCCCTTACATAATGATCCGTGAACCATATGTATGTAGTGTGAACTACAAAATAATTCTTCCCATTTTTGTCAATATAAATTGGCAAAGGTACGAAAACTAGCGGGATCATAATGAAATTCACAAAGAGATTATTCATGACTAAAAGATAACATATCAACTTTGTTTCGATGATTTCACATAGTCGAAACTTAGTGTATTCATCAAGGAGTTTATAAAGATACAAGATAACTCCTATAATATTCCACAGCCGCACTCCCCACAAAGATTTGGTAATTAAGCACAAGTTCAGTTAAGAAATCTCCCCCATAAAATTTCATTCTCGAAAGAACAACAAGAGCGACCTTACTTTCATAAGAAAAGAAGTATTTCTTTGGACATTAAAAAATCACATGAAACATGAATTTGTATCCAGAAAACTCAATTAAATTAACTACAAGAGAACTTTAATGATTAATTTAATCGAAAATGCTCAACATAAGAAAACTTACGGAACCATACAGTACTTTCACATAGAAGTGGATCAGGGAAAGATCAATACTGCGAAATATTCAAAAGTTCATTCCATTTTTTTTATCAATATTTGCATAATGACATAATAGACTTAACTTTTGACATATATGGGACAATCATAGTTCACAGACGTAAACACACATATCCCATAATATTATTAATATATGAAACCAATAAAGATTAATACTGCAAAATCATCTTCCAAATAACTTAGAATATAATTCAAATAAATAAATCTAAAACATTGCAAGATGAAAATCGTTGGCAATAGCTATGTGTAATCACAATATTTGTTATTTTAAACCCTAGTTATCCTTCTTAAAACACAAGAATAAAACCTCATAAGAAGTTTCCTAGACATCTGAAAAAGCGAGGGTCTAACAACCTCACCCAATATTTCGTTTAGGCAATCTGTATGGACAAACTCCAATATAATTCCAAGAGAATCAACTAGACAGTCAGACTCAATCAATGGAAATATATCCAAGAGTTGTATCTCTGTTTCTCAATGTAATCAGCAAATCAACAGATAGAATCCGTGAGCCTGATTATTATGAGAAACAACTGTAACGGTACCAAAGACCAATGTTCAAGTGTCAATCAATTTATATCAACAACCAAAGGTTGGATTATCTAATTGATTGAACTACGCATAACCTGTGATATTTCAATTATATAAACAAATATAATGCGGAAAATAAATAACACAGACACCAGAAATTTTGTTAACGAGGAAACCGCAAATGCAGAAAACCCCCGGGACCTAGTCCAGGTTTGAACACCACACTGTATTAATCCGCTACAGACACTAGCCTACTCCAAGTTAACTTCGGACTGGAATGTAGTTGAGCCCTAACCAATCTCACACTGATCAAGGTACAGTCGTGCTCCTTATGCCTCTGAATCAAAGCAGGACTCTACGCACTTGCTTCCCTTAGCTGATCTCACCCATAACTAAGAGTTTCTACGACCCAAAGTCGAAGACTTTAATAAACAAATCTGTCTCACACAGAAAAGTCTATTGAATAGATAAATTTGTCTCCCACAGATAAACCTATGAGTTTTTTTTACGAATTTTGATAAATCAAGGTGAACAGGACCCAATTGATACACCGTTCTTATATTCCCGAAGAAAAGCCTAGTAATATCAATCACCTCACAATAATCTTAATCGTATGGTAGTGAAACAAGATATTGTGGAATCACAAACAATGAGACGAAGATGTTTGTGACTACTTTTTATCTTTCCTATCGGAGATTAAATCTCGAGCAAATCTTAGAGAAGATAGTACTCAATCACGATAGAAAACAGCAAGATCAGAACACGCGACTACAGAGAAAATAGTTGGGTCTGGCTTCACATTCCCAATGAAGTCTTCAAGTCGTTAACCTATAATGGTTTTAGAAAAAACTAGGTTAAAGGATAATCAACTCTAGTCGCAACTAGTGTTAGAGCACTGCTCGGTCGAACTCGTAAGCGTTGCTATCTCAAGCTTGTTTGTCAAGTTTAGTGATCAAAACTATAAGTCTTGATTTTGTGAAAGTCCAGGAACTTAAGTAAGCATACCGGTATGCTTACTGTCGTAAGTTCAAGTTCCGGAATTTCAACTGAGGTTGGAGGTATGCGTACCGGTATGTGTACTGGCAAACCCAAACTCAGTCTGACTACTTAGGTATGCGTACCTGAGTAGGTTAAGTTCTAAAATCGGTTTATTCATGAACTAATATATTTATATATTAAGGAATGCAATCTTTTGCAAACCGTGGCTATAATGTTCATGAATTGATTCAAGTGAATCAAAATCGATTTTGCTTCGATTGTGTGTTGTATACTTCTACGAGAATATAAACAATTGAACAACTCCATAACTAGTTTCATTTGAGTCATTTGAACTAGTTGTGATTGAGATGAACAAGGTTAATAAGAAAGTATTCATATAGCTAACTTCGGTTAACTATTGTTGAACCAACCGTGTGCACATGTTTAGGTACGATTACCCTTATCTAAATGAAAGCACATTTCATTTGTGTATAACAAGCTAAGTTCGATCTAACGGTTGAAAGATATTAGCTTGAATCTAATCAGGTTTTCATCTAACGATGAATATTGAATGCTTTGTTACCAAGGTAACTTAGATTGCAAACCCTGATTTGAAAACTATATAAAGGAGAACTCTAGCAACTGGGAAACCTAATCCCCACACCTCATGTGTGATACTAGTTGCGGCTAGAGTCAATTCTCCTTTAACCTTAGGTTTTTCACGAAACCTTGTAGGTTAACGACTTGAAGACTTCATTGGGATTGTGAAGCCAGACCCAACTATTTATCTGTAGTTGCATGTTCTGGTCTTGCTATTTTATATCGTGATTGAGTACTATGATCTCTAAGATTTGCTCGAGATTTATTCCCCGATAGGCAAGATAAAAAGTAGCCACAAACATCTTCGTCTCATCGTTTGTGATTCCACAATATCTTGTTTCGCTACCATACGATTAAGATTATTGTGAGGTGATTGATATTACTAGGTTGTTCTTCGGGAATATAAGACCGATGTATCAATTGGTTCATGTTCACCTTGATTTATCAAAAGACGGAACAAAACTCATAAGTTTATCTATAAGACACAGATTTATCTATTCAATAGACTTTTCTGTGTGAGACAGATTTGTTTATTAAAGTCTTCGACTTTGGGTCGTAGCAACTCTTAGTTGTGGGTGAGATCATCTAAGGGAATCAAGTGCGTAGAGTCCTGCTGGGATTCAGAGGCATAAGGAACGCGACTGTACCTTGATCAGTGTGAGATTGGTTAGGGCTCAACTACATTCCATTCCGAAGTTAACTTGTAGTAGGCTAGTGTCTGTAGCGGCTTAATACAGTGTGGTGTTCAAATCTGGACTAGGTCTCGGGGTTTTATGCATTTGAGGTTTCCTCGTTAACAAAATTTCTGGTGTCTATGTTATTTCTTTTCCGCATTATATTTTCTATATAATTGAAAAATCACAGGTTGTGCGTAAGTTTAATCAATAGTGAATCCCACCTTTGGGTTGTTGATTAAATTGATTGACACTTGGATATTGGTTTTTGATACCGTCCAAGTTATTTCTTATATTCAATCGGGCTCGCAAATATCTATTTGTTTGATTGCAGATTGAATTGAGAAATAGAGATATAACTCTTGGATATACTTTTCTTAAGATTGAATTTGACTGTCTAGTTGATTCTCTTGAAAGTATATTGGAGTTTGTCCATACAGATTGCTAAGCAAAATATTGGGTGTGGTTGTTAGACCCCCTCTTTTTCAATTGGTATCAGAGCAGGCAAACACGTTTATGACCTCATAAGTCTGTGTTTGTAGCGATCTGACTCTTTGGATAGTAAAGTCTCAATAAACGCTTCACCAGGATTTAACTCTGATCTTAGAGAAAGTTCTAAAGAGCTGGTTATTCTCCAGAAGAAGTTGGATGAACAAATCCGGATCAATTCTGATCTTATTGCAGAAATTGCAAAGTATAAGGATTTGAAGTCTGTCAAAGTTCCTTCAATGGATTTGAATAACTCCTCTAATTCTTCTTTGAAGTATTGTCGCAAGTCAGGGGATAAGCGAGGTTTAGGCTTTGTAAAACCTGATAGGACTGATCGAATTTTGATAGTGGTAAGAATGAGGTTCGTAAGACTTGTGAAAGCAATTGAATTTAGATTTATTTAAACTAAAAGTAGAGAAAATTTAAATCCAAATTTGTTTTTTTTAGAGTGAAAATAACCAAGACACTAGATTCCACTATTACACATGAATAAATGATGATAAAAATTCCAAAACTCTAATTATTTTTAAAATCTCTTTTTCTTAATTCACAAAGTATCAAGCATATTCTCAAACATTAATTGTATCCCTTAAGCATAGATTATCTAACCAAAGTATAACCTATCTAATTGAATCACAACTAATTAGGAAAAATTATGCAAACAATTAAAATTCTGCAAAGCAGTAATTTGAGTGAATTATAAATTGCAAAATTAGAGAAAAGTAAAATAATTACCAATTATTCATGCAACAATAGCTTCCTCCATGCCTTGGTTACGCGAGAATTAGCTCATCATTATCATGGAAACATGCTCAAAATTCATCTTTATTAATACTCAAAAATGGTTCACAAATGATGAAATGGGAGAAAAATGATAAAAATCGGGTTTTGTAACACTTATATTTGTTACAAAACTAATTGTTATAGAAAACGATAGAGGAATACGGTCACAAGCACTGTTGAAAAACGACGGTCTTCAAGGGTCTTATGTTCTTCGTACCTTCTTCACCAGCAGAAAAATTGTTTTTCCTGTAACTTTTTTCTCTCGAATTTTTTATGCTCTAAACGTCTCCATATTCTCTCCCCTCAACTCCCCCTGCCCAGTGAGACCCCAACAACCTATTTATATCAACCAACACCAAGAAATCTCGCTAATAAATCCAAAATATTTTCTTTTACTCGGGGATGATATTCTTCCATATTTACGTGATTCTTCCCTTGTTTATCTCCTCCACGCATCTGTTTTATCTCCACACACTTCTTGCACGCTGATAAGATGTTAAACTCGCTCTAATCTTCACGCAATCTTACACATAATCTCATCGACACGTGATATTCTCGTTTCTCCCTGTTTTCTTCTTGCGGATTACTCATCCAAATTCGGTCGAACCTAAAGCCCAAAACATGTTTATTAGGTCATATCACAACTACCCATAAAAAATCAGCCCTTTAGTCTCTTCATAACATCATCAAAAATCGATCGACCCAACTGCCAGTGAAGAAAAGCAATTTCCCGCCAAAAGTCCATTTTCAAATGATGAAGATGTGTGCTAAAGATGAATTTGGGATACACATAGCCATGGGTGCCCCTTATCCGCTGCTGGAGTCCGTATAACACTTGTCCCTTGGGGTGCATTTAGACAACTTTTCGAGCCGATTTTTCCAAAAATGTTTATTCCCAAAAATACCTACACACACACAAAATACCATAATAAGTACAAAAATGGGTACTAACAATATGCACAGTAGAGACGAAAATAAACACATAAATGCGTCTATCAAGGACTCAGAACTACTCAGATGAGTTTAAAGATGTTGGTCCATGTATGTTCTGTTATTCTCACAATCATTTTCAACATACATGTACATCCTTCAGGAAAAGTTTAAAGGTTGCGAGTAATCTTCATAAAAAAGCTGAACAACTGTTTACTTCTCTAAAAAGATGTACAAATCTAACAAGAAATCCCAAATGAGATAGTAGTGTTAGTATGGGAGCTTTTGCTCTAAAATCAACATCACCCTTTCAATGGTTTCTTGGCAGTGGATATAGCCGACATATGACTGGAGATCTTTCGTGGTTTGTGAATTCAAGCGACTTTGAAGGAGGTCCTGTAACATTTGGAGATGGGAGTTGTTGCTACATAAGCAAGAAAGGGACGATCAAACTTCCCGGTGTTCCTGAAATCCATGATGTAGTATACGTAAAGGGTATGACTGAAAATCTTTTTTCTATTAGTCAAATTTGTGACAAAGGCCATAAAGTTGTCTTCAATTCGAATGGATGTGACATTGTAGACAAAACTGGAAAAGTAATTTGTCAGGGAACTCGTGGTAAAAATAACTGTTATCTTCTTGATACTCAGTTTAGTAATTGTTGCAATTTGACTAAGGTAGAATCTACACATCTTTGGCATGAGAGTTTTGGTCACATCAATTATCGCCTTCTAACTAAGATCATTAACAAAGAACTTGTTAGAGGCGTTCCCAAAATCAATGCAAAGATTGATGGTGTCTATGGTGTCTGTCAAAAGGGTAAACAAACGAAAGTTCCACATAAATCATCTTGAGACATTCTCACTAAATCTCCACTTGATTTAATTCATATGGATCTCTTCGCCCCTATTCAACAACCTACAGTTGCTGGGAAGAAATATGATTTGGTGATGGTAGATGATTACACCGGATTCACTTGGGTAGCATTTTTAGCTCATAAGAATGAAACCCCCAGTGAATTCAAGATTATTGTTAATAGAATCCAGAACGAACAGGGTTGCAAACTAAAGAAAATTAGAAGCGATCGTGGTACTGAATTCAAAGACACCAAATTTTTTGAATACTGTGATAAACTGGGGATTATTCAACAATACTCATCACCTATTACTCCACAAGCTAATGGAGTTGCAGAAAGGAAGAATAGGAACATTCAGGAAATGGCAAGGGTAATGCTCCATAACAAAAACTTACCGTTAAGGTTTTGGGGAGAGGCTGTCTTTATGGCATGCTACTTGATCAATTGTGTTTATATACGGTCAAAGACCTTAAACACTCCATATGAGCTGTGGTACGATAGGAAACCCAACTTACACTATCTCAGAGTGTTCGGCAGTAAGTGCTACATTCTAAAGGATCGAGAACAGAAAGGGAAATTTGACTCAAAAAGCGATAAAGGTATTTTTCTTGGCTATGCATCTGACAGTCGTGGTTTTCGAGTATTTAATCTCTAAACACAAGTCATGATGGAATCGGCAAATATTATCATTGATGATCTAAGTAATTTTCGTCATGATGACTCTCCTGCTGAATTGCCTCCAACTGAGACAATTGAGAAAGTCAAAGAAATTCCAAAATCAGTAGAAGTTGTTCCAACGTTACTGATCCTGATGTTTCTAGTGATGAGGAGAAAAGCCCTAGTCAGGCTATTCATGTTGAACAAGAACGTGCTCCTCCGGGGCACCTATGGGTTTAAAGGAATCATGATACTAACAGTATTTATTATTGGGGGAAAAGATTCTACTGCTAAGACAAGAGGACAACTTCAAAATATTTGCAATTTTGGTTGTTATCTATCGTAGGTAGAACCAAGAAATATTGATGAAGCTCTTAGCGATCCCTTTTGGGTGAATGCAATGCATGAAGAGTTAAATCAATTCCAAAGACAAGATGTATGGGAGCTCGTACCTTGTCCCCCCAATATCAATATTGTTGGTACCAAATGGATATTCAAGAACAAGTCTGATGAATTTGGCACCATTGTCAGAAACAAAGCCAAACTTTTCTCTCAAGGATATTCACAAATTGAAGGTATTGACTTTGACGAAACCTTTGCTCCTGTGGTACGCCTTGAGTCCATTCGTTTGTTATTAGCTCATGCTTGTTTTCTTAAGGTTAAGCTATTTCAAATGGACATAAAATCCGCTTTCCTAAATGGAAATTTAAAGGAAGAGGTCTATGTTGCTCAACCTAAGGGATTTGAAAATCCTAATTTCCCAAATCATGTCCTTAAACTCAATAAGGCATTATATGGGTTAAAATAAGCACCTCGTGCCTGGTTCGAAAAACTAACTACTTCTCTCCTTAGGAAAGATTTTTCGAGAGGTGGAGCTAATAAAACTTTGTTTACCAAATGGAGTGGGAAAGATGTTGTTATTGCTCAAGTTTATGTAGATGATATCATCTATGGATCAACATCTGAGATGGAAAGGAGTTTGAAATGAGCAATGTTGGTGAATTAAAATTCTTTTTGGGTTTACAAATTCAACAACACAAGGATGGAATTTACTTATCTCAAGAAAAATATGCAAATGATCTTGTTACAAGGTTCGGTCTTGATAAGTCAACTCCAAAACTGACTCCAATGCCCACCACTGGTAAACTACATCGAGATGAGAAAGGTGTAAATGTAGATCAAAAACTCTATCGATCTATCATTGGTAGCCTTTTATATCTCACAGCTACTAGACCAGATATTGCTTTTAGTGTTGGTTATTGTGCTAGGTTTTAGGCCAATCCAAAGGAATCTCATCTTGCAGCTGCAAAAAGGATCATGTGATACATTAAACACACTATCGGGTATGGTCTATCTTATACTGTTGATACTAACACTGATCTTACTGCCTATTCAGATGCTGATTGGGAAGGATGCGTGGAACACAGAAAGAGTACATCAGGGGGTTTCTACTATGTAGAATTGAATCTTCTAGCTTTGCATAGCAAGAAACAAAATTCACAATCCCTTTCTACATGTGAAGAAGAATATATTGTTGCAGGCGCATGTTGTACTCAACTCCTATGGATGAAACAAATGCTTGTTGATAGACGCATTTATGTGACTATTTTCATCTCTATTGTGTATATTGTTAGTACCCATTTTTGTACTTATTATGGTGTTTTATGTGTTTGTAGGTATTTTTGGGCAATAAACATTTTTGGAAAAATCGGCTCGAAAAGTTGTCTAAAGGCACCCAAGGGACATTTGTTATTCGGACTCTCACTACTAGATAACGGGTACCCAAATTACTATCGGCACCCAAGCAGCAGGATAAGGGGCACCTTCATCCCCTTTGTTTGAATTTTACTCTTGGCGGGAAATTTGGTTCTTCACAGGCAGAGTTGGGTTTGATTTTTTGGACGGGATTTAAGGAGATTCAACGGCTGAATTTGATTGGGTTTGTTCCTCTGGACTTAACAGGCGTGGTATGATTGTTTATATCGATCCAGTTTGGCTGGATAATCGGTTTTGGGAGAAAACAGAGTTACATATTTTTCCGGTAGTTTATGTGAAGATTTTTCCGGGAGTTTTGGCGAGATTCAATCTCCCCAATGAGTTGTAATCACCCTGTTTCAGTTGAACAGGGGTGGTAAGGTGTTTTGTTTCGACAAACTTGGGCTGCATCGTTGGATTGAAGAAAACAGAGGCGTGAGAGTTTCCCGGGGTTGTTCTATTACTTTTCGTGTTTCTCTGTGGTTGGCGTGTGCTGGGAGAAGACTTGGTTCAATTTGCTTCGTGTTTGGAGTGCAAAATATATAAAAAAAGGAGAGTCAGCTGGAAGATATCGCATGCAGAGAAGAAAAAGGAAATAATTCCGTGAAAATATATTTTCTCAACTGTAAAGATTTGGAGGAGTTATGACGAGATATTTTGATGCAGTTGGGTATTTAAAGGGTGTTCGGGTATCTTAGTAGCAGTCGAGAGTTTGGGGAGTGGAGGAGAGCTCAGGAGCGAGAAATCACGAGTTGCAGAAGCTCGGGTTCTGCTGCTGATGATGATGATGAACATCAAGAACACGAAGAACAAAGACCAGTCAAAGAAAGTCGTTGGAAACTGTCGCATTTACTCGACAGTTTGCAACACCTTTCAAGCAACTTCGGAATAATGACTACAGCACTTTCTTTCTATCGTTCATTTGCGATGATTTGCATGCGTCACAAAATCCTGTTTTTCACTATTTTCTCCATTTTCACTATTGTAAACACTTATTGAGCAAATAAAAAATCTTTTGAAAGTGTCTATAATATGAGGAGCTAAACCCCAACACTGGGGCGAGGGAGGAAGCCTTATTTCACACTTGGGTAATTATTTTTAATTCTTTTTATGACTTTTGCACTAAAATTAATTGAAATATGATTTTGATTAATTAGTTATTATTTTATTAGATGGGTCATGCTTGCTTAGATGTTTGATGTCCCATGCTTACGACTTATAACTAATGTTTTGAGAATCTATCTTGACAAAAATAAGAGTCACTTTATTTTATATTTTTATTGAGCTATAATTGTTAAAAAAATTATTATTTGAACCTTAAGAAATGAATTTGGTGGAATCCTAAGCCCTAGTACCTCTCGCCCACTTTGTTAATATTTTTGTATATAATTTTTATTAAATTTAAAAACTCGAATCTTCACAAGTCTTAGAGTTCGAATCATTTTTACTACAACTTCAAAATCACACCAATTTTTGGCGCCGCCTACGCGGATTTGTTTTTAGATTTAGAGTTTATAGATTTTTATTCTTTTGTTCTTTTTTACGTTTCTTGGGTATTTTGTCTTTTTGTTGCAGGTTTTGAATCAAAGAGGAATTGGAGACGAAAGACCTAGGGGATTAAAAGATAGACAAATCGAAAAGAACGGAGAAAAGACGAAGATATATTTAATTTTTTATTATTATTTTAATTAGATTTTATTTTATTTTTATTTTTTAGATTTTATTTTTAGAAATTGTAAATAGGACTTTATTTTTGTAAAATTTTATTTTTGAACCTTTTTATTTTTTGACTTTGGACTTGGACATTATTTTTATTTTTAAACCCTACGGAAAGGTTATTAAATACAAAACTGTTTGCAGGGAAGGACAACGATTACGATATCGTCTCGGCCCCTCGGGTTCGTACACTGACACAGGAGTCAGTGGCCCGAGTCGACTATAACCGTTTCATCGCCCGTCTGGTACGGGAGGTAAGCTTCTAAGCACCCGCGAATCCCCTGTCAGCGGGTTTACTGTCTTCCTTAAGGTGCATATATGTTGAGGTTTTGAATACGGACTTTAATTTCCTAGTAAAGGGCAAGGCCAGGCCATACAAGATAAGGGTTCGGATTTCATCACCGTTCTCTTCTTGCCCGCCTTAGGAACACATAACCTACGCGAACCCAAGCTTAAAATACTGATTAGAACAAGACCGATAGGGTAACGAGCTTGTAGGAAAGTCATTCAAAGGGAAGTATTGGGTATCTTATTAGCTTAACTCAAAAGTTCAGGAAGATTACTGTGAGTCGACTAGAGCCGCCCTAACGGGAAACGTTTCCAAAGAGGTGGGGGTATCAAAGATCCTCTGAGCTTCCCCTACTTCTCTTCGACTCACTTTATTCGGATCGATCTAGAGAGGTTTGCTAAAATGATACCTAGTTGCCTTTTGGAGGAATAGAAGCTGGTCTAGAAACAATCTAAGGGAGCCATCATGCTTTTTGTTTGTTAGGTTCAATAGGTTTGATTTGGTCGAGTCAACCTTGTGTGTGATTGTGTAAAATTCCTCTGTAGTTTGTATTTTCGGGGTGATTAATCCTTTTCAGGAGACGCCACCTGAGATGACGTTACGAGATTATAAGCATAGAAATTCTCATTATTAGGAGACGTCATCTAAAATAACTCTTGGTGAATATATGCATGGGAAACGACATTGGGATGTTCCAACGGTAAGCGAGGAATCACCTCTAATGATCTACGAGAAGTATTATAAAAACAGACCGCTTAGTTTGGAACAAAGATTGAGAATTCTTGAATGTCAGAAATTATATTATGATGATGATGATGATGAGGATAGTAGTAATGAAGAATCTGAAATATGTAGGCATAGTGATCAGGAATCTATTAATCCAATTGAGCTTTGTAATGATTATATTATTTCTAGTTCAAATCCAAATAATTTTTATGATTATTCACCTATTCAAAAGGACGAGGATTTGATTAGGGATACCACCGTTTTAGACGATGTAGTTTTTCCTTTTGATTACGAAGCCGATAGTGGTTTAGAGGAACGGGTTTATTTTGAAAATGCTGTTTTAGAGTTTAGCGACTTAGAAACAATAGTCTTAGACGAAGAAGATAGACCTGTAGAAATGAGTAAAGATGCACTACCTAATAATAACTTAGAAGAATCAATTGACCATTTTCAAGAATCTGATGATCTAGAAATTAGGGAGATTATGACTAGTCTAGCTAGAGACACTGAAAACTCTAAGTTTGGGGGTGATTATCACTTCCCTAGTGTCTTACCTTTAACTCTCAGAAAGTCCCCTCACTTAGGACTTGATATCTGTGCCTCGACCATTTTACAAGATTACCTTCATACTCGTTTTCCCGAACCTAATGATGTCTAGGAAGAAGTTCAGTCGTTAGAAACCCATCCTCTGGTTGATGTGGTTTGCCTAGGCTATGATACCCAGATTGACTTTGTTTTCCCACCAAATAGTTTTCTTCCAACTGTGGGAACGTTTATATTCCAAATGTGTCAAATATTAAGTTGTGAGACTAAACCTAAATGCTTTAAGAAATTAGAATCGACACATTTGCTTAAGAATGACCATCACTTTTATCGTGGTCAATTGTGTAAGTCAAATTTGATTGACTTTAAGGATCCTCAATTATTCAGGTTATTATTATGTGCTTCTAAGTTCTTATTTGAGTTCTTCCAGACTCTAGGACCTAATAATTCGGATCCCACCTATGAAGAAACGCAGCCAATGAAAATATTTTATTTAGACCCTTTCATAGAACCTGAACCTGAACCACAATTAGATATAAATTTCTTAATCAGGAAACTAGGTAAGGGCATGCTAGTCTTGTTCATTTCGTTGGTTTATTACAGTTTCCTTTGGTCATCTCTATTTGGTTTTGAAGACCCACAGTTATTCCGACTACTGTTATACGATTCGAGGTGACTAATCCTTTCCAATGTCTGGCTGAAGACTTTAAACTTAGCACTTCTTGGGAGGTAACCCATTCTCATGTAACACGGTAATATCTTTCCTTAACTCTTTTGCTTCAAATGGTAACAGTTTCTCCTTGTTCATGCTTTTAATTTCATCTTTAGAACATTGAGGACAATGTTAGATTTAAATTTGGGGGTATGGGAAAAGCTTTTTAGTTGCAATAAATAAACTCCAGAGCCTAGAAATTTATGCCTATTAAGGATGGCACTAACCAATCTAAGTGGATGGAAGCATTTTGGTTTTAGGAGTTGAGGAACCAATATGAGTAGATGGAAACATCTATAAGAGTCTATTCGTAAAAGCACAGAGCTCAGGTGTTAGAAATAACATGATAATTTCGCCATATCTCGTTGAGTCCTTTTCACTTCTGTTTTTATTTTATTTTATTTTTGAAATATGTTTGTCTAAGTGATTAGGTGGGGCTCACGATTCAAGTTGTTACCACTGCTAGGGTGTAATAGAGTGATTGAGATACTAAAAAAAAAAGAAAAGACCAGACCAATCGGAATAAATTTTAACACTTGGATAACAATATGTGTGTGTTCTCCCTGTCTCCGTCGCCTAAACAAGCGTGGAATGCAGGATCCACGGGAATTAGCATGTAATCTGCTGACAAGAAGCATGCGCTTGGATCCCCAAGATCTAATCATGTTGTTAGTTCTTAAATAAATAAATAAATGTGTGTTCAATAAATCGACCGCTGGTTCCCTTGTATATGCCAGATGAGTTGATCTAGAATTAGGATTATCGACCACTGGTTCCCTTGTATATGCCAGTTGTGTTGATATTAGTCAAACCAGTATTTCAGTCCATTAGGATAGGTTCATTTTGGCAGTGGCCTTCAGACAGATATGAGAAACACCGTTCACCTAGTCAACATCAAAACCATCTATGTTTTTTTATATCCATCTCTTAATCTATCCATGTGATTTGTTGACTCCGGATATTTATGTCCATAGTGAAACTATCTGAGTAGAGCTCTATCACCTATATATGAATTTTAGTATGCTTGAGTGCAAACTCGTGTACAGCAATTGGAATTTCGCATCAAGGTACTTCCTTCTGTAATCAAAAAAGTATGCCAACCAAGGAGATTCTTTAGTGCCTTTCAAGGTTCTGCGTAGATAGCTAGGGTCTGGAGTAAAGGTTTTGTGGGTACACCTCTTGTAAACCCTCCCGAGACTATAACTCGGCCACTAGGGCCACCTAGGGGTTCAAAGGCTTGTTGCACACGCTAAGTGCAATCGCGATGCCTGCGACAGTGAGTTAGGATTTTATTTTGTAGTTTTGATTTGCTCGGGACTAGCAAATAATAAGTTTGGGGGTATTTGATAGACACATTTATGTGACTATTTTCATCTCTATTGTGTATATTGTTAGTACCCATTTTTGTACTTATTATGGTGCTTTATGTGTTTGTAGGTATTTTTGGGCAATAAACATTTTTGGAAAAATCGGCTCGAAAAGTTGTCTAAAGGCACCCAAGGGACATTTGTTATTCGGACTCTCACTACTGGATAAGGGGTACCCAAA
This sequence comes from Papaver atlanticum, assembly GCA_023531105.1. Lineage (NCBI taxonomy): Eukaryota > Viridiplantae > Streptophyta > Magnoliopsida > Ranunculales > Papaveraceae > Papaver > Papaver atlanticum. Next base: position 1,995,110 of record JAJJMB010004448.1, on the reverse strand, counting down.
TTACTATCGACACCCAAGCAGCAGGATAAGGGGCACCTTCATCCCCTTCGTTTGAATTTTACTCTTGGCGGGAAATTTGGTTCTTCACAGGCAGAGTTGGGTTTGATTTTTTGGAAGGGATTTAAAGAGATTCAACGACTGAATTTGATAGGGTTTGTTCCTCTGGACTTAACAGGCGTGGTATGATTGTTTATATCGATCCAGTTTTGCCGGATAATCGGTTTTGGGAGAAAACAGAGTTACATATTTTTCCGGTAGTTTATGTGAAGATTTTTCCGGGAGTTTTGGCGAGATTCAATCTCCCCAATGAGTTGTAATCACCCTGTTTCAGTTGAACAGGGGTGGTAAGGTGTTTTGTTTCGACAAACTTGGGCTGCATCGTTGGATTGAAGAAAACAGAGGCGTGAGAGTTTCCCAGGGTTGTTCTATTACTTTTCGTGTTTCTCTGTGGTTGGCGTGTGCTGGGAGAAGACTTGGTTCAATTTGCTTCGTGTTTGGAGTGCAAAATATATAAAAAATGGAGAGTCAGCTGGAAGATATCGCATGCAGAGCAGAAAAAGGAAATAATTCCGTGAAAATATATTTTCTTAACTATAAAGATTTGGAGGAGTTATGACGAGAGATTTTGATGCAGTTGGGTATTTAAAGGTTGTTCGGGTATCTTAGAAGGAGTCGAGAGTTTGGGGAGCGGAGGAGAGCTCAGGAGCGAGAAATCACGAGTTGCAGAAACTCGGGTTCTGCTGCTGCTGCTACTGATGAACATCAAGAACACGAAGAACAAAGACCCGTCAAATAAATTCGTTGGAAACTATCGCATTTGCTCGACAGTTTGCAACACCTTTCAAGCGACTTCAGAATAGTGACTGCAGCACTTTCTTTCTATCGTTCATTTGCGACGATTTGCATGCGTCACAAAATCCTGTTTTTCACTATTTTCTCCATTTTCACCATTGTAAACACTTATTGAGCAAATAAAAAATCTTTTGAAAGTGTCTATAATATGAGGAGCTAAACCCCAACACTGGGGCGATGGAGGAAGCCTTATTTCACACTTGGGTAATTATTTTTAATTCTTTTCATGAATTTTGCACTAAAATTAATTGAAATATGATTTTGATTAATTAGTTATTATTTTATTAGATGGGTCATGCTTGCTTAGATGTTTGATGTCCCATGCTTACGACTTATAACTAATGTTTTGAGAATCTATCTTGGCAAAAATAAGAGTCACTTTATTTTATATTTTTATTGAGCTATAATTGTTAAAAAAATTATTATTTGAACCTTAAGAAATGAATTTGGTGGAATCCTAAGCCCTAGTACCTCTCGCCCACTTTGTTAATATTTTTGTATATAATTTTTATTAAATTTAAAAACTCGAATCTTCACAAGTCTTAGAGTTCGAATCATTTTTACTACAACTTCAAAATCACATCACTTGTCGATTATGGAATTGACACTGGAATAATGAAGATCTTTTGTGACAACTCGAGCGTGATTCGCATTACTGAAAATCCTGTTAAGCACTCAAGAACTAAGCACATTGATATAAGGTACCATTTTATTCGAGATCTCTATGAAAATGGTATCATCAATATGGAATTTGTGCCTTCTGAACAACAATTGGCTGATATTCTCACCAAACCATTAGATACTGTTACGTTTCATCACTTATGGCAGTCGATTGGTGTTATTCTGGTTCATTAGCTCTTCAAACTTTTTGCCTCTGAACTTATTTTGATCCTTTCGGCAATTAAGTTTGGAATTCCAATATAGTGTTGCTTCAATTCCGCATTTGTTTCTAGTAGTTGAATTTTTGTTAAGTATCATAGTTTAGAAAGAAATCCTTATTTTATTGCGAAAGTAAGGTCGCTCTTGTTGTTTTTTCGGGAATTACATTTTACGGGGGAGAGTTCTTAATTGAACTTGTGCTTAATTGCCAAATCTTTGTGGGGAGTGCGGCTGCGGAATATAATAGGGGTTATCTTGTATCTTTATAAACTCCTTGATGAAAGCATTTAGTTTCGGTTATATGATTGCATCTAAACAAAGTTGATATGTTCTCTTTTGGTCATGAAGTATCTCTATGAAAATTTCATTGGGATCCCACTAGTTTTTGTACATTTGCCAAATTATATTGACAAAAAGGGGGAGAATTAATGTGTAGTTCACCCTACAAATACATATGGTTTACGGATCATTATGTAAGGGGGAGTGGTTTTCATGTGAGATGAAGTATTGACTAAGGGGGAGTGATACATATAACCATAGTGTTATTTTCAAAGTTGTGATACAATTGAACTTTGATTCTGTGTAATAATACTATGACACTATATAACAATACAAAAACATCTTGTTTTTAGATATTGTTATAGCTACGAATCTTCAACAACTATGATGCTGAAGATTTCGAGTAATGTTGAAGAACCAAGGAGATCAAGCATTTGGATGAGAAGCTACAAAGTTTATTTATATTGTAATCCATATGTATTGATAGTTTTGTCACTAAAATTGACAAAGGGGGGGATTATTAGAGCATTTCCCGGTCGAACTCGCAAGCGTTTCTATCTCAAAATTGTTTGTCAAGTTTAGTTTCCAAAACTATAAGTTTTGATTTCTAGTCTATCTACGGTTAAGTCTCGGATTAGGATAGATTGTGTAGTTGAGCTTTAGACTTCACGACGTTCATCGATTGAAGACGAAGAGCTAATAAGGCGAGATTTTGGAACCTCATCAACAAAAGGTATGTGAAGACTTGAACTCATCTATCACTCAGAAAGTCTATTTCTATTCTATCTCCTTCTTGAGAAAAAAGTCGTATAACGATATAGTTTTCAGTCTATACACTTTTGATTTTTCTAGCTGAGTTTAACTTGCTTACATATTTCTCGAAATATGTGTTGGTAAGCTTTTTCTTTAACCAAGTTCCTCTTATGTTCTTGACGCAAGTCAAAAGATGATTATGTGAAAATTGCCTTGTAACATCTTACATGATTTGTGTTAGACAGTCATTTGATGTAGACTCGGAATGTTTCGTATTGATCATTCGATCACTTGAAAATTGCTTTAAAGCTAATAGTTTGTGTGAGACAGCTATTCCCGTCTTCCGAGAATGTTTCAATGATTGAAAATGGAGTTTAGAACGATTAACCATGATTGGATATAGCATAGTGTGCGTACTTGCATATATGTTGTCCACATCCGAAACCATGGTATGCATACCCGTATGCGTACTGCTTGGTTTGGTTTGGTGAAAGTCCGGGAACCATGGTATGCATACCCGTATGCGTACTGATTGGTTTTGTGAAAGTCCGAGAATTTAAGTTTGCATACCGGTATGCGTACTGTTGTAAGTTCAAGTTCCGGAATTTCAACTGAAGTTGGAGGTATGCGTACTGGCGAACCCAAACTCAATCTGGCTACTTAGGTATGCGTACCTGACTAGGTTAAGTTTTAAAATAGGTCTATTCATGAACTAGTACATTTATATATTAAGGAATGCAATCTTTTGCAAACTGTGGCTTTAATGTTCATGAATTGATTCAAGTGAATCAAAATCGATTTTGCTTCGATTATGTCTTGTATACTTCTACGAGAATATAAACAATTGAACAACTCCATAACTAGTTTCATCTAAGTCATTTGAACTAGTGGTGATTGAGATGGACAAGGTTAACAAGAAAGTATTCATATGGCTATCTTCGGTTAACTATTGTTGAACCAACCGTGTGCACATGTATAGGTACGGTTACCCTTATCTAAATGAAAGAATATTTCATTTGTGTATAAAAAGCTAAGTTCGATCTAACGGTTGAAAGATATTAGCTTGAATCTAATCAGGTTTTCATCTAACGGTGAATATTGAATGCCTTGTTACCAAGGTAACTTAGATTGCAAACCCTGATTTGAAAACTATATAAAGGAGAACTCTAGCAACTGGGAAATCTAATCCCAACACCTCCTATGTGATACTAGTTGCGACTAGAGTCGATTCTCCTTTAACCTTAGGTTTTTCACGAAACCATGTAGGTTAACGACTTGAAGACTTCATTGGGATTGTGAAGCCAGACCCAACTATTTATCTGTAGTTCCGTGTTCTGATCTTGCTATTTTCTATCGTGATTGAGTACTATCTTCTCTAAGATTTGCTCGAGATTTATTCTCCAATAGGCAAGATAAAAAGTAGTCACAAACATCTCCGTCTTATCGTTTGTGATTCCACAATATCTTGTTTCGCTACCATACGATTAAGATTATTATGAGGTGATTGATATTACTAGGTTGTTCTTCGGGAATATAAGTCCGGTGTATCAATTGGTTCCTATTCACCTTGATTTATCAAAAGATGAAACAAAACTCATAGGTATTTCTGTGGGAGACAGATTTATCTATTCAATAGACTTTTCAGTGTGAGACAGATTGGTTTATCAAGTCTTCGACTTTGGGTCGTAGCAACTCTTAGTTGTTGGTGAGATCAGCTAAGGAAATCAAGTGTGTAGAGTCCTGTTAGGATTCAGAGGCGTAAGGAACGCGACTGTACCCTAATCAGTGTGAGATTGGTTAGGGCTCAACTACTTTCTAGTCCGAAGTTAACTTGGAGTAGGCTAGTGTCTGTAGCGGCTTAATATAGTGTGGTGTTCAAATCTGGACTAGGTCTCGGGGTTTTTCTGCATTTGCGGTTTCCTCGTTAACAAAATTTCTTGTGTCTGTGTTATTTCTTTTCCGTATTATATTTGTTTATATAATTGAAATAGCACAGGTTGTGCGTAGTTCAATTAATTAGATAATCCAACCTTTGGTCGTTGATATAAATTTATTGACACTTGAACATTGGTCCTTGGTACCGTTCAAGTTGTTTCTCATAATAATTAGGCACACGGATTCTATGTGTTTGATTTGCTGATTACATTGAGAAACAAATATACAACTCTTGGATATATTTTCATTGATTGAGTCTGTCTGTCTAGTTGATTTTCTTTGAATTATATTGGAGTTTGTATTGCCTAAATGGAATATTTGGTGAGGTTGTTAGACCCCCGCTTTTTCAATTGGTATCAGAGCAGGCAAACGCGCTAAGACCTCATAAGTCTGTGTTTGTAACAATCTGATTTTATAGACGAGTCTATCTCTAATAACGTACCAGTTCAGAAATTACCAGATGTTTTTCAAAGGTTGGATTCACCTGAGAGAACTGTCACATCCAGGTCAATATCTAAACATTCTCTTGATGTAGAAATTGTTGATTACTGGGAATCACGCCTTAAAGAACAGTTGGATGAACTTTCTGATGAAGGTGATTCAGATATTTATAGAGATGTTGATGAGGAAGTCTCAGAGTATGTTAAGCTATTGGATTCGGTGGAAAAGAAGAAGATGAAAACTTCTCGTGTCACACCTTTTCTGACTAATCTCTGTTGTGCAAACAAGAAATTGAGAAGAAGTTACGCAGGTGTTTATGTTTCGAATCGTTCTAACAAATCGATCCTCAAGGATTCTGAGGAAAACCTACGTCTGAAGTCACTTGAATGTGATAACCTTTAGCAAAAGTACTTTTCGGTGGAAGAGAAAATTGCAGAATCTAAAGCAAGGATTAACTCTCAACAAATTAGCTTTGATGACAGAGAAAGCGCTTATCTCGCTCGAGAAAAACGCCTTGAGGCTGATTTAGATGCCGCTCTTGATAAAATCAAGATGTTGGAAGATGACTTGAAAAAGTTCAACACTAGTTCAAGAAAATTAACCATTATGCTAGGAGCAAGTAAAAATCATCGTGATACATGCGGATTGGGCTATAAGGGAATAGATGCTCTAAGTATTAGCAAAGAGGTAAAAAAATTCAAGGCTAGTGATTCTTCTCAACAAAAGGTTTCCACTGATGGAAAAAGTGAAATACCTTTACCGGCAGTTAAGGTTCGAAACAAAAAATGTATATCAACCTCCAAAGTCAGCACACACGGATCGAGATAAGAACATTCCTTATGTTTGCCACTATTGTGGAAATAAAGGTCACCTGGAAAGAAGATGTCGTTTACGTATAAGGAATGAGAAACTTCATGATGTTCTTGTTAGGGCATCACAATAAGTTGTGAAACCAAGATCATATGTTAAGACTAATCCCATTAACGTTACAGGTTGTAACTGTCCAACCTTTAGGCAAAGGAATCAGTGCTGTGATAAACCTAGATTTTCCTATAAACGTCATACGAATACTTTTCACAATCATAATGGTTATCAAAAGGATAACTTCGTAAAGGCGAAGACAAGATCCGATGCTCCCAGTAGGAGAAAGACTAACTTGCAAAAGAATAGTCAATCCGATTCTCTTCTGAGAATTCTAGAAGAGAGTAATGGGAAGAAGGTTCTGATTGTTCCTAGTAATATCAATCACCTCATAATAATCTTAATCGTATGGTAGCGAAACAAGATATTATGGAATCACAAATGATGAGACGAAGATGTTTGTGACTACTTTTTATCTTGCCTATCGGAGATTAAATCTTGAGCAAATCTTAGAGAAGATAGTACTCAATCACGATAGAAAACAGCAAGATCAGAACACACAACTACAGAGAAATTAGTTGGGTCCATCTTCACAATCCCAATGAAGTCTTTAAATCGTTAAACTATAATGGTTTTAGAAAAACCTAGGTTAAAGGAGAACCGACTCTAGTCGCTACTAGTATCACACAGGAGGTGTGGGGATTAGGTTTCCCAGTTGCTAGAGTTCTCCCTTATATAGTCTTCAAATCAGGGTTTGCAATCAATGTTACCTTAGTAACAAAACATTCAATATTCACCGTTAGATGAAAACCTGATTAGACTCAAGCTAATATCTTTCAACAATTAGATCGAACTTAGATTGTTACACACAAATGAAAAGTGACTTCAATTAGATATGGGTAACTGTACCTAAACGTGTACACCTTGTTGGCTCAACAATAGTTAACCGAAGTTAGCCATATGAACACTTTCAAATCAACCTGTTCATCTTAACACAACTAGTTCAAATGACTCAAATGAAACTAGTTATAGAGTTGTTCAATTGTTTATATTCTCATAGAAGTATACAAGACACAATTGAAGCAAAATTGATTTTAAATTCACTCGAATCAAGTCATGAACATTATAGCCACGGTTTGCAAAAGATTGCATTCCTTATTATATAAATATATTAGTTTATGAACAAACCGATTTTTTAACATAACCTACTCAAGTATGCAAACGGGTACGCATACCTAAGTTTCCGAACTTAGTTTGGGTTCGCAAGTATGTGAACGGGTACGCATACCTTCCAAACTCAATTGAATTTCCGGACGTGAACTTAGGCCAGTATGGATAGGGTATGCATACTAAGTTCCCGGACTTTCATTAAACCAACCAGTACACATACGAGTATGCATACCATGGTTCCCGGACTTGGAATAACCCTCAACAGTTAGCATACAAGTACGCATACTGTGCTATATCCAATCATGGTTAATTGTTCTAAACTCCCATTTCAATCATTGAAACATTATCTGAAGACGACAATAGCTGTCTCACACAAACTATTAGCTTCAAATTAATTTTCAAGTGATCGATAGATCAATACCAAACATTTCGAGTCTATATCAAATGACTGTCACACACAAATCATGTAAGATGTTACCAGGCGATTTTCACATGATCATCTTTTGAATTTCGTCAAGAATATAAGATGAACTTGGTTAAAGCGAAAGCTTACCGACACATATTTCGATAAATATGTAAGCGAGTTAAACTCAGCTCGAAATATCAAATGTGTATAATCGAAGTCTATATAGCTATACGAATTTTGTATCAAATAGGAGATAGAGTAGATAGACTTTTGAGTGATAGATAAGTTCAAGTCTCTACATACCTTTTGTTGATAAAGTTCCACAAGCTCCCCTTAGTAGTTCTTCGTCTTCAATCGATGAACGCCGTGAAGTCTAATGCTCAACTACACTTTCTATCCTAATCCGAGACTTAGCTATAAGTAGACTAGAAATCAAGACTTATAGTTTTGGCAACTGAACTTGACAAACAAGCTTGAGATAGAAACGCTTGCGAGTTCGACCGAGCAGTGCTCTAACAAACCTTTTTCAACTCAGTTCTTAACACATCGAGACCCTTCATAGTATCAACGAGCTGCAGTTTTGCTTCCTCAAAGTATTTAAGAAAATCATGAACCACTTCGGACGAAACCATCTCATTATTCTCTACATCTTGATGAGTATAAGCATAGTAGTATGAGACATCAGAATAATCCTCAGGATTTTGATATTTGATATCATCAACTTCTACTAGGGTTCTTTTCTTCTTCCCTTTGGACTCGAAACAAATACCTTTATCAAGAAAACCTCTTGCAAAATCACAAGTGCGAGAAGGTGATGACATTCTTTACAAGAAGAAAATAACCTAGAGTACGCGTACGTGACTCAATTGGATTGGTATTTAAAAAAGGTTTCTTAGGGAATAACTTTAGGGTTTCTAAAAATTGGTTCGTGACAAGACAATGTGGATACCCGTACGAAAACCAATAAGATCCAAAAAAAAAAAAAAAAAAATCTTGAAAACTGTAAAGTACCCCTTTACAAGGTAAAGGAATACATCAAAATTTTGCTATGTGAAAATTTTTCTTTCACAATTTTTGGCTCAATAAATTTTATATTTCCACATAAGGAAAAAAAATTTAGAGCACAAAAGTAGCTCATATCTTAATTGTAAAAAAAAAAACTTTTAAAAATTAAAAAGTAGACAATCGAAGTGATTTTTGAAACAAAACAATACTTAGGCAAAGCTTTCTGTAGATAATAGTTTCACTATGAATGATAAGAAAATAGCTCAACTAAGCAGAACGCATTTTACCAATAAGTATACCTGATTATTAGCATATCTTACTCAACAGGATTTTTCATGAGTAAGAATTCAACCCTTGTGATTAATTAACACAAGTATGAGCTTTACGCTCATCAAATGAATATTGTTCATGGTTAACCCTCTTTTTCCTTCTAATTTTTGGAGGAAACCCTTTTTAATGTGAAAAATTATCATAAAACTTACTATCATCAAAGTATGAGACCAAGTTTGTGAAAAAGCGGTGGTCTAACAACCACACCCAATATTTCGTTTCGGCAATCTGTATGGACTAACTCCAATATACTTCCAAGAGAATCAACTAGACAGTCAGACTCAATCCAAGAGTTATATCATTGTTTCTCAATGTAATCAGCAAATTAAACAGATAGAAATCCGCGAGCCTGATTATTATGAGAAACAACTTGAACGGTACCAAAGACCAATGTTCAAGTGCCAATCAATTTATATCAACAACCAAAGGTTGGATTATCTAATTGATTGAACTACGCACAACCTGTGATATTTCAATTATATAAAAATATAATGCGGAAAAGAAATAACACAGACACCAGAAATTTTGTCAACTAGGAAATCGCAAATGCAGAAAACCCTCGGGACCTAGTCTAGATTTGAACACCACACTGTATTAAGCCGCTACAGACTCTAGCCTACTACAAGTTAACTTCGGACTGGAATGTAGTTGATCCCTAACCAATCTCACACAGATTAAGGTACAGTCGCGTTCCTTACGCCTATGAATCCCAACAGGACTCTATGCACTTGATTCCCTTAGCTGATCTCACCCACAACTAAGAGTTGCTACGACCCAAAGTCGAAGACTTGATAAACAGATCTTTCTCACACAAAAAAGTCTATGAATAGATAAATCTGTCTCCCACAGAAATACCTACGAGTTTTTGTTTCGTATTTTGATAAATCAAGGTGAACAGGAACCAATTGATACACCGTACTTATATTCCCGAAGAACAGCCTAGTAATATCAATCACCTCACAATAATCTTAATCGTATGGTAACGAAAAAAGATATTGTGGAATCACAAACGATGAGACGAAGATGTTTGTGACTACTTTTTTTATTTTACCTATCGGAGATTGAATCTCGAGCAAATCTTAGAGAAGATAGTACTCAATACGATAAAACAAAGTAAGATCAGAACACGCAATTACAGAGAAAATAGTTGGGTCTGGCTTCAGAATCCCAATGAAGTCTTTTAGTTGTTAACCTATAATGGCTTTAGAAAAACCTAGGTTAAAGGAGAATCGATTCTAGTCGCAAATAGTATCACACAGGAGGTGTGGGGATTAGGTTTCCCAGTTGCTAGAGTTCTCCCTTATATAGTCTTCAAATCAGGGTTTGCAATCAATGCTACATTAGTAACAAAGCATTCAATATTCACCGTTAGATGAAAACCTGATTAGATTCAAGCTAATATCTTTCAACCGTTAGATCAAACTTAGCATGTTACACACAAATGAAATGTGACTTCATTTAGATATGGGTAACCGTACCTAAACGTGTACACTTAGTTGGCTCAACAATAGTTAACCTAAGTTAGCCATATGAAAACTTTCATATCAACCTTGTTCATCTCAATCACAACTAGTTCAAATGACTCAAATGAAACTAGTTTTAGAGTTGTTCAGTTGTTTATATACTCATAGAAGTAAACAAGAAACAATTGAAGGAAAATCGATTTTGATTCACTCGAATCAATTCTTGAACATTATAGCCACGGTTTTCAAAAGATTGCATTCCTTATTATATAAATGTATTTGTTCATGAACAACCCGATTTTAGAACTTAACCCACTCAAGTATGCAAATGGGTATGCATACCTAAGTAGCCGGACTTGGTCTGGGTTCGCCAGTATACTAACGGGTACGCATACTGTCGTACATAACCAAACTCAGTTGAATTCTCGGACTTGAACTGTTAAGCCGATACGCATACGGGTATGCATAATAGGTTCCCTAACTTCAACTATAAAACCAGTACGCATACGGGTATGCATACTATGGTTCCCGGACTTGGAATAACTTTCAACAGTTAGCATACAAGTATGCATATTGTGTTATATCCAATCAATGGTTAATTTTTCTAAACTCCATTTTAATCATTAGAATATTCTTGGAAGACGGGAATAGCTGTCGCATACAAACTATTAGCTTCAAAGGAATTTCAAGTGATCAATAGATAAATACGAAACATTCTGAGTGTACATCAAATGAATGTCTCACACAAATCATGTAAGATGTTACCAGGCAATTTTCACATGATCATCTTTTGACTTTCGTCAAGAATAAAAGATGAACTTGGATAAAGCGAAAGCTTACCAACACATTCGAGAAATATTTAAGCGAGTTAAACTCAGCTCGAAATATCAAATGTGTATAATATAAAGTCTATATAGCTATACGACTTTTGTATCAATAGGAGATAGAATAGAAATAGACTTCTGAGTGATAGATGAGTTCAAGTCTCCACATACCTTTTGTTGATGAAATTCCAAGAGCTCCCCTTAGTAGTTCTTCGTCTTCAATCGATGAACGTCGTGAACTCTAAACCTCAATTACACATTTATAAGTAGACTACAAATCAAGACTTATAGTGTTGGCAACTAAACTTGACAAACAAGCTTGAGATAGAAACGCTTGCGAGTTCAACGAGCAGTGCTCTAACAGTTTGAATCCTTACCAGAATAAGTTTGTTTGGAGGATTTTGACAGCCTGTTGATGAGATCCTTGTATCCTTCAATTATCAGATTAAGGTTGTCCTTCATATCTCCGTTGTTGTTTCTAGCTACTTGTACCTTTCTCACATCTCGAACATTATCCTTCACCTTAAGTTAAGAAGGACTTTTGTAAAATCTCCTTGACCGATTTGTATTAATGCTACAATTAGTTCGAAGGTTCGATGAGACGATAAAATTGACTTTCCTGGAAATATTCACAGGGTGAGTACTAAAACTAAAAAGGTTTAGACATACGAATGTCAGTTACACCGTTGAGTATTAAATCTAAGGTGTGTTGAAGTCGACCAAAATAATTGTCATTCAACCTCAATTTGCTCTTTTGTTGAACATGTCCTTTTGAATCACAAAAGAGACATACTTTCTGATCACTAGAGTGATTAGAGTTTGTAGGATTATTAATATCGTTAGAATATTTCTTCCTTCTGTGAGATATAGTGATTCCTTGATTAGTAGAAGCAGTAACCACATCTTTAGCAAGCGGAAGGGTTTGCAATTTAGCTTCTGAAATAGGTTTTAATAGAGAAACATGATTACAAGTAGTCATATTTTCCATCATCGCTGTTGAATCAGAAGTGATTGGTATAGTGGACTCCATAGAGCATCCTTTACATTGAATAGAGAGATTATTCAATACACGTTCTATTTCCAGGGTATCTTCCTTGAGTTTAGCCTCGAGTAAGGTTCAAGATGAACAAACTACAGACTTTTCCTCACGAAGAACCCTTAATTGGGAATCACGATCTTTTATCATACCAATCATCGTATTGACCTTGTGTTTCAGGCTAATGATTTCAGCTGCCTGGATTCCAACAAGTTTTAGAATCGCTGCACTCTCTTGGGCTGCTTCCCTTTCTACTTCAGAGTCAGACTCGTCAGTAAGATAATTAGGCAACACATATCAATACTTGTCTGTTTCGTAGGAACAAAATGTTCATCTATATGCGAAATCGACAAGTCTTTCTCTTTAATAGATTTCATAGAAACAAAACTTTTATCTCTGGTGATGCGTTTGTCAGAGATTATACAACTGTCCATAGAGTCAGATTGCTACAAACACAGACTTATGAGGTCTTAAACGTGTTTGCCTACTCTGATACCAATTGAAAAACGGGGATCTAACAACCACGCCCAATATTTCGTTAGGCAATCTGTATGGAATAACTCCAATATAATTCCAAGAGAATCAACTAGACAGCCAGACTCAATCAAGGAAAATACATCCAAGAGTTATATCTTTGTTTCTCAATGTAATCAGCAAATCAAAGAGATGGGAATCCGTGAGCCTGATTATTATGAGAAACAACTTGAACGGTACCAAAGACCAATGTTCAAGTGTCAATCAATTTCAAGCAACAACCAAAGGTTGGATTTACCAATTGATTGAACTACGCACAACCTGGATTATTTCAATTATATAAACAAATATAATGCAGAAAAGAAATAACACAGACACTAGAAGTTTTGTTAACGAGGAAACCGCAAACGCAGAAAATCCCCGGGACCTAATCCAGATTTGAACACCACACTGTATTAAGCCGCTACAGACTCTAGCCTACTAAAAATTAACTTCAGACTGGAATGTAGTTGAGCCCTAACCAATCTCACATTAATTAAGGTACAGTCGCGTTCCTTACGTCTCTGAATCCCACCAGGATTCTACGCACTTGATTCCCTTATGATCTCACCCACAACTAAGAGTTGCTACGACCCAAAGTCGAAGACTTCATAAACAAATCTGTCTCCCACAAAAAAGTCTATTCTAATTGATTAATCTCTCATCCACAAAAATACCAACGACGTTTTTGTTTCGTCTTTTGATAAATCAAGGTGAACATAAACCAATTGATAATCCGGTCTTATATTCTCGAAGAACAACCTAGAAATATCAATCACCTCACAATAACTTAACTATATGGTAGTAGAATAAGTTATTGTTGAATCACAAAGAATGAGACGAAGAGCTTTGTGAATACTTATTATATCTTACCTATCGGAGATAAATCTCGAGCAAATCTTAGAGAAAATAATACTCAATAGGATAGAACAAGTAAGATCAGAACATGCAACTACAGAGAAAATAGTTGGGTCTGGCTTCAGAATCCAAATGAAGTATTTAAGTCGTTAACCTATAATAATTTTAGGAAAAACCTAGATTAAAGGAGAATCGACTCTAGTCGCAACTAGTATCACACAGAAGCTGTGGGGATTAGGTTTCCCAGTTGCTAGAGTTCTCCCTTATATAGTCTTCAAATCAGGGTTTGATAACTTTGTGACAAAGCAATCAATATTCACCATTAAATGAAAAACCTGATTTAAGATTCAAACTAAGTTTCCACCGTTAGATGGTCTTAGCTTTTTACACACAATTGAAATATACCTTCATTTAGATATGGGTAACCGTACCTATACGTATATATTGAGTTGGTTCAATAACAGTTACCGAAGTTATCCATGTGAACACTTTTGTGTTAACCATGTTCATCTTAACACTTCTCGATCAAATGATACTCAAATGAATCTAATTGTGTTACTCATAGAGTTGTTCAGTTGTTTATATTCTCATAGAAGTATACAAGACACAATTGAAGCAAAATCGGATTTGATTCAAAGAATCAATTCATGAACATTTAGCCAGAGTTTGCAAAGATTGCATTTATTAATATATAAATGTATTTGTTCATGAGTATGAAATCATACTTAACTGATTTTATAACTTAACCACATAAGTTTGCAAATGGGTACGCAAACTTAAGTTCCGGACATTGGTCACGTCCGACAGTTCGCAAACGGGTATGCATACTGTCGTTCTGGACCAAACTCAGATGAATAAGTTTGAAAACGGGTACGCAAACTTAATTCCCGGACTTTGACAGTTAAAACCATTCGCATACAGGTATGCATACTTGGTTCCCGGACCTGAATCATTTTTACAACAATTTGCATACGGGTATGCATACTGTGCTATATCCAGACAATGATTAATTGTTCTAAACTCCCATTTCAATCATTGAAACATTCTTAGAAGATGACAATGGCTGTCTCACACAAACTATTAGCTTATAAGCAATTTTCAAATGATCGAATGATCAATACGAAACATTCCGAGTCTACATCAAATGACTTTCTTACTCAAATCATATAAGAAGTTACCAGGTGATTTTCACATGATCATCTTTTGACTTTCGTCAAGAATAATGATGAACGTAATTAAAGCAAAAAGCTTTCCAACATATATTTCGAGAAAGATGTAAGCGAGTTAAACTCAGCTCGAAATATCAAATGTGTATAATGTAAAGTCTATATAGCTATACGACTTAGTCTCAATAGGAGATAAAATAGAATAAACTTATGAGTGATAGATAATATTCTACTTTAAACAAATGTGTTTTTCTTAAGGTCATAATATTCTAATTTAAACAATAATTCCTAATTTTTTGAATTTGAACAACCAGTGATTCGTTACAAAGTACCTACGCAACCGTTCACTAATTTAATAAGAGTTTTTAGATAACTAATTATTGGAAACTGTAGAGACATTAATTATTATACTAGATATACAAGAGTGAAGTAAAACTTGATTTGAACTTCAAAGAAAAACAAACAAATATTCAATAAAAGTTGATATATATGAATATTATTTTTTATTTTCTAATAGAATTATTATTTTATATAATATTTGGGACCTAACAATGTTTAAGGGGAACTTTTGGATTGTCTTATATAATAATATTACTGAATTTATTATTTTAGCACTAAAGGCCCGAGACGGGACCAGAAAATTCTATTATTTTAGCGAGAATATTATATTATCGAGTATTATACTAAAAAGTTTTTCTGTATATACTGTTAGAGCACTGCTCGGTCGAACTCGCAAGCGTTGCTATCTCAAGCTTGTTTGTCAAGTTTAGGTGATCAAACTATAAATCTTGATTTCTAGTCTACTTATAGCTATGTCTCATATTAGGATAGAATGTGTAGTTGAGCTTTAGACTTCACGGCGTTCATCGATTGAAGACGAAGATCTACTGAGGAGAGCTTGGAGGAACTTCATAAACAAAAGGTATGTGGAGACTAAAACTTATCTATCACTCAGAAGTCTATTCTATTCTATCTCCTATTGAGATTAAGTCGTATAGCTATATAGACTTTTACATTATACACATTTGATATTTCGAGCTGAGTTTAACTTGCTTCTATCTTTCTCGAAATATGTGTTGGAAGCTTTTTGCTCTATCTAAGTTCATCATTATTCTTGATGAGTTTAGTTGGAAATTATTTATTTGTTGGAAACTAAATAATAAATCAAAAGATGATCATGTGAAAATTGCCTTGAAACATCTTACATGATTTGTGTGAGACAGTCATTTGATGTCGAAATGTTTCGTATTGATCATTCGATCACTTGAAAATTACTTATAAGCTAATAGTTTGTGTGAGACAGCTATTGTCGTCTTCTAAGGATGTTTCAATGATTGAAATGGGGGTTTAGAACAATTAACCATTTTCTGGATACAACACAGTATGCAAACTGTTGTAGTATGGTTCAGGTCCGGAAACCAAGTTTGCATACTAGTATGCGAACGGTTTTAACTGTCAAAGTCCGGGAACCAAGTTTGCATACCAGTATGCGAACGGTTTCACCTGAGTTAGGTCCGGAACGACAGTATGCATACCTGTTTGCGAACTGTCGGACGTGACCTAAGTCTGGAACTCTAGTTTACGTACCCGTTTGCAACCTGAGTTGGTTTAAGTTCTAAAATCGGTTAAGTATGATTTCATACTCATGAACAAATACATTTATAACTTAAGGAATGCAATCTTTGCAAACTGTGGCTAAATGTTCATGAGATTCTTTTGAATCAATCCTATTTTGTTTCAATTGTGTCTTGTATAATTCTATGAGAATATAAACAATTGAACAACTCTATGAGTAACATAATTAGATTCATTTGATTATCGTTTGATCTAGAAGTGTTAGATGAATGTGGTTAATACAAAAGTATTCATATGGCTAAATTTGGTTAACTGTTATTGAGCCAATTTAATATACACGTTTAGGTACGGTTACCCATATCTAAATGAAGGTATATTTCATTTGTGTGTAACAAGCTAAGACCATATAACGGTGGAGATATATTTCTTTGGTTTTAAGCAAACTTAGCTTGAATCTTAAATCAGGTTTTCATCTAACGGTGAATATTGATTGCTTTGTTTCAAAGCTATCAAACCCTGATTTGAAGACTATATAAGGGAGAACTCTAGCAACTGGAAAACCTAATCCCCACACCTCATGTGTGATACTAGTTGCGTACTAGAGTCGATTCTCCTTTAAGCTAGGTTTTTCCTAAAACCATTATAGGTTAACGACATAAAGACTTCATTAGGATTCTGAAGCTAGACCCAACTATTTTCTCTGTAGGTTCAGTATCCATGATCTCCCAGAAAATTCCATGACTATGGAGAAGGCAGTATCCATGATGTTGGAACTTAAAAAGTTCTTTGGAAAGATGGATTTGGATGTGAAAGGTTCAAAAAGCGATCTCTTTCATGATAATCCAAAAGTGAAACGGAATATGCCAGAAACTATAGATGGTAAAAAATCCATAGTTGCGGAAAAGTCTGTTTCAGTCACTTGTGATGAGCAAGACATTGTTCACATCAACACAACTTGATTGTGTTGTAAGTGCATCCTAACCAAGGAATGCCCTGTTATGTATACGGTGAGGGAAGCACGAGAATTGGGGCGCACATATTGTGTTAGGTATGATATTGAATTTTTGGTAAAGTCGTATGATTCACGATTGGATTCTTCTAAAAGGTATGTCTATAAACTTGAGCAAGATTTATGTTTTCATTATTTGCTTAAAGTGCTTATCATTATCCATGTACCTTGTGTATCGTTCATGTCTACCTAACTTGATTTGTGTTTAAAGTTCTTAAATGTTCATGTTCGAAAATAGTAGTTTGGGATGTTTGGCCTTAATGGTACACACGCCATGTATGCATACCATCATTTAAAATCAAAATCCAGGGGCTTCAATTCGCATACCTGTTTGCAAACAACTCCAGGTCACGAAATCCAGTTTGTAAACCGGTTTGCAAACTTTTTCTTTTTTCGGTATTCGATTAAAAACTATTTTTGGCCGTAACTTCTTCGTCCGAACTCGGAATGACCTCATTGTTTTTACTAAATTCTCTACAAAATGGTTATGAGCATTCTTGAATTTGGATGAGTTAAGGTTGTCCTTTGTCCCATCTCTTGTTTTTGAGAGTTTTGCTCTGTTTCGTCGCACTTATTCCACTTCTCTTGGACTTGGGAACTTGGATTCTTGGAGTAATTCTCTTCTGAGCTCATTTGTAGTTCTTTTAAGAATGTTTTTGGTGAATCACAAAGAAGAAAGTTCAAGAATGGATAGTAGTACGCATTACTCTGAGATTCTTGAATGTTCACAATCCTCTTATGTGAACTACGGTGCATGGTCGTTAATGACTTTGTAATTTCTTCTTTGTTAAGAAAATATTTTTATATGCATTTGGTAGCCAATCTTGATGTAAATCCGTGCGAAAAAGATTGATTCTACCTTCTAAGGGTAAATCATCTTGTATGTTCTTTACGAGTTTGTTTCTTACAAGTTTGCCTCTTCGTTATGTCTAGGAAACTTCTTATGAGAATTTATTATTGTGTCTTAAGAATGATAACTAGGGTTTGGAATAAAAATTATTGTGATTACACATAGCTAATGCCAACGATTTTCATCTTGCGATGTTTTAGATTTATTTATTTAAATTCTAAGTTATTCGGAAGATGATTTTGCATTATAAATCTTTATTGGTTTTATATATTCCAAAAATATTATGGGATATGTGTGTTTACGTCCGTGAACTATGATTATCTCATATATGTCAAAAGTTAAGTCTATTATGTCATTATGCAAATATTGATAAAAGTTATAATGAACTTTTGAATATTCTACAGTATTGATCTTTCCCTGATCCACCTCAATGTGAAAGTACTGTATGGATCCGTAAGTTTTCTTATGTTGAGCATTTTCGATTAAATTAATCATTAAGGTTCTCTTATGGTTAATTTATTTGAGTTTACTGGATATAAATTCATATTTCATGCGATTTGTAAATATCCAAAGAAATCCTTCTTTTCTTGTAAAAGTAAGGTCGCTCTTGTTTTTCTTTCGGTAATGACATTTTATGGGGGAAAGTTCTTAATTGAACTTGTGCTTAATTGCCAAATCTTTGTGGGGTGTGCGGCTATGGAATATTGTAGGAGTTATCTTGTATCTTTATAAACTCCTTGATGAATACACTAAGTTTCGACTATGTGAAATCATCGAAACAAAATTGATATGTTCTCTTTTAGTCATGAATTATCTCTTTGAGAATTTCATTATGATCCCGTAGTTTTCGTACCTTTGCCAATTTATATTGACAAAAAGGGGGAGAATTATTTGGTAGTTCACACTACATACATATGGTTTACGGATCATTATGTAAGGGGGAGTGGTTTTCATTGTGAAATGGAAGTATTGACTAAGGGAGAGTGATACATATCATCATAGTATTATTGTCAAAGTTGTGATACAATTGAACTTTGATGCTGTGTAATAATACTATGACACTGTAAAACAATAATTGAGAACATTTGTTTTCTTATTGTTATGGCTACGGATCTTCAACAAAAATGATGCTTAGTTGAACACGTTCAGAATCATTGGAGTACTTGGAGTGACTAGGAATTCAAGGAATGTTGAAGAACCAAGGAAATCAAGCATTTGGATGAGAAGCTACAAAGTTTATTTATTTTGTAATCCATATGTATTGATAGTTTTATCATTAAAATTTACAAAGGGGGAGATTGTTAGAGCACTGCTCGGTCGAACTCGCAAGCATTGCTATCTTAAGCTTGTTTTTCAAGTTTAGGTGATCAAAACTATAAGTCTTGATTTATAGTCTACTTATAGTTATGTCTCGGATTAGGATAGAATGTGTAGTTGAGCTTTAGACTTCACGGCGTTCATCGATTGAAGACGAAGATCTACTGAGGAGAGCTTGGAGGAACTTCATCAACAAAAGGTATGTGGAGACTGAAACTTATTTATCACTTAGAAGTCTATTCTATTCTATCTCCTATTGAGACTAATTCGTATAGCTATATAGACTTTTACATTATACACATTTGATATTTTGAGATGAGTTTAACTCGCTTATATCTTTCTCGAAATATATGTTAGGAGCTTTTTGCTTTACCTACGTTCATCATTATTCTTGACGATTTTAGTTAGAAACAATTTATTTGTTGGAAACTAAATAATAAGTCAAAAGATGATCATGTGAAAATTGCCTTGAAACATCTTCATTAATTTGTGTGAGATAGTCATTTGATGTCGACTCAGAATGTTTCGTATTGATCATTCGATCACTTGAAAATTACTTATAAGCTAATAGTTTGTGTGAGACAGCTATTGTCGTCTTCTAATGATGTTTCAAGGATTAAAATGGGAGTTTAGAACAATTAACCATTTTCTGGATATAGCACAGTATGCGTACCAGTATGCAAATTGTTGTAGTATGATTCAGGTCCGGAAACCAAATTTGCATACCGGTATGCGATCGGTTTTAACTGTCAAAGTCCGGGAACCAAGTTTGCATACCAGTTTGCGAACGGTTTCACCCGAGTTAGGTCCGGAACGAAAATATGCATACCCGTTTGCGAACTGTCGGACGTGACCAAAGTCCGGAAGTCTAGTTTGCGTACCCGTTTGCAAACTGAGTTGATTTAAGTTCTAAAATGGGTTAAGTATCATTTCATACTCATGAAAAAATACATTTATAAATTAAGGAATGCAATCTTTGCAAACCATGGCTAAATGTTCATGAACTGATTCTTTTGAATCAATCCGATTTTGTTTCAATTGTGTCTTGTATACTGTTAGAGCACTGCTCGGTCGAACTTGCAAGCGTTGCTATCTCAAGCTTGTTTGTCAAGTTTATTTGCTAAAACTATAAGTCTTGATTTCTAGTCTACTTATAGCTAAGTCTCGGACTAGGATAGAAAGTGTAGTTGAGCTCTAGACTCTACGGCGTTCATCATACAAAGACGAAGAACTACTCAAGGAACTGGTGGAACTTCATCGACTAAAAGGTATGTGGAGACTTGAACTTATCTATCACTCAAAAGTCTATCTACTCTATCTCCTATCTTGAGACAAAAGTCGTATTGCTATATAGACTTCGATTATACACATTTGCTATTTTGAGCCGAGTTTATCTCGCTTATCTATTTCTCGAAATATGTGTTGGTAAGCTTTCGCTTTGGCCAAGTTCATCTTTACAAATGATGAAAGTCATGTTGATTATTTCAATATCTTGAAAATCGCTTTGATGAAAAATAGTGTGTGAATAACCTCTATTTAACATCCTCTAAGAATGTTTCAATGATTGAAATGAGAGTTTAGAATATATAACCTTGAATGGATATTAACATTGTATGTGAATTCATACTTGTGTAAGTCCAAAATCCTTGAACTAAAGATTGCGTACTTTACTGGTTCAGGATGTCCGGAAGCTAAGTCCACGTACCCGTACGCGTAGTGCCGGAAGTTCACATCCCGTGAATTTCTGCTGGAGTTTGTGAACTGAAAACAAACTCAAACCGGATACTTAAGTATGCGTACCGGTATGCATACTTGAGTGGGTTATTTTCTAAAAAAGGTTTATTCGTGAATAAAGACATACATAAACTAAGGAATGCATATTTGCAAACCGTGGCTATAATGTTCATGAATCGATTCGAGTGAATCAAAATCGTTTTTGCTTCGAATGTGTCTTGTATACTTCTATGAGATATAAGCAATTGAACAACTCTCTAACTAGTTCTTTTGAGTCATTTGAAATAGTTATGGGGAAGATGAATAAGGTTGATATGAAAGTGCTCATATGGCTAACCATTTGTGTTAGAGCATAGCTCGGTTGAACCCACCAAACGTTGGTATGTCAAGTTTGGTTATCATATTTTAGTGAATCAAAACTCATTTAAAGAGTCGCTTGATTATTTACTAGAGTCAACTTCGTATAGGTTAGCTAGAAAGTTACTAGGATATGAGACTTACAAGTATTACGTGAAGACTTGAAGAATGTGAAGAAGTAAAGAGCTATAACGACGACATCATCCTTCCTCTTGAGGTTAGTAATATTTGACTTGAACTGTTTCATTCCTAACGTATCTTTCAAGTCGTGCATTTTGAAAACATAACTGCGAAGCTGTGAATGATTATACTCTAGTTAGACTTAGTATTAAGGAATTAGAATACGAAGTATAACGTCTATCTTTTGAACTTCGTATATAAGACATCAACATAATCGTATGAATGCTATTGTGATTATGTATGGGTATGGGTGAAGATTTTGTCCTAGGAAAGAATGTTTTACATTCGTTTAAAGGAAGTACAATACATAAACTTGTGTTATGAATCGAAAGGGAAATCGCTAGGCTTATTGGTATTGTTATTCATTTCAAATCTTTTGATTACCAATATGTGTGTTTAGTATAACCGCTCATAACTTGTTTATGTATCTTGGTAAAACTATTCACAAGGCCTGACTTTTGTATTGGTATGACTTTTATTAGTGAAACCGATCTTAAGTAATCACCTGAGATGGTATGATCGATTTGTTATAATTTGTATGACCAACTCTAGACATTGGGGAACCGATCCTAGTAAGAGGTGCAACCGATCACAAGCAAAGGGGAACTGATCCTTGTAAGAGGTGCAACAAGTTTTTAGTTATTAGGGAACCGATCCTATGAACATGTGCAACAAATACAAGTTAGATACCATATATATGTGAGAACCGATCCTAGTACCTAGTCAACCAAGTTTTAGTAACTAGCGTGACTAATTCTAGTACCCACATGGAGGTAGAACCGAAACTTGTTTTGGTAGAACCGTGAAACCCATGATTGGTGATTTGATAGGATAATCAATCACGTAGTTCTTGGAAGTCAGATGAACCAATTCTAAACTCGTTTGAAAGTGTGGCAAATCGTTTCCAAGATTGTAAATATGAAAAAGGATTTACAAAGTAAAGATGTCGACATACTTTGAACACGTGCAGTAATTCTTACCTTTTATTGTTCAAAGATATTCCTTAATAGCTAAAGGAGAATCCCGGATCGAAATAAATTGAGAATCTTTTAATTAAGGTTTTTAGTTTCATATGCTTTTAATTTCCAGCAATTAAAATGCATATCTTTAGAAAATAAAAATTAGTAATGTGCATTTACTAGTTGGAGATTTTCTACTGAGATTTTCGGTCAATATTTGGACAGTGCATTTCCAGGAATTATGAAAACCGTTTTTGCCCTTATTGCATATCTTTGAGAATATTCGGTTTTGGAAATTCCTTGGTGTCCAAACTTCCTTGGTCTAAAAATATTGAAGTTTGCATTTCAAACAAAATAATCCTCAGAGCCAGCAAAACTACCTAGTTGTGTTGTTACTGGTGGAGCCGTCTATTTGGAGAGGAAAGTACCCTGATTAGGAGAAATCTCTTACGACCGCTCGTTTTAAAGGCTTCTTTGAGATTGGGAAGCTCTACGAGTACCGTTGGTGGGAAACTAGATAATTGCAGTTTATCATTAGTTTTCGATTGATTTGATTGACTAACGGTTGTTAAACTTTGATTGCACCTAGTTTGTTTATGCTTGAGAATCTTCTCTTCTGATATAAGATTCACTCAAACTAGATCGAAGTTTCGATGGGAGATCTTTAGACTGTTTGTAGATTTAAAGACGTCTTGTGATAATCCATTGTTAACAGACTCCGTTCTGTGTGTGATTGATCACAAGAGATTCAAGTTGATTGTGTGCAGGTGTTTATTGAAGATCTAAGAAGATTTGAAGACGAAGAAGATTTCTTATTTGGGTTCATAATCTTTGGTGTGCACAAAACTTGATCGGCTGGGGATCCAACTATAATCGGTTTATCTTTGTGATAATCTTGATTGATTAGTTGAGTAGATCTGCATCAATACGTTTCTTTGTGATTAAAAGTATTGATTGCAAAATCTTGGCAATTACTTTGGTAGTTGTTATTGGATAGATCTAAGGACCTGACAAAGGAGTTTATTGGGATAAACGGAAGAGCCTTTTGTCAAACTCATATCACTTGATTGAAAAGAGTTGCTACCGAACAGATTTGTTGTTCCTTTACTGTTTGGAATACGAACCAAAGGAATTGTTCCAAGTGCGTGACTTACTGCAAGTTGGAGGTGCAGGGATACAGACGGAACTAGGTGAACTATAGGTTTAGTTGCTTGGTCTCAACTATACAGAGTTGGTTTAGATTTTGTATAGCGGCTTAATCCTGAGAGTATTCAATTTTGGACAAGGTCCCGGGGTTTTTCTGCATTTGCGGTTTCCTCGTTAATAAAATCTTGCTGTGTCTGTTACTTTTCTATTTCCGCAATAATAATTGTTTTAGTATAATTAGAAGTAAAATACACAAACGTTAATTCCTATTTACTTGATAGCAATCCTATTGTGTTTGGTTAAGTCCGAACCTATTATCAAGTAAACATACTTCGTTGTTGTATTGTCTCGATCTTGTATCCATAGTCAATCACACAAGTTATCTTGTTGTCGTATTATCTCGATCTCGTATCCATAGACTATCACACGAAGTGTGAACCGATTAGTTGTATTGTCTCGACTCAGTCCATAGACAATCACTTTCGGAGAAAGGACTTATAGGTGGAAAAGTTTTAGATTGAGGTATATTTGGGTACTCTCATCTTTTCAATTTGGTTAACTACCGTTGAACCAACTAGCTGTACACGTTTAGGTACGGTTACACAAACCTAAATGAACGTGCATTTTATTTGTGTATAACAAGCTAAGTTTGATCTAATGGTTGAAAGATATTAGCTTGAATCTAATCATGTTTTCATCTAACGGTGAATATTGAATGCTTTGTTACTAAGGTAACTTGGATTGCAAACCCTGATTTGGAGACTATTATAAAGGAGAACTCCAGCAACTGGGAAACCTAATCCCCACACCTCCTGTGTGATACTAGTTGTATAAGCTAGAGTCGATTCTCCTTTAACCTTAGGTTTCTAATCGAGACCCTGTAGGTCAACGACTTAAAGACTTCATTGGGATTGTGAAGCCAGACCCAACTATTTTCTTTGTAGTTGCGTGATCTGATCTTGATGTTCCTATCGTATTTGAGTACAATCATAAGATTGGCTTGAGATTAATTTCTCCGATAGGCAAGATAGAAAAGTAGTCACATACATCTTCGTCTCATCGTTTGTGATTCCACAATATCTTGTTTCGCTAGTCGATTAAGATTATTGTGAGGTGATTGATATTTCTAGGCCGTTCTTCGGGAATATAAGTCAGGTATATCAATTGGTTCCCGTTCACCTTGATTTATCAAAAGACGGAACAAAACTCGTAGGTATTTCTGTGGGAGACAAACTTATCTATTCATGTAGACTTTTCTTTGTGATACAGATTTGTTTATTAAAGTCTTCCACTTTGGGTCATAGCAACTCTTAGTTGTGGGTGAGATCAGCCAAGGGAATCAAGTGCGTAGTATCCTGCTGGGATCAGAGACGTAAGGAGCGTAACTGTACCTTGGATCAGTGTGAGATTGATTGGGGTTCAACTAAAGTCCAGACCGAAGTTAGTTTGTAGTAGGCTAGTGTCTATAGCGGCTTAATACAATGTGTGTTCAATCTGGACTAGGTCCCGAGGGTTTTCTGCATTTGCGGTTTCCTCGTTAACAAAACTTATGGTGTCTATGTTATTTATTTTCCGCATTATATTTTTTTATATAATTGAAATATCACAGGTTGTGCGTTGAATCGATCAATTGGTAAATCCGACCTTTGGTTGTTGATTGATCCTTGCACATTTGTCTTTTGTACTGTTCAAGTTAATTTCTCTTGTATTAAATTAGACTCGCAAATTTCTATTTGCGTGAGTAAGTATTGAATCGAGAAATTGAGATATAACTCTTTAATATACTTTTTATTAAGATTGAGTATGACTGTCTAGTTGATTATTTTAAAAGTATATTGGAGTTAGTCCGTACAGATTGCTAAGCGAATTATTGGGTGAGGTTGTTGTACCCCCACTTTTTCATATACTTCTATGAGAATATAAATAATTGAACAACTATATGAGTAGCACAATTAGATTCATTTGATTATCATTTGATCTAGAAGTGTTAGATGAATGTGGTTAATACAAAAGTGTTCTAATGGCTAACTTCGGTTAACTGTTATTGGGCCAACTCAATATACACGTTTAGGTATGGTTACCCATATCTAAATGAAGTTATATTTCATTTGTGTGTAACAAGCTAAGACCATTTAACGTTTGAGAGATATTGCTTTGTTTTTAAGCAAACTTAGCTTGAATCTTAAATCAGGTTTTCATTTAACGGTGAATATTGATTTCTTTGTTTCAAAGCTATCAAACCCTGATTTGAAGACTATATAAGGGAGAACTCTAGCAACTGGAAAACCTAATACCCACACCTATTGTGTGATACTAGTAGCGTACTAGAGTCGATTCTCCTGCTTTAACCTAGGTTTTTCCCAAAACCATTATCGGTTAACGACTTAAAGACTTCATTGGGATTGTGAAGCCAGACCCAACTATTTTCTCTGTAGTTGCGTGTTCTGATCTTACATGTTCTATCGTATTGAGTACTATCTTCTCTAATATTTGCTCGAGATTTATCTCCGATAGGTAAGATATAAAAAGTAATCACAAAGCTCTTCGTCTCATTCTTTGTGATTCCACAATAACTTGTTTTACTACCATATAGTTAAGTTATTATGAGGTGATTAATATTTCTAGGCTGTTCTTCTGGAATATAAGACCGGATTATAAATTGGTTACTTTTCACCTTGATTTATCAAAAGACATAACAAAACTTGTTAGGTATATCTGTGGGTGACAAATTTATCTATTAAAATATACTTTTCTGTGGGAGACAGATTTGTTTATAAAGTCTTCGAATTTGAGTCGTAGCAACTCTTAGTTGTGGGTCGTTAACAAAACTTCTGATGTCTGTGTTATTTCTTTTCCGCATTATATTTGTTTATATAATTTAAATATTACAGGTTGTGAGTAGTTCAATCAATTGGTAAATCCAACCTTTGGTTGTTGATTAAAATTCATTGACACTTGAACATTGGTCTTTGGTACCGTTCAAGTTGTTTTTCATAATAATCAGGCTCACGGATTCCCATCTGTTTGATTTGCTGATTACATTGAGAAACATAGATATAACTCTTGGATATATTTCCTTGATTGAGTCTGACTGTCTAGTTAATTCTCTTGGAATTATATTGGAGTTAGTCCATACAGATTGACGAACGAAATATTGGGTGTGGTTGTTAGACCCCCGCTTTTTCATATACTACTCCATGCTTATATTACATTAATCCGAGAGCGAGTCCTTGGGGATCTGGTGATTCAGAAAAATTATTTTTTGCAGATTTGACTTCTGGTTTTTGAAAACTTTTTATGGTAATTATTCTCTAGTTAATTATCTTTATGCCCATTGTTGATGGTGGTTTTTAGTTCAGGGCCAAAATTGTGAAACCCTGTATTTAATGCGCCGTTGTTCTGCAAAGAAACTGAGTTATTTAAAAGTGATGAGTGCTCAGGCCTATTTACTTACATATGTATTGAGCAATTCAATATATTTATATGAAATTTATCCAGAATGGTGCGTGCAGCAACAATCCCAAATATTCTATAAATTTTATCTGCTGCCTGTATTAGTCACTAATACATGGCTTGTCGAGTATACATTCTATGCCATGTTCCCCAGCCGAACTCTTGATTTTTACATGACATGACAATTAATGTTCGCTCGCAGCTGAGTAACATGAATTTCCCGAAGTGTCAAGATCAAGATGTGCATGGAAGTACTCAATTAGAAGCGCGCAAAGTTATGCCGCTCTCTGAGACATAATTAGTGATTTTGTATGAACACACAAAATTCACCAGAAATTAATTGATTTTGTGTCAACCCACAAAATTCAATCATTCTAACCTAATTTTATTTACACAAATTAGGTCTTTTTTGCGGCCTGCGCAATATCTCGAACCCTATTGGTCGAGACCAAACTTAGGCAAACTAGGAAATTGATCCGCCATGGACTAGTAGGAGCAAAATCCTACCAAAAGTGGAAAATAGGAAACAAAGAGAAATGGCGGCAAATAAAGGTAACAACAAAAGGAGGCGCGGCCACATTACTTGGCCGGCCAGTTTGCCCTAGCGGGCGCTGCCCGTGACCGACCGGCCACGACCCATATTACTGTCTGCTGGCCCCTTTTTCTCATCAACCAATCAAATTTCTTTAAATGTGCAGCACACACTTTTGATTAAAAGTAGAAGTTGGCTAGTCGCACACTTAATTCCTTAAGAAATTGAACATAGGGTGCCCATGTCAGTCTCAAAACGATCACAACCATACGTTTTGGCCAGCCAATTCGTCGAGCTTGGTTTCCTCCCAGCGCAGCAAGACGAACTTCATGATACTCACTGGCGGTCCCACTATAATTCCAACCAATCGGAATTCTTATAGCATGCCAGCAACAACCCTAACCGCTAGCAAAAAATAGGCTGGCCGCGCGGATAAAAAAGGGTTTAAAGAAATCGTGGTCATCCAACTTCGCCGGTCGAATTGATCGGCCTAGATTTAATTCCAATCAACGGGCAAGGAGCGGACATGCTCACCGGCGACCCGGCTATAACCCTGGTTGATCGAATTACTCCCTGCCCGCGGCTAACACCTAAAACCGTTAGCACAAAACAGGTTGGCCACACGGCCATAACAACCCTATTACGACCAGCGGCATCAAACTATTGTCGCAAAATGATCTAGGACGTCCAACTTCACTAGCCGAATCAACCGGCCTAGATCTAATTTTAGGCGACCAATAAGATGTCACCGTGATCACCGGCCATCCCTCTTCCATGAGGACTGATCGGCCAAGCCACAACCTACCTGTATGGCTTCTGAACGGCTGCCGAAAGATAACTAGTCGCGCAGCCTACAAGGGTCTTAAATAAATTCAACAGCAGCCAAAAACTGCCGCAAATCATCTCAGCCACTCAATTTGGCTAGCCAATTTTAATGGCATTGATCTAATTTGGGCCGACCAATAGGATGTCAAAATGGCTACCAGTCATCACTCTCCTATAAGGACCGACCAACTCACCTTTGGCGTGCACGAATGGCTCCTAGCAGCTTCCTAAAGATGGCCGGTCATATTCCTTTTAAGACATTAAGCTCCGTGACTGATTTAAATAAGTTTTATACAACGATGCTTTATGAGCATCGATTATCTGAGCTGCGTGCTTAAAAGCGATGCTTTATACGCATCGATTACAAACGATATTTTATAAATAACGATTTTACAAATAATTTAATTATTTGACCTAAAAGCATTACATGTTGTTTCTTGCGGCAAGTCTGATGATTTGACTTGTAACATATGACCACCCGCCGCCTAGCTTGCACGTGATTTGTCAAAATAGCTAGGTCTTGCAAGCAAGACCCACTTAGCAACTTGTTGCATATTTTCCACGAAAATACTCAAGACATCAAACATGTCACAAACTGAGGGATGTTCATCAGGGTATTGGTATGGCGGTTTACAGCGTGCAGCATGCAACACGCCCATTATAAGAAAGTGTCAGGAAAGGTGGACAGTTAGTGGCAGCAGAGAAGTAGTGGGTGTAAACCGACCTGTCTTCCATCATAGTAAGACGTGGTTTTCAACATTTTTACACGATCCCCACTTCTCCATCACTCAACTACTTCTACTTCCTATGAGATCAGGGTGCGTGCAACTATGACTTGTATAAATAGGTTTTTCAACCTATTTCGACTGGCAACGGTTTATCAACACAAGTACCCAGAAAACATAAAAAGAAGTTATAGCTTACATTCTGCAAGCAAGTTCAAAATTCTGATACAAGTCATAAAATAGCCACACCTTCATAATTCATCATTCTGATCTCAACACCTTCTTCGCTTCCTTCCCTAAGACCAACCCTTCTCCTTCATTTTGTGACCGAAGCAAGACTGGAATGACTATTTCTTGGTTTAGGCCAGAATTGTACAGATTGATCTCTCGAATCTAAAGTACTCATGTGCAGTACATTTTTTTAGGGTTTAGATTCGTTTCTCGGCGGCACACCGAATTTACCATTTCCAGCAGAATCAATTTTTACCCCAAAACAACTGGCGACCACAGTGGGAGATTAATCTCTCGGTTGCAATATCAATTTTCACAAAGATGGTTGGTCTTAGGAATAATTCAACAACTCCAAGATCTTGTCAGAATCTTCCAAATGGTGATGTTTCTCCTCCCAACGCTCCATCTGATCGCACGACCAATAGAGAAATTCTAACCCTGATTGAGTTGGCACGAGTACAGGAGATCCACACAAGGAACATGAACCTGATGAAAGAAGCGATAAACAACATACTCAATTTCCTCGTCAGGTTGACATCAGATTTGAAAGGCTCCTCTGCTCCAGAAATTCTAGCACTTAGGGCTAACCCCTCAACCGATGATCATCGTCCTCAAGTAAATAGTTTCACTACCAACCAGAAGCCAGTGGACCAGGAAGAAGCTTCTCTAGTGGAGAGTTTATGTGAGCTTCTATACCTCTCAAAGAACCAACGAGTAGAGACGTTTGCTGCAATCAATCGGATAGCTCTAGATACGCACTTGGCTCCTTCTCGTCCATAAGCCTCAAGAATATCAGAGATGTCCATAAACAATGTTACATTTACTGAAGACGGCATGATGGCAGAAGAGGGCCATAACAGGGCCTTGCATGTTACTGCACGCATCAAAGATTCAGAGTTCAAAAGGGCTCTCATCGATACGGGAGCATCCTCAAATGTTGTTCCTCTTAAAACTCTCAGGACAGCCAAGGTTCGGCCAAACAAGATTGTACCGCAACCTACTATGATGACAGATTTCGAAGAAAACCGAACCAGCACGTACGTGTACATTTATCTGAATCTATCAGTAAAACTTGTCCAGTCGAAAGTGAAATTCGAGGTAATAGAGAAGGAACCAGACTACCACATGATACTGGGAAGACCGTGGCTTCATGAAAATAAGATCATCCCCTCATCATATCACCAATGCCTGAAAACTATGTTGAATGAAGAAGTCTTTCGCATTCCTGCGTCACTGTCTCCTTATGTAATAATTTGTGGCGTGGAACTATTTGAGCCAAAGGAAAACTCACAAGACTCATTAAGCAAGGTTTACTGCACTCCACTCCCTACATGGACGTCGATTGAGGAGGAAGATCGGCTAGCATCACCGAACAAAGAGACCGAATCCCGCGGCGGGCCTCTACTGACAGGACACGCCAATCCTCTTTCATCGAACAAAAACTCGATTCATCTTCATACCAAGAGGGAGCGCTTTTTTGTGGCGAGTCGGGATGAAAAAGGGAAAACTGTATACCGGCGTTGCTGTTAGCAATTAACAGGGGAGACTACCGCTAAGTCTCTCCGCCCAATAGAGTGCAGCCATAATGGCAACCTACAAGAAGAAGAAGTACCATACGCTCCACGATAGTTGCAAGATGGAACCGACTCCACTACAGATGAACTCGAAATTGTCAACATCGGAAATGAAGAATCTCTGAGGCCTGTCTCCGTCAGTTCAGCTCATTGTGCAGATGAACGCACGAAACTTGTGAATCTTCTTAAGGAGTATCAAGACATATTCGCGTGGACATACGAAGAAATGCCCGGCCTGGATGAAAAGCTGGTCACTCATCATCTGCATATAATACCTGGATCCAATCCAGTCAAGCAATCTCCAAGACAGTTCAGACATGATGTAGAGGAACAAATCAAGACTGAGATTCAGAAGTTACTAGTCGCCGGCTTCATCAAACCCATTCACCACCCTACCTGGTTGGCCAATGTGGTTCCTGTAAAGAAGAAAAGTGGTCAAATTAGGTGCTTCTTTGATTTCAGAGATCTGAAAAAATGCTGCCCCAAGGACGACTTTCCCCTTCCCAACATTGACATGCTAGTATACGCCACCAGTGGACATGGCATTTTCTCTCTCATGGATGGGTACAGCGGCTACAACCAGATAAATATGTATGAGCACGACGCAAGTAAGATAACTTTTCGAACTCCTCTTGGAAACTTTTATTATACTGTGATGCCTTTCGGTTTAAAAAATGCTGGTGCTACCTATCAACGCGCCATGACTGCAATTTTCCATGACATGATGCATGATCAAGTTGAAGATTATGTATACGACATAGTAGTCAAATAAAAAACTCGAGCGGCCCATACAGGCGTTTTACGGCAAGTATTCGAAAGGTGTCGTGAATACAAACTGAAAATGAACCCTTTGAAATGTGCTTTTGGGGTCTCTTCTGGCAAATTTTTGGGATTCCAAGTAACTGCTGAAGGAATCAAGGTTGACCCAACCAAGACCCAAGCTATCCCCACAATTCCTCCTCCGCGAACCATGAAAGAACTCCATAGTTTCATGGGAAAGGTAAACTACATTCGGTGTTTTATACCTGGTTTGGCCCATCTTATCACTTTCTTCACCCCCTTGCTGAAAAAGGGAGCAAGCTTTGTTTGGACCACGCTACAGCAAGAAGCCTTTCAGATGATCCAGCAAATATTGTCATCACCAGCTATTATGAAATCTCCCATACAAGGAAGACCGTTGTTTCTCTACACTGCCTCCAGCGATGCCGCTGTTGGGTCCCTCCTTTCTCAAGAAGATGATGAAGGGATTGAACACCCTATATACTACTTCATTCATACTTTGAGAGACGCGGAACTCAGGTATCCTAAAGCGGAAAAAGAGTGGATAGCCCTAGTTCACGCTATTCATAAATTCAGACACTATCTGTTGTCGAACAAAGTGGTGCTGATAGCTAAAGCCGATCCCGTCAAGTTCAAGCTCTCAAAACCGGCCTTGATAGGCAGGCCGACTAAATGGCTACTCCAAATGTCAGATCTTGACATAACGTGCACTCCTACGAGGGCTATTAAAGGGCAAGCAATAGCAGACTTACTAGCAGCGTTCCCGGGAGAAGGCACTACCGCATTGCATGAAGACCTTCCTGGAGAGTTTCCAGAAGTCTCTTTTGTCAAAGAGGAAGCGTGGCTATTGTATTTCGACGGTTCTGCTACCCCTAGAAATAATACTGGAGGAGCGGGTGTAGTTCTAGTGTCTCCAACTGGTGAAGTCCTTTCACATTCGTTCAAACCGGACTTTTAATGCACCAACAATTCAGCAGAATACGAAGCTTTCCTCATAGGACTGTCGCTAGCCAAACAAGCAGGAGACACACATCTGGAAGTAAGAGGCGACTCGAAACTGCTGGTCAACCAGATGAACGAAGTATACTCACTCAAAGAGGTAACACTGGCCCCTTATAGAGATGAGGCGAAAAAGCTATTGAATTATTTCGCTGATGCAACCATAATTCATATTGGCCGAAAAAACAACAAACACGCCGATTGCCTAGCTACATTAGCTTTGAAATTACAATTCGAGGGTTTGGAAAAGACTTTGACGGTGAAGAGACGAACTATGGCATCAACATGGCTTTCACAACTCAAAGATGCTGAAGCCAGCGATTGGAAAACTCCGATTATTCAAGAACTTAACAGTTCGCTTTCTCAAGGAAATGTTAGTCTTAAAACCCTAAAAAACTTCTTCGTGCTCCATGGAGTTTTATACCACAAAAACTCAGATGGATCCCTGTCGAGATGTCTCGGAGATAAAGAAGCGCAACTACAACTTAACTACGTTCATGGTGAAATTTGTGGGCAAACATTAGTGGTGACTCTTTACCAACATCTTCAATGCCTCGGCTACTACTGGCCGGATATGGAGACTCAATCTCGAACGCTCCAAGGGTCTTGCTCCAATTGTCAAGCGCCGCCACATCAATTGGAAGTTCTTAACATTGGCTATGCTAGGGACTGGCGAGAACCATACATCAACTATCTCTGTGACGGTGAACTGCCTGCTAACAAGAAGGATGCAGCTAAGATGAAGCAAAGAGCTAAAAGATTCATATTTCATGAGGGAATCCTATACCGCAAGAGCTTTGGAGGTGTCCTTCTACGATGTTTGGCAAAGTTTGAAATCCCGATTATGTTGAAAGAGACACATGAAGGTGAACACCAAGGGAAGAAGAAGTTATTCCTCCAGGTGCATGAAAAATATTACTGGCCAACTATGGATGATGATGCAGCGGCATTTGTTCAGAAATGCCACGAATGTCAAACTCATGGGAATCTCATCCACACGCCTTGTACTCCCCTTCATTCAGTAAGTAGTCCATGGCCTTTCTACAGCTGGGGACTTGATATTATTGGGAAAATCAATCCACCGTCGTCAAAGCAGCACGAGTATATCATAACCGCGACGAACTACTTTACTAAATGGGTTGAAGCTATTCCTCTTCGAGGAACCACTAGAGCGACTATTGCAACATTCATTAAGGAATACATCATTTGTCGGTTTGGCGTACCTAAGCACATAATTACTGATAATGGTACTCCCTTCGCCAATAAGAAAGTACGAGAATTGCTTGAAGAATATGGAGCTAAGCAAGTTTTCTTTACTCCTTACTACCCTCAGGGTAATGGGCAAGCTGAGAGCACCAACAAGACTTTGATTCGAATTCTAAGTCGAACAGTGCATGATAACCCCAGAACGTGGCACGAACAATTGCCTATGACGCCGTGGGCCTATCGGGCGGCACCTAAGAGCTCTACTGGAGTTTCTCCTTATTCATTTTTCTATGGTGCAAACGCAATTCTTCTATCAGAGATTAAAATCCCATCGGCTAGGATTGCAGCAGCAAGTGGGGTCCAATGGAATGAGGTCGAAGCATCGAGCTCCAGAATAGCGGAGTTGGACACTCTGGATTCTAGGAGAATTAAGGCAGAAGAGCATGCTCAGGAGTACAGAAAGAGGATCTCCAGAGCATATGATAAAGCTGTAAAACCTCTAGTTTTTCAAATAGGAGATCTGGTATTAAAGACCGCCAAGTACATTCAGCAAGACATGTCTGCACCAAAGTTTTCCCAAAAATGGGAAGATCCTTACGTGATCACCAAAGCTTATAACAGTGGGTACTACAAGATTGTCAAAGAGGATGAAGGCAAATTGGAAGCGGTCATCAATGGAAAATGGCTCAAGGAATACTACGCCTGACCATTATTCCATCCCTTGCCGTCTCATGACACGGCCAATCAGGCATTTTTTCATTTCTCTCATATCTGAGTTATCAAAGTTTCATTAGTCAAGACATATTGATGTAAACTCCATTTGCTTTCCAAAACCCAGTACAATTCATTTTCCAAAAAAAATATTCAAAACCCAAGACAAAAAGAGAACAATCAAACGTTTCTCATGCCTACTTATTCTAAAAAAATAAAAATAATAAAATAATAGTATGGCTAAGAGAAGGCCATCCAACAAGTTGTAGTTCCTTTAAAGCATCATTTTCAGCCTATCCTGATACCTTTCGGTCTTACTCTTCAAGTTATGGATTGCCTGTTCCACCTTCTCAGATTCCGTAGCCAAGTCATTTTCCTCCTCCAAGATAGCTTTCGCAGTAGGAACGACATTGGCAATGATACCAGCTCGATCAACTTTGATGATGTCAAGGCGCTGCCGCATCCATCTCATGTTGAACTCCATGGATTCACAGGTAGATACCATGTTTTCCCACTTTTCAACAGTTGATTCAGCAACGTCACGAATGGATGTACCTTCCATCTTTGCGACCATTGGCAGAAGGTAGTTCATCGTAGTAACCAAAGCAGATGAACAATACCGCACCACATTCCTGGTGGCAATGTGGCCATACCTTCTCTATATTTTTGTGTACAAAGGCACGAACTCCTTCCGTACTAAGAACTCACCAACATTCCGGTAACTAGAAGATAGACACTTCATGCGAATATCAAAAGGCAAGCCTGCATTGGGGTACTCGTAGTAGGAGATACCCAAATCAGCGTCCTCCAGGTCTGCAATGTTAGGCGAGTTTGGGCTTGAAGGAAGAGGAGTGGCCATGTCATCGTCGTCAACCACTGTTACACATGTTCCAGCAGGGTACCTCTACAAAAAAAAATTATTTACCAGCCATAACAAATGAATACCTATTCACCAGTGAAAAGGCATACCGGTATGATCTTCTTGACTCGGATGATCCGGACAGGGAGTTATCACGAGACCCAGGAATTCTCCCACTCTGAAAGAACGATGTTAGGGTCAAAAAGAGAAAGGGGATTACCACTTCAAAATAAAGAGATAATTAGAGTCATACTCTGGATACAAGCCACCTGCGTTCGGAAGAAGAGTCTGGCTGGGTCGAAGATGATTCACCCCTGTCTGACATGATGAGAAGATATGGGTTCAATAGGAGAATCTCAATTCCAAATCGAGAAGAATGGTCTGGTTTCATCTGCATATGTATTTACGCAACAGAAACCCTAAGAGGAAGCGATGTTGAACAACCGCAACGAGATTTATCCGATAGACGAGGATTCAACGCCCACCAAGTCATGTTTCTTGTTGAAACCCTAATTAAAGCCAGGAGAAGACCGTCAGATAGTCAAGAGAAGAATGCTTTCAACCCATCTCAGAATCCTGGCAGGACATGCCCGAAAGATGTAATCGTGATCTGGCGGACCGACTCACTGTTTCGAATTCAAGACAACTGCCACTTCCCTGGTAATGTTTATTCACTTTGGCTCGATCATTTTATCTCTTGAATGTCACCATCTAGTGCTTACCCCGCAGCAATGTCACTATTATGTGCTAAGCAGGGGACTTAATGTTGATGGTGGTTTTTAGTTCATGGCCAAAATTATGAAACCATGTATTTAATGCGTCGTTGTTCTGCAAAGAAACTGAGCCATCTAAAAGTGATGAGTGCTCAGGCCTCTTTACTTACATATGTATTGAGCAATTCAATATATTTATATGAAATTTATCCAGAATGGTGCGTGCAGCAACAATCTCAAATATTCTATAAATTTTATCTCCTGCCTGTATTAGTCACTAATACATGGCTTGTCGAGTATACATTCTATGCCATGTTCCCCAGCCGAACTCTTGATGTTGACATGACATGACAATTAATGTTCGCTCGCAGCTGAGTAACATGAATTTCCCGAAGTGTCAAGATCAAGATGTGCATGGAAGTACTCAATTAGAGGCGTGCAAAGTTATGCCGCTCTCTGAGACATAATTAGTGATTTTGTATGAACACACAAAATTCACCAGAAATTAATTGATTTTGTGTCAACCCACAAAATTCAATCATTCTAACCTAATTTTATTTACACAAATTAGGTCTTTTTTGCGTCCTGCGCAATATCTCGAACCCTATTGGTCGAGACCAAACCTAGGCAAGTTAGGAAATTGATCCGCCATGGACTAGTAGGAGCAAAATCCTACCAAAAATAGAAAACAAGAAACAAAGAGAAACGGCGGAAAATAAAGGTAACAACAAAAGGAGGCGCGGCCACATCACTTGGCCGTCCAGTTTTCCCTAGCGGGGGCTGCCCGTGGCCGACCGGCCACGACCCATATTACTATCTGTTGGCCCATTTTTCTCATCAACCAATCAAATTGCTTTAAATGCGCAGCACACACTTTTGATTAAAAGTAGAAGTTGGCTAGTCACACACTTAATTCCTTAAAGAATTGAACATAGGCTGCCCATGTAAGTCTCAAAACGATCACGACCATACGTTTTGGCCAGCCAATTCATCGAGCTTGACTTCCTCCCAGTGCAGCCAGACGAACTTCATGATACTCACTGGCGGGCCCACTATAATTCCAACCAATCGGAATTCTTATAGCATGCCAGCAACAACCCTAACCGCTAGCCAAAAATAGGATGGCCGCGCGGATAAAAAAGGGTCTAAAGAAATTAAGACCGCATATGCCAGTCTTAAATCAATCGTGGTCATCCAACTTCGTCGGCCGAATTGATCGGCCTAGATTTAATTCCAATCAACGGGCAAGGAGCGGACATGCTCACCGGCGGCCTGGCTATAACCCTGGTTGATCGAATTACTCCCTGCCCGCGGCTAACACCTAAAACCGTTAGCACAAAATAGGTTGGCCACACGGCCATAACAACCCCATTATGACCAACGGCATCACACTATTGTCGCAAAATAATCTCGGACGTCCAACTTCGCTAGCCGAATCGACCGGCCTGGATCTAATTTTAGGCGACCAATAAGATGTCACCGTGATCACCGGCCATCCCTCTTCCATGAGGACTGATCGGCCAAGCCACAACCTACATGTATGGCTTCTGAAAGGCTGCCCAAAGGTAACTAGACGCGCAGCATACAAGGGTCTTAAATAAATTCAACGGCAACTAACAACTGCCGCAAATCATTTCAGACACTCAATTTGGCTAGCCAATTTTACCGGCCTAGATCTAATTTGGGCCGACCAATAGGATGTCAAAATGGCTACCAGTCATCACTCTCCTATAAGGATCGACCAGCTCACCTTTGGCGTGCACAAATGGCTCATAGCAGCTTCCTAAAGATAGCCGGTCATATTCCTTTTAAGACATTAAGCTCCACGACTAATTTAAACAAGATTTATACAACGATGCTTTATGGGCATCGATTATCTGAGTTGCTTTCTTAAAAGCGATGCTTTATACGCATCGATTACAAACGATGTTTTATAAATATCGATTTTACAAATAATTTAATTATTTTACCTAAAAGCATTACATGCTATTTCTTGCAGCAAGTCTCATGACTTAACTTGTAACATATGACCACCCGCCGCCTAGCTTGCACGTGATTGGTAAAAATAGTTAGGTCTTTCAAGCAAGACCCACTTAGAACCTTGTTGCATATTTTCCACGAAAATAATCGAGACATCAAACATGTCACAAACTGGGGGATGTTTATCAGGGTATTGGTCTGGCGGTTTACAACGTGCAGCGTGCAACACGCCCATTATAAGAAAGTGTCAGGAAAGGCGGACAGTTAGTGGTAGCAGAGAAGTAGTGGGTGTAAACCGACCTATCTTCCCTCATAGTAAGACGAGGTTTTCAACATCTTTACACGATCCCCACTTTTCTATCAGTAAACTACTTCTACTTCCTATGAGATCAGGGTGCGTGCAACTTTGACTTGTATAAATAGGTTTTTCAACCTATTTCGACTGGCAACGGTTCATTAACATAAGTATCCAGAAAACATAAAAAGAACTTATAGCTTACATTCTGCAAGCAAGTTCCAAATTCTGATACAAGTCATAAAA
This sequence comes from Papaver atlanticum, assembly GCA_023531105.1. Classification (NCBI taxonomy): domain Eukaryota; kingdom Viridiplantae; phylum Streptophyta; class Magnoliopsida; order Ranunculales; family Papaveraceae; genus Papaver; species Papaver atlanticum. The sequence continues at coordinate 1,956,083 of JAJJMB010004448.1, read as the reverse complement.
CAGCCACACCTTCATAATTCATCATTATGATCTCAACACCTTCTTCGCTTCCCTCCCTAATACCAACCATTCTCCTTCATTTTGTGACCGAAGCAAGACTGGAATGGCCATTTCTTGATTTAGGCAAGAATTGTACAGATTGATCTCTCGAATCTAAAGTACTCCTGTGCAGTACATTTGTTTAGGGTTTAGATTCGTTTCTCGGCGGCACACCCAATTTACCATTTCCAGCAAAATCAGTTTTTACCCCAAAACACCCGTTTTTAGACTATTATGGAAGATTAATTGTCGGCAATTAACCAGAATTTTTTCCATTAAATGTGATTGGCTCTCTTAAGCTATTAAAAGGATGAGTTTTTGAAAAGCGAATACACAAGTTTTTCATTTGTTTTCGAGAGATTCTGAACATGTGTTAGAAAGAGTAGTTGTTGGTTCAATTTCTCATAGTGCAGAGAAATCGAACAAGAAAATTATCAGTTGTTTTATCCCATAAGGTTTTCGACAAGAATTGGCTGCTAGCACAAATCAAGAAGCAGAGTCGTGAAACACCTTAAAGAGAGCAACCTAGTCCATGACTCAGCTGTTTGAGATTTGTTCTTGTACGATTTATTTTTTGTGTGCAATTGTTTCCAACAATCACTATTGTAGCCGACTAATAGTATTACAAGAGAGAAGAGTAACCTCATTAGGCGAAATATTTTACGTCCGCTAGTTTAAAGATTTTTGTGGGATCAAGAAACATCTAGATAGTACCGTTGGTGGGAAACTAAAATTTGCATTGTTATTTTAGTTTTCGATTATTGATTTGATTGACTAACGGTTGTTAAACCTTGATTGCACCTATATTAGAACTTCGTTAAATTGATATGCGAAAAATTAATAACTTCGCTAAAATAATACTTTTTGTCAGTCCCGACTTGGGCTAGTGTGCTAAATTAATAACCCCGCTAAATTTATAAGATAATAAAAATTTTAAGTTTCCAGTAGAGCCAACTAATATATAAATTAATAATCGTGTAATCTGTAATACAAAATAGAATGGGTTTTTTGAGCTTTTGACGGACGCATAACATTCTTAAAGACAAACGTTGCTTCCGACCATCCCAGCGAAAGACATCCGACGGATATAAGAGTTGTAACCTCTTTTCATAATGAATATAGTTTGAGTGGGTTTCCTCATAATTAGGATCATAAATAAAAATTAAATTAAATATAATTTTTTTAAGACCATTATCTTTAATTATCTCATTATTTTATTTTTTTTACATTATATTCTCCATCTACAAATAAATAAATAAACATCAAAAAATCTTCAAAATCAAGAATCACAAAATTTCAATTAAATCCACAAAATTAAATAAAAACTAAGTTGTTCTCCAGCCATTAAAGAAATGTACACAAAAATACCAATTGTAAAGAAAATACATGATAACCAATTGTCTTTTTATTTAAATCATGCATCAAGAAGCAAATTAAATATAAAAAATGATAAAAAGATAGAAAACATTTAGGATGCCTAGATGAGAAACAAATCAAACTACAAAATTGTTTGTAAATTACCTTGGTAATATGAAGAGACGTTTAGTGAAAAGAATCACAATTACCATTTTTATTCGTATGAATTAATTTGTTCAGTTGATAACATGCGCAAAGAATCATAGTTACGTAATGGGTACGTTTTGCATGTTTTCTCCTCAGCCACACATCATAAATCTAATATATAAATTGCTGAATCGCCCACTCAAAAATTTAAGTAGATATGAGATTGAAATAAAGAATGGATTCGAAATCCATTCAATTAATCTGCATCACTTGAGAATTTGAACGGTTTCATTAACGTATTGTTGATGGTGGTTTTTAGTTCAAGGGTAAAATCGTAAGACCCTGTATTTAATGCGCTGTCATCCTGAAAAGGAACAAAGGCCATTTGAAAGTAATGAGTGCATAAACCTCTTCGCTCACGAATGTATTGAGCCATTCAATATATTTGTATATATATATATATAATTCACTCAGAATGGTGCTTATAGCAACAATCCCAAATATTCTATGAATTTTATTTTCCACCAACATTATTTACTAATGCATTACTTGTCCAGTATTTTCCTATGCTATGTTCCCCAGCAGAACTCTCAATATTGGCATGACATGACTATTAATGTTCACTCGCAGCGGGGTAACACGAATCTCCCGAAGTGTCAGTATTGAGACACGTATGAAAACACTTGCACAGGCTACACCACTCTCTAATCAAGAGATTTTTGTGTCAACGCTCTTTTTAATTAAAGTTTAGCACGATCGACGCGCCTAAATTCCTTAAGGAAAATCTAGACTGTCCATGTCAGTCTTAAAAAATGATCACGGCCACAAGATTTGGCCACGCAATTCAACAATCCTAGCCTACTCCTAGCAGGAACTAGGCGAGCATCATGATGACCACCAGCGGGCCCACTAACATCCCAGCCGGTCGGAATTCATTTAGTTCACCCGCAACACCCTCAAACGTTAGCCAGAACATGAGTGATCGCGTTGTTGAAAAAGAGCTCAAACGGGTCAGGACAGACCATAACGGTCTCAAATTCATCACATCCGTCCCACTTAGCTAGCATAGTAGGACGGTTTAGATCTTCTCTCGAATGATCAAAAGGGTACTTGCGTGTTCACCGGCGACCCAACTACATCCTTGGTCAATCGACTTGCCCACGGAAAACCAGGATCGCATTGAATCGCTTGCCCAAAGTAGGGTGAACACGCTGTTTTGGAAACCCTAAGTTGCGTTGTGGAAACACGCTACTATCGCAAATCGATCACAACCATCCATCTTCGCCGGCCAAATCGAGTGGCTTAGATTCAATTTTAGGTGGCCCAGAAGATATCAGCGTGCTCACTGACAACCCACCTTTGCACATGGCCGATCGGCTTGCTCAAACTAGCGCCCAACGCTTTCAATCGATCAGCAAAAATAGGGTAGACCACATGGCTTCTAAACCCTAATTTAAATCAACGGCAGTAGGCAGCTGCCGCAAATCATCTCGTCCATCCAACTTCGCTAGCCTAGTCGGATGGTTTAGATTTATTTTCAGGAGGCCAACAGGGTAACGCTGTGATCATCGGCCATCCCTCCTCCATAAGGAGCGATCGACCAAGTGGTAGCTCACCTATAGGGTTCTCAAACGATCGCCCAAAGGTGGCCGGTCATGCTACCTTTTTTAAGACGTTCAATTCACGACTAATTTGAACGAGCTCTAAGACAACGATGTTTCCTGCACATCGATTATTTTCAGCTGCTTGTTTAAAAGCGATGCTTTATATACATCGATTATAAGCAATGTTTTATAAATATTGATTTCACAAATAATTTTATTATTTGACCTAAAAGCACTATGTACTGCTTTTAGCGGCGAGTCTCACGACTTGACCCATTTACTCGAGACCTCAAACATGTCACAAACTGGGGGATGTTCTCTGGGGTATTGGTATGGCGGTTTACAGTGTACGGCGTGCAACGCGCCCATTACGAGAAAGTGTCAGGAAAGGATGGACGGTTAACAGTAATGAGAGTAGTGGGTGAAAGTGTGACCAGTTTTCTCTCGTAATGGAAACATGGCGATTACCACTTTTACACAACCCCACTTCTCCACTGATTAATCACCTCCACTTACTACGAGATCAGGGTATGCTCGAACATGACTTGTATAAATAGGATTTCAACCTATTTCAAAAAAAACGGGGGTCATCAACACAAGTATCCAGAAAACACCGAGAACTGATAGCTTACATTCTTCGAGTCAGTTTCACATTCTGATACAAGTCATAAAACAACCACACCTTCGTAATTCAACATTCTGATCTCAACACCTTCTTCGCTTCCCTCCCTAAGATCAACCCTTCTCCTTCACTTTGTGACCGAATTGAATCTGGAGTGGCCATTTCTTGGTTTAGGCCAGAGTCTTACAGATTGATCTCTCGAATCTAAAAGTACTCTCGTGCAGTGCATTTTTTTAGGGTTTTAATTCGTTTCTCATCAACACACCCGAATTTACCAAAAATAGCAGAATCAGTTTTTACCCCAAAACAACTGGCGACCACAGTGGGAGATTAATCTCTCGGTTGCAAGATCAATTTCATTTCAATTTTCTCAAATTCAAGATGGTAGATCTTAGGTCTGGGTCAGTTACCAATCCTGATGCTGCGGGCGCTGATAACAGACCTGTTGCCAATATCCCTGCCATTAACACCAATATACCGCCTGCCAGCACAGTCAACACATCACATGGTGTTACATCCTATAACACCAACACCAGTAACGCCATAAGCATCCCCTCTGGCGTGACGCCTCCTATTACCAGAGCCAGAACCGCTGCTACTCCTAATTTTTCTTCGAGCATGACACCTCCAATTGTCATCAGGGTTGCCACCATTTCTTCATCGGGACGAGAGACTAGAGGATCCATAGGAAGCCAACCCCCTATCACCATTGTCGATTTGATGGAAAGACAAGAAGTTCTCGCTAAGGCTCAGACGGACATGGCTACAACTCAGAAAGAGGTACTCACTTTCCTCAAGACCCTATAGGAGCGACTGCCACAAGAGCCGCGTCAACCCATGGATCCAATAAGGAGTACTTTTAACACTCCTGGCGCGAGCGCTTCAACAGCGCGTTCCTTCATAGATGAGGAAGTTCGTGTGGCCCCTGAATGCTCCCGAGAAAGGAATCAGACGTCCAATTTCATCACACGTGAGGATTTGGAGCGTCTCCTCAAAAATTGAGGCAAATAAAACCCGGTGGACATGCACCAGTACCAACCTCCGTATCCTCCTGATATGCAAAGAGTTCCCCTCCCGAGAGGATACTCCTCTCCTCAATTTTCCCTCTATGATGGTACTGGTAACGCTCATGAACACATCTCTCGTTTTATGGAATCCTTGGGAGAACACGAATACAATCATGTCCTTCGCCTGAAAGAATTTTCAAAGTCGCTTACCAGAAGATCGTATACATTGTACAACAACATCGTACCAAACAACATATCCAACTGTTGAGAGATGGTCACCGCTTTCTACATTAAGTATTTCTTCGTGTCTGAGCAAATCACTTTCTCAGACTTAGGAAGAATGTTTCAACGAAACAACGAACATCCAAACGATTATGTCAAGAATTCACAATTCATGCATTGGATTTTCACGACCCAAACATGACCGAACAACAATTGGTAGATTCATGCATTAACGGTATGGGTCTCATCTATCGTGCTTTACTGGAAAACCTACTTTTCCAGACGTTATCTGAACTCCATAAAGCTGCTAAGCGGTCATCTACGACCGCACCAGCGCTGTTAGAAAGAACCAGACCGACGATGGGTGATGATGCACGCGAAACTCGAGGAAACAGGCGCCTCATTAACAAGCAATATAACACCGGTCCTTCTGTAAGCGTAGTGGGTGAAGGAGGGAAAAAGAAAACTCCAGCAGCGGAACAACAACCCAAGCGTACAGCACCAGTGCAAACAACCCCATCCCGGAAAGCCACGGCTAAGACTCCTGTGCAACAACAAGAAACTGGAGATGCTTCTCCAGACTTCCCATTTCCAATGGATAAAGTCATTGAACTCCTGGAAGCATGGATTCAAGATGACGCCATCAAGCTACCTCCTCTCCGACGTCCACCAACCGAAGAAGAGATGGCAAATCCAAAATATTGTCGCTACCATAGGTTTGTCAACCACCCAACCAGTGACTGCAACAAATTGAAGCGCGTTTTCAAAGAGAAGGTGGATGCAGGAGAACTTCAATTGAGAAATGAAAGAGTTCACAGGGACCCCCTTCCTGTCAAGAGCTGCATGATTTCTGGGGACTCCGTCCACAAAACTGTGCAGTCTATGATGGAGCATTTATGTTAAATTATGTATTTCTCCAAGGCGCAGCGTCAAGACATGTGTGGAGCCCTATACCGTGTCGTATCAGGAAAGCGTCTGTTTCCAGTCAGGGAAGCCGCTCCTAAGCCCCAATCTTTCTAGGGAAACGCGACTAATAGATGCAGCTGGGGACTCCTAACCACCGCTCATTTGAAGGATGTTGAGTTTGACAGCGTGCTGATTGACGCGGCCTCTGACTTCAATATTGTTACTGTCAAGACTTTGAGAGCCGCAGGAATTTCAAAGCAGGAAGCTGTGCACCGCCCAACTGTGATCAAAAACCCAGAAGGAGAATCAAAAAATTCTTACGGGCACATTAATCTCGAAATCAAGGTGGGAGATGCTCTAACGCACGCTAAGTTTCATATTGTTAAAGAATACCCAAATTATGATATGGTTCTGGGACGCTCATGGGTGCATAGCAACAGAGCAAAACTAGGAGTATGTCCTTTGCCAGTGTTTATACCTGAAAGGATTTCCAACAAGCCATCCAACCCTGAAGATTATCTATTGATGTATCGACAGCTCGACAACATGACACAACTTCCTGGAGAGAGCCCGACGACATTCCTCCGCAGATTCCGAGCACAAGTAAGTCTTATCGAACAACCTTTTCTGTAACCAGTCATTTCCCCTCCCATCAAAACTTGGGGACTCGATCCGATTATCAACCCAGCCGTTACTAGGAGATGTGAATGGGATGCTGGTCCTTTCAAGTATTTTATCAAGAGTTTAGAAGCTGTCACGGTTAGAGATAAGGAATCTGGGAAAGTAATGGCGCAACGCCCAAATCCATTCCAAGTTGGAGATATGGTGGTAAGAGTTGCGGCTCAGCCTGCTTCGTACGATTCCACAGAAGGGAAAGACGAGCCATACCTAGTGGAAGAAATTATTTTGGGAGGTTACTGCAGGCTCATCAATACTGACAAGTTAGAAGGCGTAGTAATACACGCCCGCTGGCTCAAACCCTTCAATACCTAAGATGTCGCGCCACCCTCTCCTCCAAGATTCCTTTTAGTGTTTCCTTTAGCAATTTCCCTTTTCATGCAATATTTGTAATTCCTCCAAAATGATTGCATTGCTTGCATTCATAATTAGGGTTTCAATTTATCAGTTAATCAAAGCATCATTTCTTTTAAAATTCTTACTCCTGAATCATCTCAAGGAAAAGTCTCAAGTAAACCCAAACCCTCATAAAATCATTACCCATTGATTCAAAACCCAAAAAAAAACCCACGAAAGAGGCATCTCGTATCTTTCAAAAACACCAAAGAAGGGAATACATAAAGAAAAAGAAGGGTAAGGCGACCAAAGGAAATTGTCAAGCAGCCAGTACACGGTTTTGGGCAAGCGTCCTGAAATGCAGTCTGCTTCAATAAAGAAACGGCCTCTCAATCATCATGTGCTTATATCTAGGAAAGAATTTTCGCCACCAGTAATTTTTCGGATTTTGAAAAATCCCTTCACGAAATCAGGAAGCAGCAAGCTAGCGCGTGGTACTCCTGGATTGCAACCACTTTTTCAGACGTGTTCAATCACGTCACACGAGCTATTAATTGGAGGAAGAGCCTCCACACCTAACAAATACGACTCTTGGATTTCTTATTCACGGAAGCATAACACATGTGATATACAAGGGTAATACCAAATGGGAGTTACAGGTTCGTGGTCGAATCCTTAATTTTCACCATTACATCCCCTACTTCAAGCTATTGTTATTAGGGTTATACATAATAAATATCATCATGGAAGCGGTATCCAGTCACATGAAAGGAAAATAAATCATCACTTATGTATGTTGCCTCCCCATCGGCCCCATCACCTTGATAAAATGGGAAGAACTCGTTTACGCAATCAAGGCACTAGTCGTGGCATTCGAGGAATGAGTATGATGCTCTACTGTAACTCTATCGAAGGATGTGGCGACTAAAATTCCAAGATGTTATGAGATTTTTCCGAAGATTTGGATTTCTCAGTCAAGAGATTTCATTCATTCACCCAATTGGAAACATGAGGTTGTTAAAGCAACATGAATAAAAGATTATTATCCGATGAAGCCATGGCTCCAGTCACATAAACAAAAAACCACTGAAATATCGAAAACATATGCAAGATAAGCTAGGAAAAGATATTCTTCTACAAAAGAAAATAACAAGTGGGAAATCTAATTATCAGCGGGATCAACAACGCCTTCACCAGAGCCGTTGTTGGAGGCTGCTTCAACATCTTTTTCACAAGCTGTTACCACATCCTCTCCAGAAGATGCCTCGACCTCCCTTTCAGAAGTTACGCCAATATCTCCTACGGGAATTGTTTCGACGTTCCCTCCGGAGGTCACTTCAGCATCTTCTCTGGAAGCTGAACCAACATTCCCTTCGAGAACTGCTTCAACATCCTTTTCAGAAACTGTTTCAGTGGCCTTTTGAGGATATTCTTTGGGATCAGGCTCATCCACATCAGAATCAAGGATTATCACGCCATTGTGAATAGGGTATGCATGTTTATCCATGAATTCATGATCGCCCAGGAGCTGCTCATGCTCTACCCTTCGTCGTTTTAGCCGAGATGTAAATCTTTCAACTCTAACACTCGTTCGATGGTATGCTTCGTCACTCCTCCACTTCTCCTCCATACTAACTGAAGCAAGAAAAGCTTGAACACGCTCTCGAACGATGCGTAAGTGCACAAGAGACATACCCTGTATAGCACGACCAGCTTCACGAAACGGAGAATCTATTTTGGCTATCACCTTCTCGAATGTGTTAGCCCTGGGTTTTTCGACTTAAAAGCTTTTCTATGGAGAAGTTGAAGAATAATCATCACCAGCAGTTCCCATCATATATTGCAAAGAGGCATCATGATTATATCAACAATCGACGTAAAATAATGGAAAAATCAATCAAAAATCAAATTGCATGAGACATATGGAGTATTACCTGGAATGAAGAAGAATGCAATTTTGTGATGATCGGCGTGGGGATAAAGGCTCAAATGCTTCTCTTTATATTCCACAAATCAGCAAGGTCCCAGGAAGAAAATGAGTCTCTACTTACCATGTATAAAGGCTTCAGATGCGGGATAACAATCGAATGGATACTTATCTCCCTTAGGAAAACTGATGTGCGCTAAAAGAAAATGTATCTTGCTCAAGGGCCGAGCCAGCCCCTATCCTGGTAATGTATGCCAAACTTCCTGCGTAAATTTCTTTGACTGTCACCATCTGGTGCTTACCCTGCAATAGCGTCACTATTACGTGCTAAGCAGGGGACTTAATGTTGATTGTGGTTTTTAGTTCAAGGGTAAAATCGTAAGACCCTGTATTTAATGCGCTGTCATCCTGCAAAGGAACAAAGGCCATTTGAAAGTAATGAGTGCATAAACCTCTTCGCTCACGAATGTATTGAGCAATTCAATATATTTGTATATATATATATAATTCACTCAGAATGGTGCATATAGCAACAATCCCAAATATTCTATGAATTTATTTTCTACCAGCATTATTTACTAATGCATTACCTGTCCAGTATTTTCCTATGCTATGTTCCCCAATAGAACTCTCAATATTGGCATGACATGACGATTAATGTTCACTCGCAGCGGAGTAGCACGAATCTTCTGAAGTATCAGTATTGAGACCCGCATGAAAAAACTTGCACATGCTACACCACTCTCTGATAAAGAGATTTTTGTGTAATCACGCTTTTTAATTAAAGTTTAGCACGATCGACGCGCTTAAATTCCTTTAGGAAAATCTAGATTGTCCATGTCAGTCTTAAAAAACGATCACGGCCACATGATTTGGCCACGAAATTCAACAAGCCTAGCCTACTCCTAGCGGAACTAGGCGAGCATCATGATGACCACCGGCGGGCCCACTAACATCCCAGCCGGTCGGAATTCATTTAGTTCACTGATAGACGTATTTATGTGTCTATTTTCATCTCTATTGTGTATATTTTTAGTACCCATTTTTGTACTAATGTTGGTATTTTATCCCTTTGTAGGTATTTTTGGGGAATAAACATTTTTGGGAAAATTGGCTCGAAAAGTTGTTAAAGGCTCCTGGGAGGACACTTGCTATTCGGACTCTCATTTTGGATAAGGGGTAACCCATTTCCAAGCAGCTGCTAAGCACAGACCGGCACTGGATAGGGGGAGGTCACATTTCTTCTCAAATTTTCAAAACAGATTTTGGCGGGATTTTTTTTACAGAAAACAGAAATTTTCTGTTTGGATTTTGGATGATTTTTAAGACGATTCAAGGGCTGATTTTCATTGGGTTAACTCTGTTAAGGATAAACAAGTATGGTATGAGCTGTAGAATCGATTAAACAGGGATAGAAATCCGTGTTGGAGCAAAACAGGGAGAATTCACAATTTGAGTTATTTTCGGTTTATAAAAGAATTTGTGAAGAGTTTACGGCAAGATAGGAGTGTATGGAGTCCTTATTCAGTCCTGGGAGAGTTTAAGAGAGTTTTGAAACCAAGTTGACGCGTAAAAAGAAGATTAAAATCCCATAACGTGCGGTGAAGAAAAAAACGAAAATATTTGGATTAACTCGAGAGATTTTGTGTTTGGAGGCTATATATAGGTTGATTCGAGTCATATTTAAAAAAAAAAAAGACAAACAATTTGGGGGAGTTTGGAGAAGTTTAGAGCTATAGAGAAGCGAGAAAAAAATCAACAGAGTCGAGTTCAGAACTTTCCTGCTGCTGCTGAGAAGAAGAAGAAGACGAAGAACATTAGACCTTCAGAATCAGTCGCAGTGGCAGACTTATTTTCAGTGACAACGAGGTACGGTCGCATCTTCCTGCAGTCACCGAAGCTCTTCAGCAACGACTCGGACTTCTGTTTTAGACCTTCAGCAACTACAGAATCCGCTGCTTAGCACTTTTCACTCTTTTAATCAACTTTTGAACACCAAATATGTATTTTGAGCAAGTGATTAATATGAGGAGCTAAACCCCTTAGCCGAGGCGACGGAGGAAGCCATTGTTCCATGAAAAGTGGTATAATTCTATTTTAATTATTTATTGCAATTATTTTACATGATTATTTGCATAGAACTTAAAAGAAAAATTGGTTTTTATTGAGTAGTTGTGAAGTGTTTTGATGGGACATGCTTAGTTTTAATACTTTTGATGTTTCATGCTTCGTGCTTACAATTATTACTTCAAAAATCTATTAGAGGCAAATATTAGAATCACTTTAAAGAAGAATATTGCATGAATATTGATTAGAGTTTATCAATTAATTGGTCAATGGTGGAATCCAAAGTCTCGGTATTTTCTTATTATTGTCAAAACAATTCTATTTAATTTTCGAAAATCCTTCACAAGTTCGAGCAACGAACCTTTTTACCACTACAACTATAAAACGACATCATTCACCCGCAACACTCTCAAACGTTAGCCAGAACATGAGTGATCGCGCTGTTAAATAAGAGCTCAAACGGGCCAGGACAGACCATAACGGTCTCAAATTCATCATATCCGTCCCACTTAGCTAGCATAGTTGGACGGTTTAGATCTTCCCTCGAATGATCAAAAGGGTACTTGCGTGTTCACCGGCGACCCAACTACATCCTTGGTCAATCGACTTGCCCACGGAAAACCAGGATCGCATTGAATCGCTTGCCCAAAGTAGGGTGAACACGCTGTTTTGGAAACCCTAAGTTGTGTTGTGGAAACACGCTACTATCGCAAATCGATCACAACCATCCATCTTCGCCGGCCAAATCGAGTGGCTTAGATTCAATTTCAGATGGCCCCGAAGATATCAGCATGCTTACTGACAACCCACCTTTGCACATGGCCGATCGGCCTTCTCAAATTAGCGCCCAGTGCTTTCAATCGATCAGCCAAAATAGGGTTGGCCACATGGCTTCTAAACCCTAATTTAAATCAACGGCAGTAGGCAGCTGCCGCAAATCATCTCGTCCATCCAACTTCGCTAGCCTAGTCGGATGGTTTAGATTTATTTTCAGGAGGCCAACAGGGTAATGCTGTGATCATCGGCCATCCCTCCTCCACAAGGAGCGATCGACCAAGTGGTAGCTCACCCATAGGGTTCTCAAACGATCGCCCAAAGGTGGCCGGTCATGCTACCTTTTTTAAGACGTTCAATTCACGACTAATTTGAACGAGCTCTAAGACAACGATGTTTCCTGCACATCGAATATTTTCAGCTGTTTGTTTAAAAGCGATGCTTTATATACATCGACTATAAGCAATGTTTTATAAATATTGATTTCACAAATAATTTTATTATTTGACCTAAAATCACTATGTGCTGCTTTTAGCGGCGAGTCTCACGACTTGACCCATTTACTCGAGACATCAAACATGTCACAAACTGGGGGATGCTCACTGGGGTATTGGTCTGGCTGTTTACAGCGTGCGGCGTGCAACGCGCCCATTATGAGAAAGTGTCAGGAAATGACGGACGGTTAACAGTAATGAGAGTTGTGGGTGAAAGTGTGACCAGTTTTCTCTCGTAATGGAAACATGGTGATTACCACTTTTATACAACCCCACTTCTCCACTGATTAATCACCTCCACTTCCTACGAGATCAGGGTGTGCTCGAACATGACTTGTATAAATAGGATTTCAACCTATTTCAAAAACAATGGGGGTCATCAACACAAGTATCTAGAAAACACCGAGAACTGATAGCTTACATTCTGCTAGACAGTTTCACATTCTGATACAAGTCATAAAACATCCACACCTTCGTAATTCAACATTCTGATCTCAACACCTTCTTCGCTTCCCTCCCTAAGATCAACCCTTCTCCTTCACTTTGTGGCCGAATTGAATCTTGAATGTCTTTTTCTGGGTTTAGGCCAGAGTCTTACAGATTGATCTCTCGAATCTAAAAGTACTCCCGTGCAGTGCATTTGTTTAGGGTTTGAATTCGTTTCTCATCAACACACCCGAATTTACCAAAAACAGCAGAATCAGTTTTTACCCCAAAACAACTGGCGACCACAGTGGGAGATTAATCTCTCGGTTGCAAGATCAATTTTCAATTTTATTTCAATTTTCTAAAATTCAAGATGGTAGATCTTAGGCATGGGTCAGTTACCAATCCTGATGTTACGGGCGCTGATAACACTCCTGGTGCCAATATCCCTGCCGTTAACACCAATGTACCGCCTGCCAGCATAGTCAACACATCCCATGGTGTTACATCCTCTAGCACCAACACCAGTAATGCCGGAAGCATCCCCTCTGGTGTGACGCCTCCTATAACCAGAGCCTGAGCCGCTGCTACTCCTAATATTTCTTCGAGCATGACACCTCCAATTGTTACCAAGGCTGCCACCATTTATTAATCGGGACGAGAGACTGGAGGAGCCATAGGAAGCCAACCCCCTATCACCATTGTCGATTTGATGGAAAGACAAGAAGTTCTCGTTAAGGCTCAGACGGAATGGATAAAAATCAGAAAGAGGTACTCACTTTCCTCAAGACCCTAACGAAGCGACTGCCACAAGAGCCGCGTCAACCCATGGAGCTAATAAGGAGTACTTTTAACACTCCTGGCGCGAGCGCTTCAACATGGCGTGCCTTCATATATGAGAAAGTTCGTGTGGCCCCTGAACGCTCACGAGAAAGGAATCAGCCGTCCAATTTCATCACACGTGAGGATCTGGAGCGTCTCCTCCAAAATCGAGGCAAAGAAAACCCGTTGGACATGCACCAGCACCAACCTCCGTATCCTTCTGATGTGCAAAGAGTTCCCCTCCCGAGAGGATACTCCTCTCCTGAGTTTTCCCTCTATGATGGTACTGGTAACGCTCGTGAACACATCTCTCGTTTTATGGAATCCTTGGGAGAATACGAATACAATCATGTCCTTCGCCTGAAAGAATTTTCAAAGTCGCTTATCGGAAGAGCGTATACCTTGTACAACAACATCGTACCAAACAACATATCCAACTGGTGTGAGATGGTCACCGCTTTCTACAAGAAGTATTTCTTCGTGTCTGAGCAAATCACTTTCTCAGACTTAGGAAGAATGTTTCAAAGAAACAACGAACATCCAAACGATTATGTCAAGAGATTCACAATTCAAGCATTGGATTGTCACGACCCAAACATGACCGAACAACAATTGGTAGAGTCATGCATTAACGGTATGGTTCTCATCTATCGTGCTTTACTGGAAAACCTGCGTTTCCAGACGTTCTCTGAACTCCATGAAGCTGCTAAGCGGTCGGCTATGTAGTTTTGAGAATTTAAGTGAAAATCAATGATATAGTGGGCATCGATGAAAATTTAAGTGAAGTTATTAGTTTTGAGAAAGTCAACAATTTTATGGGAAGAATATAAAGGCTCACGTAAATTTTTGACCGAAATATCTCAGAATGCTTATTTGTTTTGATAGCTTCTATGTAGGACACATGCCGATATTTTTTTAATTTAATTTTCATATTTTATTTTTAGGATGGTAGGGAAAGCAGACATGTAAGTAATGGCATACACATGTACATATATAATGCCTGGATTAATCCTAAAAAAGTTATTTAGAATTTATAAAAAAACATATGGGATTCGTCCTAACCAGGGGATATATTAGAGGCCACATATATTCCCACAAGGGAAATAATTAAATTATATAATTACCCATTTTATCTATTTTGTTAAACATTATTAGAACATGATGTTCTATGTAATTTTAGTTGGGCTTAGGGTTCACCATATTATTAGATAAGTGTTGCAATGAGTGCCGTTACAACACGGGTTATCTCCAGTAACACTACATTATGATGTCTTATTAAATAAAATTCCAAAGTTGTTTGCTTCATGTTCAAATTTATAAAACATTGGACTTCGTCTCTAATTTTTATGGTCCCTTGAGAACTGTTGAAGTGATTTTATTGTGTTGTTCTTCTTATTATCTTAATTTTTAACATCAGAGTATATGGGTTTATAAACATAATACACTTCCATGCTGAAAATTAAATTTAAATTTGGTATATTTCGATATATTAATAACCTATTAATTTATCGATAAATTAATACTTCATTAAATTAGTAGAATTTAGCAATCCAAAAGTTATTAATTTACCGAAGTTTTACTGTAGTTTGTTTATTCTGAGAACCTTCTCTTCTGATAAATACTAATTGTAGCTTGGTGGTATTCTTTGATCGACTGGAATCCGACTAAGCTTTGTTTATCTTTGATAGACGATTGATTGCTAGTCGTATAGATCGGCAAACTATCATTTAGTGGTATTCTTTAGTACCTGAATCTGATAGTTTGTAAACCTAGATCTGGTTATCTTGATAATATAGATCTTGGTTGATCTAAACCGGATAAAGGAGTTTATTAGATTAAACAGAAGAGCCTTTGTTGAATTCAACAATAATCTCTGATTTAGTTCTTGAGATTGATAGAACGGTTACCGAAAAAATTAGTCCTTTACTATTTTTGAAGACGATCCAAAGGACTTGAGTGCTTGAAGTCTTCACAGTGGCTGAAACAACTTAAGATAGTAGACTCTATCATAGGATTCACGTGTGTTGGCTAGATTGGTTGTAGTCGCAGGGATATTGAGGAAACTTAGTTCTGATAGTATTCAAAATTGGACTAGGTCCCAGGGATTTTCTGCATTTGCGGTTTCCTCATTAACAGAATCTTGTTGTGTCTTTATTTTTACCTTCCACAATTATAATTAGTGTTTTAGTTATAATAAAAAGTAAATGCACTATACGTTAATTCAAACACTTGGGTTTATCCCTATAGTGGTCGGTTTCGATACCTATTCTATATACCAAGTGTGTTGTTGCCATCTTCTTGATAGTCTCTATCTATATTAGATCACACAAGGTATCAGACTTATTGGTTGATATCGAAAAGATTATGGTGTACTTGGTACCCTCGTCAATTCACAAGTTGTGTTGGGGTGAACATTGCTTTATTCACCACATGTGTTTGAAATTCCGTATCTATTGATCTTTCACCATCTGTAGTTTTTGGCTTAAGTTGCTTCTTATTCCACATTTTATTGTGTTTCACCTTTGGATTATCATAAAAGGGACCGCTTTTAGAACCCTTAAGATGTATATCCATCTTTTCCCCATGAGATTTTAGCATCCAAAATCATGGATTATGCCTTTTCCATTGTCATGGAATTTTCTGGAAGATCATTCCTTTTGACACTCAATGCACTATTGATGTTCGTTGGTACCCACATCTGAGTACGTTTTGGAACAACTAAAACCTTTGTCATGCACCTACTTTGGCTTCCCTTATCTCAAACTACACCCTTGTAGTCAGTTAGCCCCTATTATTTTCTCGTCTTCCCTTAGCCCCATTCACATGCATTACGTGAATGTATCTGTCTGCTTTATATATGGGACTATTGTATGGTTGTAAGAGCATGTTGATTATTATTGAATAACTAAACTTTTCCTCCACTCGTTTTCTCTCTTATCTTCTCTGAGTTTGACTTCTTCTTCCTTCCTTCTTTTGCTGCTACTCATCTTTCTCAATTCTCCCTTATTTTTACCTAAATCAATCCTCTGTAAAACCCTAAATATTGAGTGTTCTGAACATTTGTAGTGAGTTCACTACAAGTGGTATCAGAGCAGTCGTTTCTATGACTGCTTCCATGTCCAACAAAGCTGTGATCGATGAACTGAACTAAACCAAAAAATTGATGAGTTAGCTAGATTACAGAAGGAATACAACCAGAGACAAGATGAGCTTGATCTTAAACATACAGATCTACTCAATAAAGTTGATAAAAACCATGAACAACCATCATCAAGGTTTTTACAGTCTATACGAGAATTATTTCGATAATTTTGTGAAGATCGGGGTAGAGCTTTTGCTAGTCAAGGTCCTACACCGGAAAGTTTTAATGGAGTTTTAGGTCCTCCTCCTGGCGAAAATCATTCACTAGGAGCTGGTGAGTCTCATGATTCCTTTCATCACCCAAATCATTCACTTATACATCTTCGTGACCACCAGTTTCAACAACCAAAACCTAAAGTAGAATTTCCAAAATTTGATTGATCTAATCCCAGATCTTTGATTCGAAAATGTAATAAGTATTTTATTATACACACTGTTGAAAATGAACAAAAGGTTCATCTAGCGTCCTTATATTTAGAAGGTAGGGCTGATGTTTGGTATCAAAACTATCAGGAAAGAAAACCAGCAGTTATATGGGAGGAATTTATTACTAATGTTAGTAACAGATTCCAAGAGCTAGGGCACGATGATATCGTGGGTGAGTTTAATAAACTTTCTCAACAATCCCTACATAAGTTTCACAACAAGAATAAACATGGCCTGGTTTTCCACCTTTTTTCTATAACAACTTTCATAGTAGAACCAGAAATTCCACCTCTAATCAACTCAACACCTACCCCCAAATCTTTACAGAACCCAAAACCCTACCTCCACCTAGAACTCATGAGCACCACATTCCTTTTAAACCACTATCCACTCCACCAAACCAAAGGCCATATCACATACCTTATGTTCAAAAACAAGTGGTAGAGAAACTTGTGCAAGAAATGCTAACTGCAGGGGTGATTCAACCTAGCCACAGTCCCTTCTAATATCTCATAATATTAGTCAAGAAAAAAGATAGAAGTTGGAGGTTCTGTGTTGACTACAGAAAACTTAATGAGCTTACTATCAAGGACAAATACCCAATACCCATCATTGAAGAGCTTCTAGATGAACTTAAAGGAGCTAAGGTGTTTAACAAGATTGATCTCAGGGAAGGTTACCATCAAATCAGAGTCCATCCAGCAGATGTGCACAAGACTGCCTTCAAGACTCACTAAATGGAGGTCTTATATGTTGGGTACCCATTTCAATATATATACAGATCATCAGAGTATTAAATTTTTTATGGAACAAATATTACACTCCATGTTACAACAAAAATGGTTATCAAAGATGCTTGGGTATGACTATGAATTGGTGTATAAGAAGGGTTCAAAAAATAGACTTGCTGATGCATTATCCAGAGTCTCTCATCAAACATCCTCTAACTGCAATGCTATCACTAGAGTTCAACCATCTTGGTTAACAGAAATTATCTCTAGTTATGTGGGAGATAGTCATGCACAAGGCACTATACAAAAACTCTTATCTCAGCTAACAGTGTCCCACAATATTCCTACTTTCAGGGAATACTCAGATATAAAGAGAAGACTTATATAGGCAGCACTGGAGAGCTCAGACAATATATTATGGCTGCAATCCACTCCTCTTCCATAGGTGGACATTCTGGTACACATGCAAGCTATCAAAGGGCTAAATCTTTTTTATATTGGGTTAATATGAAGAAGAAACTTTTTAAGTTTGTTGTAGAATGTGATGTCTGTCAAAAGCACAAAGGGTTTAACTCCTTACCAGGGGGACTACTTCAGCCATTACCATTTCCTAAACAGGCTTGGCAACACATTAATATGGATTTCATATCTGGACTGCCTAAGTCAGAAGGAAGGGAGGTCATAATGGTAACAGTGGACAAGTTCACTAAATATAGTCATTTCATTGCTATGAGTCACCCCTATACAACTATTTCTGTCTCCAAAATCTTTCTAGATAATATCTACAAGTTACATGATCTTCCACAGACTATTGTATCTGACAGAGATAGTGTGTTCTTGAGCAGTTTTTGGCATGAAATTTTCAAAAAGTTAGGCACTTCACTTCATCTCAGTACAACCTATCATCCTCAGACAGATGGCCAAACTGAGAGGGTTAATGCTTGCTTAGAGACATATCTTAGATGTATTACAAGTTACAGACCAACCAAGTGGGTCAACTGGTTGTCAATGGCAAAATGATGGTTTAACTCTACTTACCACTCTAGTTTACATCTTACTCCTTTCCAGGCTCTCTATGGCTACTCTCCACCACAGTTTGGGTTAATTTATTATCCTCCAGCTATTAATGCCAAGGTTGATGATTACCTGCAACAGAGACAAGCTATGAACATTTTACTCAAATCAATATTGGAAGAGGCACAACATAGGATGAAGCGGCATGCTGACAAGAACAGGACTAAAAGAACCTTTCAGGTGGGGGACTGGGTATATCTCAGGCTCCAACCTTACAGACAAACTTCAGTTCAGTTGAGAAGAAACCTCAAGTTTGCTGCTAAGTTTTTTGGACCTTACCAAGTCATAGATAAGGTGGGAGAGGTACCTTATAAACTACAGTTACCAGCAACATCAAAAATCCATCCAATCTTCCATGTATCTCAGTTCAAACTCAGGGTAGGTCAAAGTATTTCTCCTCAAACTACTCTGCCAACCCTTAGCAGTGAAAGATGCATGAAGATCTCTCCTATTCAAATTTTGGGGTCTAGGTTGATAAAAATAAACAAGCAAACTGTTGCTCAGGTGCTGGTTCACTGGTCTTAATCAACTTCAGATGATGCTATTTGGGAGGACAAGGCCTTTATACTTCATAACTTTCCTAAGACGATCCTTGAGGACAAGGATCATTTAGAGCAGTAGGTAGTTGTCATGCACCTACTTTGGCTGCCCTTATCTCAAACTACTCCCTTGTAGTCAGTTAGCCTCTATTATTTTCTCGTCTACCCTTAGCCTCATTCACATGCATTATATGAATGTATCTGTCTGCTTTATATATGAGACTATTGTATGGCTGTAAGAGCATGTTGATTATTATTGAATAACTAACTTTTCCTCCACTTGTTTTCTCTCTTATCTTCTCTGATCTTGATTTCTTCTTCCTTCCTTCTTCTTTTGCTACTCATCTTTCTCAATTCTCAATTCGTTTCACTTAAATCAATCCTCTGTAAAAACTCTCAATATTGAGTGTTCTGAAAATTTGTAGTGAGTTCACTACAACCTTCTTCCAATTATTATCTTCAAGATTTCTCGGAAGAGAATTGGATTTACTATTCATATGCAAGTTAGATTTTCTCCAATTGGGAGCATCAGATCTTGTCTTCATCTTTACAAAGTTATCATTTCTATGATCATGACGATTATGAAAAGGATTTGTATGAAGTTTATGCGTAAATCTAGGTTTATCAAAACGCTGATTCTTCTACCTAAAGATTGGATGTTTACAACCCATAACATTGTGAAGTTTCTTATACCTAATGCTAAAACGACATCCCCTTTGCAAGCAACCTTTATATTCACCATAATAACAAACACAAGAAAGGTATTTTAATTTATTTTCCAATCAAGGGAAGCCTTTTGTTGAGAAGATTTTTTTTACCTCTTCACTAGTACTTGGAGCATCTATTCCATTATCGCCCAATCCTCGTTTATCATGACGATGTTTACTTGCTCCTAACATTAAAGTTAATTTGTTTGAGCTAGTATTGAACTTTTTCAAGTCCTCTTCTAATGTCTTGATTTTATCATGATCGGTAGCTAGATCATCCTCAATGTGTTTTTGTCGAGAGATATACGTACTTTCTTTCTCTTCAAAACTACTTTGTTGATAGTTAATTCTTGCTTCAGATTCAGCAAGTTTCTCTTTCAAGAAATAAATTTTTTGACGAAGATTATCACACTCAAGTGACTTTCTACTTAGGTCTTCCTCACGATCTTCGGGGATTGATTTATCATTTATTAGTGTGATTCCAAGAATTAAGACCTCTATAAATCCTTCTCAATTTCATGTTTTCTCGAAAAAGAGAAGTCAGAAAAGTAACGAGACAAGAATTCGTCATATTTTTCCTTTTCAAAGAGTCTAGCATCTTAACGGCATCGGATATATCCTCTTCTATATCAATATCAGAGTCACCTTTATCGGAAAGTTCATTCAGCTGTTTTTCTAAGAGTGTTTCCCAGTTATCAATAGTTTCTACAAGATACACTTGTCTAGTAGATTTAATCGAGGTGATTTCATGAAATTTTCAAATAATGATCTTGAAGAGAAGGTTTCGTCAGGTGTTACATCCAAACTTTGAACAAAATCATCTTATGTGTGTTTCATATTCGTTAATATGTCTATATGTCAGATTTGCTACAAACACAGACTTATTAGGTATTTACAATATTTACCTGCTCTGGTACCAATTGAACAAGAGATGATACCAAGTACACCACCAACTTTTTCATTTGGATGTATAAGACAAAATCTAATACTATCAACAAGTAGACCTTCATAAAAGATCCTAGTATATCTTTTTTGTATAATCAATAGTTAAGAACAAAGATCTGTGAGCCCGGTTGTGTACAAGAACTCTTGGATGATCTCAAAAATCAATATCCAAGATTAACATAGTATGTATCGAAACAATACACGAACCGAATTGCAATAAGAACAAGTCTTGTAATTTATATTTCAAGATACGAATTCACAAGAACATGTCTTGTAGGTTATATACAACTTTAGTTAAATATTGTCTAGGTTGATTATTGAATTACTTCATTTAAATTTTGATTATGTCAAACACAAATATAACGCTGAAGTAAAGAGTAAAGCAAGACACGGATAAAAAAAATTAACGAGGAAAACTGAACCTGCAGAAAAACTCAGGACCTCGTCCAGATTTGAACACCGAAATTGTATTAAGCCGCTACATACACTAGCCTACTATCAGATTTCGGATCGAAATGTAGTTGAGACCAAATTCACCCTCCAAGTAATTCAGCTGTAGTCGTGCTCCTTACGTCTCTTGAATCCCGTAAGGTTCTACGCAATTGATTCCCTTAGATAATGTCCTTTACAACTTGAGAGTTGCTTCAACCTAAGTGACGATTTTTTGAGATTCTGTTTTCACAAAACACCAGTTTGATTTCCCTTTAGATGTGAATCAAGGTTTTGGAAATCTCGTGTTTGTGTTGAACAATTACTAGGTAAAAAGTAATATCAAAACAAACTTATAGAATTAGGGTTTATACTCTTCAAAACTTGTACATGTACTTGATCTATTCCACAACAAGAACAGCTAGAATAAATCCAGAGATATTTTGTAAAACTTCTCAAGGAATTTATGAGATAGTTTATATGAAGTTTTCTTTCTAATCCAGATTTCCTTCAACTAGTGTCAGTATAAGATCTTAGATTGAAATCTATAAAATATAGGGGTTATGATCAACAATCCTTGAATGGCCTTATATAGAAGAGAGAGACCTTAAAATAGACAAGGATTATTGAATTAACCTAGATACAAGTTCCGTAAATATCTAAGAAGATTATTACCAACTTGTGCTTCGTGATCCCTAAGCAAAGTCTTATTTTCTCACTCTTGTTCTTGAAGAACGGAAGCAATGGAAAACAACCTTATGAAGCATACACAAATTTTCCAAGGGATGAATTGTATAGCTTACATGAACCCTTTATTTATAGTGAATGGTTGCTTCAATCCTAAGCAAGTTCGTGAGTTTTTTTTTTCCTTTTTCAAGAGTCTCCTTAGAGTCTTTCCTAAGTTACAACTCTAACATAAATAAATAATTATTTAACATAAATTGTATTTTTGTAAATAAATTACACTTCAACTTAAGAAGGAGTTTAAAACATCACAGACACTTCAATATGGCGATCAATTGTGTGTAGAAGAATAGCCATCTTGCCTAGAAGAGGAAACATCAAAAACTTGATTAAAAAGGCATCTAGTCACGTTGTTGCGGTTTAGTCCGTGAATCGTTACAAAAAGTTCGTGGATTGTTTGCTATTCATGAACTGTATCAGCAACACTTAATAAGTGTTGCTTTAATAAATCACTCATAACTTCTTCGTTATAACTCGGAATTGAGTGATTCTTGGCTCATTGAATTCTTATGCTCATTAACTATGTGAGGGGAGACCAAGCAGGAGGGATTTTATTCAGTTTCGGATCGGGCGAGTTGAGGAGAGAGAGGATCTGCAAATCGGGCGACGACTCGGCGACTTTTTTTACCTCATATTTTGATTTCTGAGTTTTCTCTCATCAATTCATATGATTTTCCTTGCTGCAATCAATAGAGTGTTTGTGTTTTAATGATTGGGGTTCTTTAATTTAAGTGGTTAAACATGGATTCAAGTCATGAAACCACTTTTGTTGATCGTATTGTTGAGGAACAATCAAAACCAGTTGATGATAATTCTAAGAAAATTCCAACTATAGTTTTACCTGATGATTTGTTTGATGAGGGTTTAAATCCATGGAGGTTTTCATTGATCGGTAGGCTCGATTTACAAGAAATTAAGTTTGTATATGCATCTGTTATTCTTAGACAACAATGGAAATTAACTGGGAATTGTAAACTAATTCCCTTGGGAAGAGGTTGTTTCACAATTCAGTTGGATAATGAAATAGATCGTCAATACATCAAATCCCAGGATTGGAAGGTAAATAATCATATCTTAAAATTAAGAAAATGGATCTCTAATTTTCATCCTACAAACCAGAGAAGTTCCAAAGTAGCAGTATGGGTTCGTCTACCTGGTTTGGGATTAGAATTTTGGAAGGAAAAAATCTTGTTCACAATCTGCAGTGAATTAGGTACTTCTATAAAAGTTGATGAAGCTACTCTAAAGTGTGATTTGGGTTATTATGCTAATGTGTTGGTTGAAATTGATTTTGCTCATTCAGTTCCTAATAAAGTATGGATTGGCACCAAGTTTGAAGGATTCTTTCAGGATGTTTAATTCCAAACTGTCCTCAATTTTGCACTACTTGTCGTGTGATTAGACATTTTATCACAGAGTGTAGAGTTGAAAATAAGAAGGAACAGTCAAGGAATTTTACTTCTGGTTCTAAACATACTTCTCAACAACAAAATAAGGGGAAGCAAGATGTTGCTACTCCTCAACCTCAAGTTCATATTCCTTTTGATATTTGTGGCACTGAAGAAGATTCAGTGGTTAACTGTATTCATGAGCACCCTACACCTCAACCTATTATTGTAAACTTAACCACACAAGGAAGATTCAGTCCTCTGGAGCTGGAAGAGGGTGAAATTGGTATGAAAAACCCTAAGGAATTAGAATCTGATAATGTAGAAGTTTCAAAAGTTCTTAAAATTGTTGAAGGCAATAATGTACTTCACAGCACTGTCAAATTTGTGGATGGATCTTCTGGCAAAGTTACTTCAGAGTCCATTCCTATTACTTCATGGTCCAAGATATTGGAAAAGGAGATGGTGGTTAAATTCAGCTAGTTCTTCTGGATCTAAATGCACATCTCCAATAAAGGTGAATAAGCAAGTTCCTACTAATGCAAAATACAATTTTAGAAGAAATCCAGGTAAAGGGGGTACTAAAAACCCTCCTTCCAAGCCATGAAAATATTATTTTGGAATATAAGAGGCCTAAGAAGACTTAGGGCTCAAAATAAATTAAAGTCTTTAATAAATCAATTTAGTCCTTCTTTAATTTGGGTAGCTGAACCAAAAATTCACTGCTCTGCTTCATTTTGTAACAAGTTAAATTTACCTGGGATGCAAAGTATGGTGATACATAATTCAGTGTCAAATAATAAGGGAAACATATGGTTATTTTGGAATAAGAATATAGCAACTCCATCAGTGGTTTCTATGTCAAGTCAGATGATCACAGTGAGTGTGGGAGATGTTTTGGTTTCTGGGGTACATGCTCATGTTAAAAAAGTGCAGAGAAGATTCTTATGGTCTGAGATGGAGATAATTAGTGATTTGAAGAAGCCTTGGATAATATTGGGGGACTTCAATGCTATTACTTCTCAGGAGGAAAAAGTAGGTGGCAAAGCTCCTAATAAGATATCAATGCTTGATTTCACAAATTGCCTAAATAACTGTGAACTAATTCAAGCTCCAAAAACTGGTGCGCAACACTCATGGTCAAACTGTCAGCATGGAAATAGAAGAATTCTCTACAATCTTGACAGAGTGGTTTTTCAATCAACAATGGCTGCAATTATATGAAGACTGGGGTTACAAGGTTGGTTTAAGGGTGGCTTCAGATCATGCTCCATTACTGGGAGGGTGTGCCAGCATACTTAAGCCAAAAAATGTTCCATCTAGATTTCAAAAAATGTGGACCACTCATCCTACCTTTCTCCAAACAGTGCTGGATAGTTGGAGTAATGAGGTAATTGGTAATCCAGCTTTTATATTTATGAAGAAATTAAAGATTCTAAAGAAGGTCTTAAATACTTGGAACTAGAGTGTTTTTGGTAATGTCAAAGTTAAACTCAAAAAAGCTGAGGAAAAAGTTAAAACTGCAATGTCAATATCTGATGCTGATCTATTTAATGAAGAAGCACTTGATAAACTTGTAGAGGCTCAATATGAATTAGCAAATAGAGAAACTCAAGAAAGCAGTCTACCGAGACAAAAGTCAAGAATGAGCAACTTAATGACCAAATTGGTATCTCCACAACAGGTGGCTTACATCAAAGGAAGAAATATCCATGAGCAAGTTTTACTGGCATCATAATTAGTGAATGAGATGAAAAATAAATAAAGAGGAGGTAATGTAGGACTCAAATTAGACATATCACAGGCATATGACTCAGTAAGTTGGGAGTTTCTTATTGCAGTGTTAGAAAAGTATGGTTTTTCCTCTTCATGGTGTGATTGGTTATTGATCTTATTTCAATCAGCTAAAATATCTGTCTTATTAAATGGGGGTCCTTGTGGGTTCTTCTCAGTGACAAGAGGGTTAAGGCAAGGGGACCCATTGTCTCTAATTTTATTTGTGCTGATGGAGGATGTTTTGAGCAGGAATTTAACCCATCTGGTGAACAATAAAGCAATAACTCCAATGGTAGTCACAAAAGGGATATATCCAACACATTTATTCTTTTATGATGATGTA
Organism: Papaver atlanticum; assembly: GCA_023531105.1. Classification (NCBI taxonomy): domain Eukaryota; kingdom Viridiplantae; phylum Streptophyta; class Magnoliopsida; order Ranunculales; family Papaveraceae; genus Papaver; species Papaver atlanticum. Next base: position 1,930,413 of record JAJJMB010004448.1, on the reverse strand, counting down.
TTCATTTTTGTAATGGCTCCAAGAGAAGTCTAAACAACCTCTTACAATTACTGGATGAGTATCAGGCTACTTTAGGTCAAGTTATAAACAAGATCAAAAGCAAATGCTTTGTGGATGGAGTTACTGAAGACAGGAAAAACCAAATTGCAAGAATGGTGAACATGGAATTATCAAAATTTCCAGACAAATACTAAGGAGTAATACTTTCCCCTGGAAGAGTAACTACAACAATGGTTTGGCCTATGGTGGAAATGATTCAAGACAAACTGGCTACATGGAAAGGGAGATTGTTGTCTTTTCATGACAGACTGGTGTTGGTGAAGTCAGTTCTGTGTAGTATACCCATCTACAATATGGCTGTGTATAAGTGGCCTACTTCAGTGATAAAAATATGTGAAAAAATAATAAGAAATTTCTTATGGTCAGGTGATAGTGAGGTAAGAAAATTTAAGACTATCTCTAGGAAAAGAGTTTGCACACCTTATAAAGAAGGAGGAGTTGGGATAAGAAGATTAGAGGTGATCAATAGAGTTTTACTCATGAAAATGATGTGGAAAATTATAAATTCTAAAGAAGAATGGGCACTGTTTTTCCTAGTAAAGTACAAAGACAAGAATGGAAAGTTTAGCTCCAGATGGAAAATGTCATCTGTATGGCCAGGATTAAAATGGGATTGGAATGCTTTAAAGGATGATGTTAGATGGTGTGTGGGAGATGGAACAAATATTTCTGTTTGGTTTGATACCTGGATTGGGGAAACTCCATTGATTAATCAGATTGGTAAGATAGATTTTGTCCAAGAGAACATAAACATGAAAGTCAGTGAGCTGTTAAATGAAACCTCTTGGGCAATACCTGTGGAACTTCAACCTTACATAAGTAATACAGCTTTACCTGAAGCTAGTGGTGGTGCAGACTTAATGGTGTGGAGTGGAAGTTTACATGGTGGGTTTTCTACAGCATCTGCAGTGGAGAGAATAAGACAGAAAGAACCAGAACTACAATGGCCAACTCAAATATGGAAAACATTCCTACATCCCAACATTGAAGGTAATATTTGGAACCTAAATCAAAAAGTCTATGTGGATGATGAGGTAATGGGAGACGGGGGCTTCGAAATGGTGTCAAGATGCTGTGTCTGTGTAGCAGATCAAGACAGTATGGACCATACCCTCTGGCATTATAAATTCATTGAAGAAATTTGGGACTGGCTTTGTCAGGTATTTAAATTTTCTAAGCCTAATTCTTTTAATGATATATGCAAACTAGCTCAAAATTGTAGCCCTTTAGTAAAGCAAGTATGGATGACAGCAGCATGTGTCACTATGAGAGAGTTATGGTTTCAAAAGAATAGAAAACTGTTTGAGAACATTGAACCTAACTCCAATAATTTCAAGAATAGAATTTTACAATGTGTGAATGAGGGTGGAAACAGAATGAAAGGCACCAGATGGAGGCAACAATATGATAGTGACATCATCTTCTTCTTTAGACTGGGTGTTAGAAATACAAAGTATAGCTGCATTAAAGAAATATTCTGGACTCAGCCAAGAATGAGTTATATTCTTTTTTGTTGTGATGGTGCATCATTTGAAACCCAGGGAATGCAGGGTTTGGTATTTGTGCCAGAGACCATATGTGTCAAGTGGTGGGTACAATATCAGGAGGTATTGGAGTAGCTACAAACTACATGGCAGAAATTTTTGCAGTACTCTGTGCTTTGGATGGGCTGTAAAATGGGGGTTCAAAAGAATAATAATAAGTTCAGACTCTAAGACGGTGATAAATCAATTCAGTAAAGGTCTTATTCCATGGTGCATTAGAGCTAGATAGTTCAAGGCTTTCCAGCAAATCACTGAAGTTCACTTTCAACATTGCTATAGAGAGATCAACTTTTCAGCTGACACACTTGCTAAGAGGGGAGCTGTTTTGGTAGCAGGTGAAAGAGTCATACATATTGGAAGGCCTCTCTTTCTTAAGAGAGTTGAAATGCCAGAGGTGCCATATTAGAGATTCAGTACATGAAATTTCCTTTGTAATAACTTTAGTCTTTCCTTGTATGGGCTTGCCTTTGGTATGGGCCTGTCTCCTTTTGGTCTGGGCTTGTCTTGAATGATCTTTGTAATAACTCTTTTATTCTGATTTGGTAATAAAATTATATGATTAAGAAAAAAAAAACTATGTGAGGACCTTTCCAGGGATAAAGGTCATTCTCACCAAAGTTTTGGCTCAAATATCCCTCGAGTCTATACATAAATGTATATTAACCATCATAGGAATTGTCTGATAAACACATTTTTGTGTCTGAATTATTCTCAATTTATGTATTGTTGGTTCTTGATTTTGTACTTATCATGGTGTTTTATGTGTGTGTAGGTATTTTTTGGAAAGAAACATTTTTGGAAAAATCAGCTCGAAAAATCACTAAAGGCACCCAAAAAAAATCATTTAGGGCAACCCTACTCTGGATAGGGGGCAACCATCGTGTTCCTCTTTCAAAGATGTTTTCGGCGGGAAATTATTTTAAAACTCGATTTAATTTGTGAAGATTCGTGGAGATTTTTAGCGAGATTTTTGGTTTGCATTGGATTGGTATATATCGACCTGTTACATCATAACATGGAAGGTTTGAATTTGAAAGCAAAGGAAGTTTCCACATAGTTTTCACAAAACAGGGTACACGAGAAATACTCGGGATTTCTTTACTCTTTTCCATGTTTTTATGTGTATGGCACGAGTCTACATCATTTCTGGAATGTGTATTGATCTATTGGGAGTGTGTTAGCAGCGTTTCAACGGATGAAGAGATTAAACAGGGAAATTATTCTTGTGCAGCAACAGAAAAGGAAAGAAGATCATATGGAGTTATTTCGCACAATTTTTTGGCTCCGATAGGTATAACTAGGATGCTAGGAGTCATAGAAAGGAGATATAGAGAATTTGGGAGAATAATTGAGAGCGGGAATAGAAGAAATCAACAGTTGCAAAGAAACTTTTATGCTGCTGCATACCAAGAACATGAAGAACATTATACTGTCCAAGATTATCGACTTTATCGTTTACAAAACCATTGCCTTTTCCACCAAAAGCAACAGTCAGTCTTGGGACAGTCCAACAGTTACAACGACATAAACGTTTTATCATTTTCTTTAACAGTGGGTTTGCAACGCTTATAAACGTTGCAAATTCCTGGTTTTATTTATTTATCCTCTTTTTCACCATTTTTAAATACTTTGAGCTATGAATACAAATTTTGAGCGTGTTTTCAACATGAGGAGCTAGACCCCATGATTGAGGCGACGGAGGAAGCTATCTTTCCAACAATTATGTGGTAATTTTTATTTAATTAATTTCGGTAATTCTTTTTATGATTATTTGCATTGAATCGAAATCAAAATTAAAATAATGATTTTTCTTAATTAGTTGTGTTTTCACTTAACGGTGCATTCTTAGCTTAGGGCTTTTGATGTTATATGCTTGCAATTAACAACTAATATTTGAAAATCTAATGTTGGAAATACTTTAGAATCAATTGAATGTATGAATTGCAGGATAATTATTAATTAATATTAAATTGCATAAAAATTGGTAAATAGTGGAATCCTATATTATTTTCAATTAGTTTGCTACATTGGTATTAGAATTAAGTCCGAAACAAAAATCTTCATAAGTCTTAGCGAACCCCTTTTCTTACCACTGTAAAAATCACATCATTGTCCCATAGAATGAGCACTTGTTTCGATATATTAGAAATGTAGAATTAAACAAGAGTTCCAAATGAAATCAGTATCCACGTAAATCTGTTGATGAAGTCCTCGTAAATTTCCTCCTTATCGTTCAATCTTTAATATTCATGGTTGTTCAGTGATTTCTGTTATTCAAGTACCATACTCTAATCCTAGTCCGAGACCTAACTTTAGTATACTAGAAATCAAGATATAGTTTTGCGCAGCTAACATTGACAACAAGGTTGAGATAGCAAAACTTGCGAATTCGACTGAGCAATGCTCTAACACATACAGGTTCATGAACAAAAAAAATGGTGGTGTAATTGGTACCCCCTTCTTTTCAATATGTTCATGATTTAAGGTTACACCCATAAAAGCGTACAAAGAAGAAGAATATAACTAATCACAAATAATAGTATTAGAGCGTCTTTGTAGAGAAAAATCCCTGGTCTTCTCTTAAATGAAAGTATATCATACTTTTGTAGCTTTCATTCAAGGATAAACAATTAAGATGCTCAGTTTGTGGCATCCCCCCTAATATCAATTTTAATGATGTCTGACTCTTATTTAGACAGTTTCATGTTTCTTTTGTAATCTGTAAATATACGACGAGTGTCGTTTACTCGATCAAAGATATTCCCTACCTTCCCAATACACTAACTAGTAATAAGGTGATAAAATAAAATTCGTTCCCACAAGTGAACCCATAGTATTAATGGCAACCTAGGGGTTTTTATATTGTTTAGTAAAGTAATTAACAAAGCAAATAAAGTAAGTATATCACAAGCAATGGGAATAAATATTGTTAGAGTCTTGCTCGGTCGAACTTGCAAGTTTTGGTAACTAAAGCTTGTTGTCAATGTTAGATGTACAAAATTATATCTTGATTTCTAGTCTAATAAAGTAATGTCTCGAACTAGGATTAAAGCATGGTAGTTGATAATCAAATTTCATTAAATAACCCTCAAGGATTTAAAACTGGAGAACAACAAAAACATTTGCTAGAACTTTATCAACAAAGAGGCATGTGAAGACTGGCCAATCATATTTACTCATCGCATCTTCCTTTCTATCTTATGATACAATGTCGTATGATTATACTAGATTTAATTATTGCAAAGAAAAAACTTCGATTTCAAGCTTTTCTTGGTTAAACTCTCGACATATGATTCGATTAACGGATGTTTATTGATCCTTAACATATTTTTTGAAATATATTTTTGTTCAAGTTGATCATTTGAAAATTGCCCAATCAAACAGTGCATATTGCATACCTAGTCTGACAAGACGAGGGTACCCAAATATACCACAGTCTTAAACTTTTCCACCTATAAGTCCTCTTACCGAAAGTGATTGTCTATGGACTGAGTCGAGACAATACAACGAATCGGTATTCACACTTTGTGTGATCGTCTATGGATACGAGATCGAGACAATACAACAATCAAAGTGTGATTACTTGATAATAGGTTCGGACTTAACCAAACTCTATAGGATCACTATCAAGTAATATGGAGTTAACGTTTGTGTAATTTACTTTAAATTATAATAACAACAATTATAATTGCGGAAAACAAAAGTAAATGACACAACAAGATTTTTTTAACGAGGAAACCGCAAATGCAGAAAACCCCCAGGACCTAGACTAGAATTGAATACTCTCATAATTAAGACGCTATACAAAATTACACCAACTTCGTATAGTTGAGACCAAGCAACTAAACCTATAGTTCACCTAGTTTCTTCAGTATCCCTGCGCTTCCGACATTCAATAAGTGCACGCACTGGAACAATTCCTTTGGTTCGTATTCCAAACAGTAAAGGAACAACAAATCTGTTTGGTAAAAACTCTCTTCAATCTCAGTGATATGAGTTAGACAAAGGCTCTTCTGTTTAATCTAATAAACTCCTTTGTCGGGTTTAGATCTATCTAACCAACAACTACCAAAGTAGTCGAGTTTAGATTTTACGATCAATAATAGGATCTACCAAGATACTAAATACTGATGCCGATCTACGCAACTAATCAATCAAGTCTATCAAGATAAACCGATTATAGTTGGATCCCATCCTATAAAGTTTTGTGCACACCAAAGATTATGAAACCAATAAGAAATCTTCTTTGTCTTCAAATCTTCTTAAATCTTCAATAAACACCTGCACACCACAACTTGAATCTCTTGTGATCAATCACGCACAGAACGGAGTCTGTTAACAATGGATTATCACAAGACGTCTTTAGATCTACAAACAGTTCTAAATATCCCGTCGATACTTCGATCTAGTTTGAGTGAATCTTATATCAGAAGAGAAGATTCTCAAGAATAAACAAACTAGGTGCAATCAAAGTTCAACAACCGTTAGTCAATCAAATAAAATCGAAAACTAATAATACTGCAATTATCTAGTTTCCCACCAACGGTACTCGTAGAGCTTCTTGATCCCACAGAAGTCTTTAAACGAGCGGTCGTAAGAGATTTCGCCTAATTAGGGTACTTTCCTCTCTGAATAGACGGCTCCACCAGTAACAACACAACAAGGTAGTTTTGCTGGCTCTTAGGATAGTTTGCTCGAAATGCAAACTTGAGTATTTATAGACCGAGGAAGTTTGGACACCAAGGAATTTCCAAAACCGAAATATTCTTAAGATATGCAATATATTCCCAAATCGGTTTTCATAATTCCTGGAAATGTTTTGTCCAAATATAACCGAAATCCTACTAGAAAATCTCCAATTAGTAAATGCACATTACCAGTTTTTATTTTCCAGAGATATGCATTTTAATTGCTGGTAATTAAAAGCATATAAAATTAACAACCTTAATTAAAAGATTTTCAACTTATTTCGGTCCGGGATCTCCTTGAGTTATTAAGAAATATCTTTGAACAATAAAAGATAAGAATTACTGAACATGTTCAAAGTATGTCGACATCTTATTTCTTTGTAAATCCTTTTTCATATTTACAATCTTGGAACCGATTATACCACACTTCCAAATAAGTTTAGAACTGGTTCATCTGATTTCCAAAAACTATGTGATTGATCAAATATCAAACACTAATCATGGGTTTACGGTTCTACCAAACACAAGGATCGGTTCTACCTTAATATGGTTAATGGGACTGGTTACATCAGTTACCAGGATCGGTTACATCAATTACCAGGACCGGTTACCATATTCTCATGGTATTACTTGTGATCGGTTACACCAATTACCAGGACCGGTTACACCAATTACAAGGATCGATTACACATTCTTTTGTGATCGGTCACACCAATCACTAGGATCGGTCACACCAATTACAAATATTGATCATACCATCTTAGGTGATTACTTAGTATCGGTTACACTAATAAAAGTCATACCAATACATAAGTCAGGCATTGTGACTAGTTTTACCAAGATACATAACAAGTTATGATCGGTTCTACTAACTCACACGTATCGGTAATCCAAAGATATGTAATGAATAACAATACCAATAAGCCTAGCGATTTCCCTTTCGATTCATAAAACAAGTTCATGAATGTGCTTCCTTTAAATGAATGTAAAAAAAATTCCTAGGACGAAATCTTCACCTATACCCATACCCATAATCACAATAGCATTCATACTATTATGTCGATGTCTTATATACGAAGTTCAAAAGATAATCGTTATACTTCATATTCTAATTCCTTAACACTATGTCTACTAGAGTATAATCATTCACATCTTCGCAGTTATGTTTTCAATATAGCACGACTTGAAAGATACGTTAGGAATTAAACAGTTCAAGTCATAATATTACTAACCTCAAGAGGAAGGATGATGTCGTCGATGTAGCTTGTTACTTCTTCACATTCTTCAAGTCTTCGAGTAATACTTGTATGTCTCATAATCCTAATCTTTCTAGCCTAACCTATACGAAGTTTTCTCTAGTATATAATCAAGCGACTCTTTAATGTAGTATTGATTCACTAAAATATGACAACCAAACTTGACATACCAACGTTTGGTGGGTTCAACCGAGCTATGCTCTAACATAGTCAATATGAATTCCACGAACTGTAGAGGTTTGAAAACCCGGTTTGCATACCTTTTACATCTGAGTTCGGGAATGGGGGAAGGTTTGCAAACCCGGTTTGCATACCCCTTCGATCTGACATCATGAATTGCTAGAGGTTTGCATACCCTGTTTACATACCCTTTGAGCCTGACTTGCGCGAACTGCCAAGAGGTTTGCATACCTATCCAGTTCCAGATAACAGAAGCTCACGAATTGTCTTGTATGACTGTGTTCGCTTTTGCTACAACTCTCATAGACAATTCAAAAATAATTTTATTCACAAAATCACTTTTGGCTTGTGGATTATTGAACATTGTATTATTTGTAAGTTCAAAGACTTACTCAGCTGTTATGGACTATCATCATGCACGGTTCCATAACTATCCAGACCATAGTGCATATTCTTTTGTATAATTTCAAGGAAAACTTTTCACATGCATACATGAATTCTTAACTAGGAACTTCATCTAATCTTAGAAATTGTTTACTTCCTTGCCAATTAACTTAATCGACCCAGGTGTAGTTCTCTTTTCTTGTTGTAATCCCTACTCTAGGTCTTGAGCTCTTGATCTTGACTTCCAACTGCTACCTTGGATTAGTCTTCGCTATGAGATCCATAACTCAAGTTGTGCATGTGGCTTTGTCTCCAGGTCGTGGATGTGGCAACGTAGTGACCTTCAGGTATTTACACGTACCAGAGATATGTTTACCAGATCTCAATATGGGTTCTGTCCAGTACTCAGCTATCATGACCTTATAGCTGTTAGTACTTGGTAGATGCTATATTTTGTCATCTGCATTTCTTCTTTGCATTTTTCCCCGTTATAATTATTGTTATAGTAATAATTTAAGTAATAACATTGTACGTAATTCAAACACTTGGTTTGATCCCATAGACTTATTCAGATTCGAACTTACGCTATAGGCCAAGTGGTACATCTTGTTTAAGTAATCTCCTTGACAATACTTATCTGTATTATATTACACAAGGCGTGTCTTGTATAGGTAGATATCGAAAAGATGTACTTGATACCATCGTCCTTTCGAAGCGCTTTTAGAAAATTTACAACAATGCAAAACTAAGCCTTAACATTGTAAAATAAAACACCTATAAATAACCAAAACTGGACCCTTGAAATATAATTATTTATAATATATTCATTTTTTTTACGGATGGGTGTCAGACCGAACATCCATGAATTGGATGTGGATTCAATTTGTGGGATCCATAATCCGTTAGACACCCACTATCGTTACATTATATATATGGAATTTTTATAAAATATTAGTGCAGAATACATCCATAATATATTCATCTTATTTCTTCGTTATTTACTCCCATCTAAGTTTTAGGGGCAAAAATTGAGAGCATAGAGAAAATGTATAACAACTTATTGCGCTTTATAATGATGATTTATTGTGTTATCATGGTGGTCATCAATCGTAGTATTAATATAAATAAAATCCATCAGATCATCCGGATTCAACTAGATCAGAAGCAGATACCAAATTTGAACACCGTGGTGAATTGGATTGGACAGAAATAAGGCTAAAACTAAGCAATAGGTTGGTTTGGGCCACCATGAGAGTAACAATAAATCGTTGAAAAATGCGTGAGCCCATAGAGGCATAGACCCACGAAACAGAAACCCCTAATATAAATTATCACTAACTCAAGTAGAAATAGAACCCTAGAACATCAGAAGAAGAGCTTTGGAGATATCTCTAAAGTTAGGGTTTGCAGGAAGAAGAAGAAGAAGAGGCTACAGATCAATCCACTCCAAAATATGGTAAGTCTTCAAATGAAGTCAAAATCATGTTTCAAATGAACTCAAAATCATGTTTCAATCTTGATTGTTACATGTTTCTTATTTGGATTTTGGTTGTTTATGTAGACGTTTAAGCGGAGGAATGGTGGTCGTAACAAACATGGTCGTGGTCATGTTAATTTCATTCGTTGTTCCAACTGTGGAAAGTGTTGCCCTAAGGTTTATATTCGTAGATTTAATTTTCCTGTTATCTTTAAGATCTGATTCAAGTGGAACCATATAAAGTAGATTCTGATTTTGTTGTTGTGGTGGAATAGGATAAGGCAATCAAGAGATTTTTGGTGAGAAACATTGTTGAACAAGCTGCAGTTAGAGATGTTCAAGAAGCTTGTGTTTATGATGGTAAGTTATTATTATTTGTTTTATTTTATTTTTGCGTTTTTAGTTAAGTTTGATTGTGGTTAATAGTTTTATAATTTGATTTTGGGTGTTTTATGTGTAGGATACACTTTACCTAAATTGTACGCCAAGATGCTTTACTGTGTCTCATGTGCAATTCATTCTCATGTTGTGAGGGTTCGTTCTAGAGAGAAGAGAAGGAACCGTGACCCACCTCAACGTTTCAGACGTCGGGTATGTGCCCCGTCTTTTAATGAAAACTAGCTCATTATGATTAATTTGATGATGTTTATACCTCTTTATATGTATGTTTATACAATGAGTTTGTCATCATACAGCGAAGAATTTCTTAGTGTTGCATAATATGGATTTCATTTAACCAATTGTTGTTAGCCATTGTTGTGAGATGTGGGGAAACCTATTTTATGTATAATGTCCATTTTGGTTTCTAGTATCGTGCAATGTCCCCTCTTATACAGCTTGTCGGCTGAGAAATTTATTTCACATCTAAAAGCTGACTAAGAGAGGCAGCAGGTTGTTAAGATGAGAAGTAATAACCTTCCTATCTGATAAATCTGGAATCTCCAAATCAGTCTGTTAATGTTGTAACATTCTTAGGTTTTGATTATTGGTTTTGGGCTTTCCTTTTTGGGTACCCTATTCTGGGGTTTCCTTTTTGTTGGTTGATTTTTGCTTTTGAGTTCTGTTGGTGCTTTTTGTAAAACTCTTTTTGCCTCCTTTTGGCTGTTAATGGTAAAAATCGATTAAGCAAAAAAGAATTTCTAAGTTATAACTGCCAAAGAGGTACATTATTTCTGGCATCCTTGACCATTCCTCCATGATGTTCATTTTAATGCCAATTAACATAAACTGCTGTTATTTATCATATGTGTTTGAAGTAGGCAGCAGTGATCCAGGGAGTATTTTGTTACTTATAGTATTCTATAGTTGAGTTCATTCTTGCTGATGTTTACTTTTCCTTCACACTGTTCACTTAAACTACTTATCACGAAATCGTTTGAAGTAGATGACTGCCTGGGAAATGAAATAACAGCGCTCGTAGTTTGAAGTTGCTGGTCTATGGTTTAATGCGTGTTTCTTTATAGTTGATCTGTTGCTATTGTTTACATAAGTGGGATTCCAATGTCAAATAATGTTACTCTCACTGTGGATGGATGCTGAGTTATTTTCATTCTTGTAGGATGATACTCAAAAGCCTGCCCAAGGTGGCCCTCGCGCAGCAGGAGCTGGTGCTGCACCTGGAGCTACTGGTGTACCTGGAGCTGCCCCAGCCGCTCGTACTTGAGCAACAAGTCGAGAAGTTGCATTGTCTTCTGATACTGTCGATGTTTTAAAGTTTTGGATTTAGGGTGGTACCTTTTTTTTTTTTTTTTTTTTTTTTATGGAAATCTTTTGTCCGAGGACTCCAGTTTGTTTTGTTATATGCATCAACGGGTAAAATTTTGTTGAATACTATGGAAATACTTTTCTAGACTCGTTAGTATATGTTGGAACTCGTGGTGTATTTTTGCTACTTGTCTCACTGTTGGAGCAAGTGAGGAACCGAAAGAAAGAAAATTCCCTGTTCTAGTTGACTTTTTAATGTTACCATAGACATAGTATTATAAGTAGATCAAATGAAATCTCATTTGCTTACTTTGGAACAAGAGAAGAATGTAAATCCTTGAACTTCCAATGTTGCTAAGGGAAAGAAGTAACCCCTGCAACACTAACCATTTTGAGGTGTTGAAATTGAAATGTCATGCTATCGGCTCAAATTTCACCCACGTCATTCACTTTTCATCTAGAGAATTCATAACTTTCAACTACTATCATATATTCGAAATATAATGTCTGCTTCTGCATCATCTGTTTGCCACTTTATCTTGTCTAACCATGTACCCCGTGTTCAAACCCAAACACGAAGAAACGTTAGCTTCAGAGTTTCCTGCATGGCCGAGGTACATACAGTACTACCATGTAGTATAGTAATTTACTTACATTGTTTGATGTCTCATTTTGTGTTAACTCTTGATTATACGGATTAGAATCTATCGCATAATTTTCTTTACTGATGGTATAGGATAAACAGGATCCAGTGGCAACTCCTACTTCTCCAGCACCACGCGCAGGACCTAAGGTTCATTGCGTCGATCTTTATATTTTTTTATCCTTAATTTGGTGATTAATTTTTTTTATCTAAAGAATTTAAAAAAATTCAACCGTGCAGAGGAGTACTAAGTTTACAGATTTGCTAGCATTTGGTGGGCCTGCACCAGAAAGAATTAATGGTAGACTTGCCATGATTGGATTTGTTACTGCTATGGGAGTAGAACTTGCTAAAGGTACTGATGTTGCAGCACAGTTGGCTGATGGAGGACTTCCATGGTTTTTATATACATGTGTTCTACTATCAGTGGCCTCACTTGTCCCATTAGCTCAAGGTGTGATTGTTGAATCGAAATCAGATGGTTTGATGTCCTCCACTGCTGAGATGTGGAACGAAAGAGCCGCCATGTTGGGTTTAGTTGCATTGGATTATATTTTAATCCCATTCAATCATGTGTCCATTGGAGTTTTAGAAGGTTCAATCATACTGTAATGCTATCGTCCCGTAAGTGCTTTTAATCAGTACATATGCATATATGCAGTGCAGTGCCATCCCAAATTCATCACAATTCACTAGTATAAGGGCTTGAATTGAATGACCTGAGAAGATATTTGCAACCTTACCAAGAGGCCATCTTATATAAAGTAGATTTGACTGTGTAAGCTCTAGACTCTAAGTAGTCCCTACAAATTGCTGGACCTCAATTTCTAAGGTATGTGATGGAGAGTTGGATCAAAAAGGGTAAGCTTAATTTTATCCTCCATAATTAGTATGGGTTGGAGATGTACTCTCATTTGTGCGTTGCTGATTAAACGAAGAAGTAATCACGAACCACCCTGCTCTGAAATTCCACCACACTATACCAGTAATAATCTTAAGAAAGAAGTTGATGCCGTCAGGATATAACGACTTATAACACAATATTATAGGGAACTCAAACTGTGCTCCGTTCGAGCTCAGCGGCAGAGAAAACCTCGGAACAAGCTACTTGCAAACTAAGAAAAAGAAATACGCACTAGAGAAAGGATCAATTCTCTTCCTCTTTTGATGAATAGAATCCTTAATCCAGTTCCAGTACATGGTGCCGTTTGTATATACGTATGACAACTTGAATTAAGGGAGCCGTTCATTTTGTGTCCCTGGTAGTGGTAACCGTCAATGCCTCCCAATTTGGTTAACTATAGGATTCACTTGGCCACCACCATCTCCTGCTACAAAACCTGCATCTGCAAGGTGATTGTGCGTTGAAACACCATCATGCTTAAACGGTGGAATCCTTTCACTACAAAGAGGATCTATAAATAAGTCTTATGTATGTGATGATTACCAACATTGGATCTGTGGCGCAATGGTAGCGTGTCTGACTCCAGATCAGAAGGTTGCGTGTTCGATTCACGTCAGGTTCATGTTTTTTTCCGGTTTATTTATTTGACATGTTCATCTTATTTTTCAATTTATTTACTTTCCCTGTCAAGGGTTTCAACAATTATTTACTTTCCCTGTCAAGGGTTTCAACAACCAAACAGCGATTCATAGGTTCATCTTTTTTTTTTCTTTTTTTTTTACCTATACTAACCTTTTAGTCGGTGTAGAAGGTTTCAGCAACCAAACACCGGAATCATATGAATATATGCGTATTGAAGTTCCCGACAAAGAGGTTGGATGAAGCCATTCTTCAAGAAAACGCAAAAGAAGGGAGTGATACCCGACCAAGTTACATATACACTGACTGATAAAAGGATATACACTGACTGATAGAAGGAGTATGCAAGACTGGAAAAGTTAAACTGCATAGGCCTATAATACAGACACAATATATTATGGCTTTATTTCTGAATGCTGTCACATACAGCTTATTGGAGGCTTTATGTAAGTATAAACGCAACAGTACTACTATTTCGGCCCAAACACGGAAGATAAGTGTATTCTTTTTACTACAAAAACTTTCATCAAAATGTTTTACTGCCTTGTTCCAGAAATGATATACTTCGATTTATTGTTAAGGTTACGGGTTACCACCTCATGTTGTTAAAAAAAAAAACAATAACAAACCTAGCAATCTTATTTTTTCTTCGAGAACCCATACCTCCCTTTGGACTTAGGTTGACATATGATATCCCAAGTGAGAAGATGGATCTTCATATCTTTAGGGTCAAGGGTTTCAACCTTGTTAAAATTTTGTAAGGTGTGATTGTATTATTGAAAGATTCAATTACAAGTTCTTGAAAAACTGTTTTAATGGAGTCTGCAATTACTTAGAGTAATTGTCTTAATTACACAGACAAACAAAGTTCAGACTATTAATACAATAAACTGATACAAATCAAGAGAGCCAATTAGGACTCGATCTAAGACGGCCAATGAAAGAGAGACATGAGATTGTAATGAAAGCTGGCACATACTGATAGGTCCAGGATGTCATAGAGTATGCAGTTGTAATAAACAGACAGAGAATGGTGTAAGAGAAGTGTCACCGAACTGCAGTGTTATCACCCCCCCTCAAGTTGTATTGTGTTGCAGAAAGCACCTTCAACTCGTCCCTAAGATAACCAAATCTTGGTGCAGAGAGACCTTTGGTGAAGATGTCTGCCAGTTGCTCAAGAGTACAGACGTAGGATATCTGTAAAGCCTTTGCCTGCACCAGCTCACGTACAAAGTGAAAATCAACAGCCATGTGTTTCATTCTACTGTGAAAAACAGGATTAGAAGAATATGAGATAGCACCCTGGTTATCACAATGTAGTGCAGGGGCATAGGAATGAAAATGTGAAGATCCTTTAATAACTGATAGACCCAACTTAGCTCAGCTGCAGAATGAGCTATACTTATGTATTCAGCCTCTGTAGAGGACCTGGAAACAGTGCTTTGCTTCTTGCCAGACCAATAAATGGGACTAGAGCCAAAGAAAATGCAAAAACCTCCAGTACTTCTCCTTGAGTCTGGATCACCAACCCAGTCAGCATCACTAAAACCATGGACTGCAAGTAAACCTTTTGAAAACAATACACCATAATCAAGTGTTCCCTTAACATATCTGAGAATCCTTTTAGCAGCTGTGAAATGATCAGTAGTTGGTTGGTGCATGTGCTGACATACTTGATTTACAACATAGCTAATTTCTGGCCTTGTCCATGTTAGATATTGCAAAGCACCGACTAAAGACCCATAAGTAGTAGGATCTGAAAGAAGAGCACCTGAAGTAGAAGTGAGTTTACAGTTGACAGGAACCGGAGAAGAACATGGCTTAGCACCAGTCATATCAAATTTATCTAATAAGTCAAGTGCATATTTGGTCTGAGAAAGAAATAAGCCCTTTGAATTCCTCTTCACCTCAAAACCAAGAAAGTAATGTATAGCTCCAAGATCCTTAACATGAAAATGTGTTCCAAGGTCTGAGATAAGAGATGAACAATACCTCTTGGAGTTACCATTAATAAGTATGTCATCAACATACAAAAGAACAATGGTAAGTCTTGAACCATGTTTTTGAACAAATAATGAAGTATCAGTTGTTGAAGTATGAAAACCATATGACAGAAGAATATGCATGAGTTTCTGGTACCATGCCCTTGGTGCCTGTTTAAGACGATACAAAGATTTGTGAATCTTGCACACATAATCTGGTTTAGAGGTATCGACAAAACCAGGAGGCTGAGTCATGTAGACATCTTCAGTTAGATCACCATGAATAAAAGCATTGCTGACATCAACTTGAGAAATAAACCAATCAAAGTGAACAACAAGAGCCAAAACAAGTCTAATAGTTGTTGGTTTAACAACTGGACTGAAAGTCTCAGTATAATCAAGACCTTCCTTCTGATGAAACCCTTTAGCAACTAATCTAGACTTGAATTTTGAAATTGAACCATCTGGATTTTGTTTGATCTTATAAACCCATTTGCAGCCAACCAAATTTTGTGAGGGATGTGGAGGAACTAAAGTATATGTACCTGCATCTTTGAGAGCAGTGTGTTCTTCACGCATAGAATGTTTCCAGACAAGACTCTTTTTGGCTTGTGTAAAGCAAGTAGGAGCAGTGGGAGAAACACTTTTAGTTAGTACATGTTTAGTAGAGTTGGCCTTTGGCTTGAAAACTCCATTTTTGCCTCTTGTAATCATTTTGTGAGCATTAACAATTGGGAGTATGTCTAGAGAACTTGAAACAGTACCTGATGATGTAGTAGTGGAGTTAACTTGTGTTGGATCCAAATAACTATTGTGATCCTTTATAGAAGTAACTGGAGAGGAATCAAAAACAATGTCAGTAGAAGCAGGTAACACTGAACTATTGTGATCCTGTGAAGTAGATTGTATTTCCCCTAAGATAGTAGAAGCAACATCAAATGTTGGTGTAGAGAATACTAAAGAAGGCTTCAAAGGATAAATAGTTTCTTGAAATATAACATGTCTGGAGATATAAACTCCGCCTGTAGAAACATCCAAACATCTGTAACCCTTATGTTCCTGACTATAGCCAATAAAAATGCAAGTTTTGCTTCTAGGGTCAAGTTTTGAAGAAGTATAAGGGTCCCAACCAAGGATAACACAAACATCCAAAGGACTTAAGAAAGTTATAATCTGATTTATGGTGAAAGAGAACTTCATAAGGTGTTTTATTGCCAATAGCTCTAGTTAGAGCCTGGTAAAAGTAAAATTTGCAGTATGAAAAGCTTCAACCCAAAAAGAATTGGACAAACCAGATTGAAGTAAGAATGTTCTCCCAACATCTACTAAGTGTCTGCGTTTGGACTCAGCAACACCATTTTGCTCGGTGTATGAGGACAAGATATCTCATGAACAATTCTATTATTGCTAAGAAAAGTAGTCAAGTCTCTATGCAGAAATTCTCCTCCTCCATCAGTTCTTATAGTTCCAATATGAACATTAAGAATATTTTCAACTTGAGCTTTAAAATGAAGAAAGACTTGTTTAAAATCTGCTTTATCATATTAAGGAAGTATCCAACAATATTTGGAGAAGTCATCTATAATGTTGACATAGTACCTATAACCTGAATGAGATTTTACAGGACTAGGACCCCATAGATCTAAGTGTAAAAGCTCCAGATGCTTTGTTCTACAATGATAAGACTCTGCAAAGGGCAATTTATGACTTCTGCCAATACTGCATTCATGAAAAAATAAAGGAGATTTGATTACATTAGGTAAAGCTAAACTCTTACAAACATGCTGAAAAGTCTGAAAAGAAGGATGTCCAAGTCTTCTGTGCCAGATATCAGAAGAAGTTGAAGATGTCACACCAACAAGAGCTGTAGTGGAAGATTCATGCAAAAAATGGAGAGGACAGAGACCATTATTGTGAGGGCCTTGTAAAAGTTTCTTCCAAGTTGACTAGTCCTTCACAGTGAAACCAGTAGAGTCAAATGTCCTTGAGCAGTTATTATCTGAGGTAAACTTGTGAACAAATATCAATTTGTGTGATGCTTGAGGTACTATAAGAACATTTCACAGCTTAAAAGTATGATTAGATATAGATTTAAAAGTAAAAACAGTGTCAGTAATACTCATACCTTCACCATTAGCTGTTAGAATTTGAGCATCTCCATCATAAGCAGAAGTAAACTGTAAATCAGATCCATCTGAAGTGACATGATTGTTGGCTCCAGTATCAACATACCAGGGGTTCTCTCCTAGGATATTAGCAGTGGCTAACATAGCACTCAAATTTTGTGGAGTGTTAACATTTTGATAGACAAAATTGAGCCTGTGTCTACATGCGAGAGATGTATGACCACCTTTATTACAAATCTGACAAATAATATTGTCTAAGCCAATAGGTACATTTGGTAAAAATGGATTTGGTGGTGGTGGTGGTGGTGGATAAGAAGAATGTGAGGCTCTTCCTGGTAATTGAAAATTGCTTCTAAAAGAAGGTTTGTATGAATGATTACCTCTAGCACGACTTCCATAGGATGAAGAATAAGAAGGATAATTTGAAGTAGTAGATCTCCATTGAGCCAAGAATGCCTGTTGAGATTGAAAAGATGCAAAAGCTTTACTATTTCCTTCAGTTTGGAGAGAGTTAGATCTTTCATTAACAACAACTTCTTCACTGAGTAGCAAATTGTGAAGTTCATCAAAGAACACTGTTGGATTGCGCACACGAAGTGAAGTACTAAAGGCATTGTAGTCATTGCCAATTCCATTTAAGATTAGGACAACTAACTCATCATCAGAAACAACAGATCCAGCAGCAAAAAGTTGATCTGACATTTTCTTGATTTCTCCTAAAAACTGAGTAATTGTACCAGATCCTAGCTTCATAATTTGGTTCTTAACTGAATAGAATGAGTAATGGAAGTTCTTGCAAACCTTGAATCAATATTAAGCCAGAGATCTCTTGAAGAATCAGCACCAACACCATAAGGAATGACATCACCTGATATTGTAGACTGGATCCAGAGAATCAAAGTGTTATCGGTATAGTTTGGGTTAACAGTACCTTGATCAAGATTTGTTTGATTGAGAAACTTTGGAGGACAAATAATGGATCCATCAATAAGACCAAGAACTTTGTATCTCTTCAATAACGGCAAGAGTAAGTTCTTCCAGGTGATGAAATTATCATCCTTGAGTTTGAAATTAATGATGCTGGTAACCTGATTTAGAGGAATTTGAGAAATCCGTGATTCGTAGAGATTGAGTGCCATTAATGAACAGAAAAGAAATCAGAAAACAAGATTTGGTAAAGCAAAAAAAGAGATCAGAGTATGTGAGCGGAAGTGAGGATCTCTGGTCCTCTTGATACCATGATTGTATTATTGAAAGATTCAATTACAAATTCTTGAAGAACTGTTTTAATGGAGTCTGCAATTACTCAGAGTAATTTTCTTAATTACACAGACAGACAAAGATCAGACTATTAATACAATAAACTGATACAACTCGAGAGAGCCAATTAGGACTCGATCTAAGACAACCAATGAAAGAGAGACACGAGATTGTAATGACAGCTAGCACATACTGATAGGTCCAGGATGTCACAGAGTATGTGGATGTAATAAACAGACAAAGAATGGTGTAAGAGAAGTGTCACTGAACTGCAGTGTTATCAAGGTGTACATGCGTCTTTTGACAAAAATTATCAGGAATCAAGAACGATACCATTAGGTAAATGGGGAAATCTTACCCAGATTGTGTATAAATGTGGTTCTGCAATGTTACCCAGATTGTTTATAAGTGTGGTTCTGCAATCGATAATACTCGGCAAAAGTCAAGATTGAACAATAGAGTGTTTCAAATTTGAGAAATACAAGCAGATGTTGTCTTTCCGACTTTAAGGTTCTTCAAAAGTTTTTTTTAGACAATTATGTGCCGGTACAAGTGGCTTATTAAATTATACTGACTTCAGGATACAATAAAACCTCACAACAACGTGATCGGATTTAATGTTTAGCAAAAAAATAAAAAATAAAATAAAATAAATCTTAACGGTAATTGATGGACGACCAATGACATGCGCCTATAAAGAAGAGGGTTAGAATGCATTGTAAATGTTTGTTGATGTCCAACAAACATTTTTGGTGCCTAAGCATGTACGAGTTTGTTGGAATTCGAAGTAAAACTACATTTAGTTACCAACAATTGCATATTATTTGGAACATGATGATGCCCTTGGACCTTTGCTACTGGATGTCATTAAAAGAGGTGGAGTAGTCAATTAAAGACTGCGCTAAAGAAAGTATAACAGTCAGAGAATCACTACAGAGAATACAGACCATCAATCAGATCAGCCTATCCCTATTTTCACTTTTCATTTATTTAGGCAACCTAACTTTTTGGAAAGATGATGTCAAGGACCGGTTTCGTGACTAGTTCAACTACTTTATTGGTGGCGTATCTTTGTCCGAGTGAACTAATGAGCATCATTAGTTTTCGAATTGTAAGAGTATTTGCACCGGGGGTTAAACAAGTTAATTTGTTTACTTTTGTCCGTCACTTAGATTATGAAACGCGGTCATTACCTAGATGAAAGAGTCGAATTGGGCACTTTAGATCATCGTCTACCTGAAGTGTTTTTTATATTGTCAGACATTAGGACGTTAACAGAGAAAACCCTTAGAATCAATGTTTTTTCCCGTTTCTTTAATAATTATGCAAACACTAAAAACAATATTTTTCTGGGACATAGACAGTATTAACATGCTCTTCTCATTTATCCATGACAAATTATCAACGAACTTTTTTTTCTTTCGGAAAAGAGTATAACCTCAGTAAATATATTGATAAAACCGATTTAGGAAATCTGAAACCTTTCAAGAATTTTTCAAGATTACAAAAAAATCATTCAAGCTGTAGTATCTCCACCAATTCTTGCCTATCAATTCTATCCCTTCAGACCTAGAAACAGTTTCAGAGGACTTTCTTCTCTCTCGCAAAGGAGAGGAGCAAACAACTAGGGCCAAACCGGTATGTATCAAAGAACAAGGAAATGACTGGATCAAATCCAACCCAAAGTTCATCAGAACATATAAATAACATGAACCGGAGTTTTTAAAGTTTTGATTGCCTAAAGCAATCAGGGCAGCAATGACCCATGTAACAATAACAGTATTTGAATAATAACCAAAGTGTCTTAAGTAACAATAGTATCCAATGTGTCTTGAGTAGCAGTGGTAATCTGAATCCGTCTTTAAGGGTCTGAATCGGAGTGAATCGGGCTGTCTCGGCAATGGAGATGTGGTAACAGTTATAGTGATAGAAAAACTTGAAGATGATCTTGAATAATGGATTGATGCTGTCTTGGTTTCCCTGACTTGAGTTGCAGGCATGCTTGTTGCTTTTAAGAAAGGTTTATCAGAATCATTTCCAGCTGGAATACGAAGGTCTCGCCAAATCCGTCGGAGCTGCTGTTCCAGCCAGAAATATTCATTACCCAACTTGGGGCTATTGATCATAGAGCAACTCAAACAAAATAACCCCATAACAAAGACAAGCTCCATGAGTGAAAAACCCGAAACAATCCTAATAATCCTAGAAATAAAACATACATCTGAAACAAAATATAATCTAATTATCAACGAACTTAGATGATATTTATAGCGATATTTTTTTGTCCATATTATATCCACGACAATATAGACGTTTTTGACCGACAATCATTGATTTGATAATATTTCTAGTCAAACCCACTAGTCAAACCCACTGCTGATGGCGCGCTGGTTTGACTTGAGTTATAACCCAAAGGTGTCACTATCCATCCATAAAAAACGCATCAAAACGAAAGTAACACAAAACCCCCAAATAACAAAAGTAACACAAAAAACCCCAAAGGTTTTTCTGCCACCACTAACTACCACTACTAGCAACCAAAACAACATCCACCAACAAATACTAGCACTACCATCACCATAAAAAGCACCACCACCAACCAACACCACCACTAACCAGAAACAATACCACCGAATTTTGGTTTCATCATTAAAATCTTTGGTTTCATGATAAAAAAAAGAGGCAAATATACGATGAAACAAAATTTGGTTTCATCATAGAATTTGATGAAATAAAATTTGATGAAACCAATTTTGTTTGGGGTTTTTGTATCAAATTTTAAAATTTTGGGGTTTTTGTATCAATTTTGTTTAATATGGAGTTTTAATGGATCCCAACATTTGAACGGAGTTTTTGTACTCCAAATTTGGTCACCTTGGTGTTTTATTACTAGTTCTATTTTTTTTTAGTTAAACCCACCAGTTAGACCCACTGCTGATGTCGCGCTTCCAACCTTTCCTAGTTTTATCTTTTCTGTTTTTAGTGATTTTTTTTAGTCAAACCCACCAGTCAAACCCACTGCTAATGTCGCGCTTCCAACCTTTCCTAGTTTTATCTTTTCCGTTTTAAGTGATTTTTTTTTAGTTAAACCCACCAGTCAAACCCACTAGTCAAACCCACTGCTGATGTCGCGCTGATTTGACTTGATTTCCAACCTTTCCTGGTTTTATCTTTTCTATTTTAAGTGATTTTTTTTTTATTTCCAACAATGTCATAAATTACATTTTTAGTCCGTTGCTTATTTAACACATCAATCTTTTCTCTTTTCACTATTTCCTATTTCTTGTTATCCCTTAAGTTTTGTACTATATCTGATATGAATAATGAATTAAGCATAATGATTGTGCGTAATCGCGAAAATCGTAATAGTAATAGTAATGATTGTTCGTAATCGCGAAAATCGTAATCGTAATCGTAATAGTAATGATTGTTATCTCTTTGTTTCTGATCAGTTGCTTGTTTTACGGATGAATCGCGAAAATCGTAATAGTAAAAATAAGAATGTATGAATATGGACACCTATGACCGGTTCGGAAAGTAAGCATAATGATTGTGCGTTACAGAGTTGCAGGCCAAGTCAGTATCCCACAATGATTGCGCGATACTGCATAGACTGTCAAGTGCTAAAAATGGCATAACCCTGCAGAGCCAGTGAAGCGAAAAGGTAGCGCTACACTGTAAATACATTTGTCTAACTAATGAAGCTATTGGCCGACACAATGAAGCTTCATTGAGGGATTGGCAAGACATGGCCAAAGTTGACAGATGCAACATGCGATGTTGGCATTAAGGCATATCCGTGGAATTGAGTTAGCCCAAACTCAAGGATGATGCAAGAGTGAAGAATAGGCCAAGAGTTGGTCTATGGCATTATTTCAAGGCTGCCCAAAGCTTGAACAATGCAAATAAGCTAGTAATGCAAGAGTGGCATTACTATTGTCAAGCAAATTGGCTAAGTGAAGCATATGATGCATGAGCAACCAGAATGACCTTAAGGAGCTCGCCTCGATGATTGAAGAACAAGGATTGTCCGTGCATTATCTTAGAGTGATAAGCATGTAGGGCCAAGAGAGATGAGCATTGGATCAAGGCATAATTGGGTAAAGCACAACAGTTTTGCAATACGGCTCAAGTGACGGTTACAAGTTGGTTAAGAGCTTCACAAGCATTCCAAAGGTGTGAGACAAAGGTGAATGGTTATAAAGTGAGTTTATAACCATATGAGAGTGTCCAAAACCGTTTGGGACAGGTGTGGCGTGAAGTGGCACAAATCAGAAGAGGCTAGTTAGTTATGCACACTTAAGCGGTTATGGAAACTACCCCTTGGACACTTGTCTGTCCAAGGCTTGTGCAAACGGTTGCACACAAGTTTTGACCTGATCCTAGCAGTATAAATAGGCTAGAGATTAATAATATTAGTGTTGTTCAATTGGAGAAGAACCACTGATTTTGTAGAGAGAATTAGCATTTACCAAGAGGGTGAATGGCCTGTTTTGGTCCATGTGATGGACGAGTTTTGTAATCTTCCTTTAGTGCAATAAAATTGGTTTGTTGCAGCATATCTTTGTGTTCATTGTGTTGCTGGTTTGTGTGAGAATTGGTTAAAAACATGGCAGAATCTCCTATGCTTATGGGGGCATGAAGAGTTAGAGAAAAATAAGAAAAGACTTCCGTTGTGCAAAGCCTTTAGAGTGAAGGAAGATGCGTACTTTGATGCAAGTATGCAAGGCTAAGTGATTGTGGGTGAAGTTGATTCACTGAACCACAATCATTGTCGGTCATGTCCCATGAAAATTTTAGGCGATTAAATGGGCATGTGACAACATCCACCATGCATCTCGTAACAAAAGGACAATACAAAATTGCATGAGTTGGAGTTTGAGTGATAATCTATCATAATATCTCAATATATTGAAAAATCAAATACATATGAACCATCCAAATAATTTAACATAGAGATTTTCATCTTCATAATTTTAAATGACTATTGTCACATCAATAGATTTTTTTTAAAAAGGAAGAAATTGTATACGCAATACGTGTACTTCTGTAGTTCATCATCAAGTCAAGTTTTTATACCACTATAGTAATCTTCTCTGACATTCAAGGATTTTTCACGTAAAACATGTCCAAGCCTCTGATAAGTTGAGTTCAAGACCGAATTTGGGTCCATCATAATGGCGAATGTTTAAGCATTGCTCGGTTGAACCCGCCAAGCATTTGTATGTCAAGGTTGATTGTCATATTTTAGTATCAAAACTCAAATATCGCTTGATTAAATTACTAGAGTCAAGTTTGTTAGGTTAGACTAGGAAGTTTAGAAATGTTGAGATATACAAGTATTGCTCTGAATACCTGAAGACGTATCGACATCACCGAAGACGCCATCCTTCTACTTGAGGTGAGTAATACAAGACTTGACTTGTTTTCATTTATATATCGTTACTTTCAAGCCGTTTAGATTGAAAACATAATATGCAAAGTTATATACATGAAACACTATTATTGGAGACTTGATCATCTTATTATGATCAAAGTGTCAAGGAAGAATATACAAGTTATTTTTACAATTTTGGTATATTGAATTACGAAATATAACGTTTATCTTTTGAACTTCGTAATTACGGTATAAACATAATATTTGTAACTTGTTACTAGATTGTGTAATGAACTTAGAATTGATTTCATGCCTATGAAATTATGTTTAATTGCATGAGTTTAAGGAAGTAAATTTACAAACTTGTTTCGTAGTTGAAAGAAATCAAATGGATTGGTGGTCAGATTTTCATTGAAGATCCAAAGCAGGACCAATTCCTATTTGTGTTGGAAATCATGGTAGTACCAATACGTACCTATGTTTGGAACCATGGTAAAACCGATCCTTACCTATATGGCGAACTAAAGTAGAATAGATCCTTATCTACTTTGGGTGTCAAGGTAGAACCGATCCCCATAAGAAAAACCGATTTCTCTTGTCACGTACACTTTAGGGTTTGTGTGATTTGGAAATTGGGTTTGGAAAATAGGAAAGTTCAAGATGTCGACATAGTGAGTAATTTGAACATGTGCATAAATCTTATTTTTATTGTTCAAAGATATTCCTTATTTCTCAAGGTGAGATCCCAAACCAAAATGTTTGAAAATCTTTTTATTAATATTTTCGAATATATATGTTTTATTTTTCCATCAAGCAAAACATATCTCTGGAAGATATATTAGTTAAGTGCTGATGGTGGTTTTTAGTTCAGGGTTAAAATTATAAAACCCTGTATTTAATGTGCCGTCGTTCTACAAAGATATAGAGCCATTCGAAAGTGATGAGTGCCTATGCCTCTTTACTTACATATGTATTGAGCCATTCAATATATTTATATATGAAATTTACTTAAGAATAATATTGGTGCATGTAGCAACAATCCCAAATATTCTATAAATTTTATTAATTTCCCACCGGCATTATTCACTAATGCATGGCTTGCTGAGTATTTTTCCTATGCTATGTCCACAACTGAACTCTTAATATTGACATGACATGACATGAAAACTAATGTTCGCTCACAGCTGAGCAGCATGAGCTTCCCGAAGTGTCAGGATTAAGATGTGCATGAAAATACTCAATTAAAGGCACGCAAGCTGCGCTGCTCTCTGATAAAAATTAGTGATTTTGTGTCAACGCGCAAAATTCACCAGATATTGATTAATTTTGTGTCATCTCGCAAAATTCAATTTTCTAACCTAATTTTATCAATTTCAAAAAATTAGGTTTTTCGCGGTCTGCGCAATATCTCGATCCCTATTGGTCGAGACCAAACCTAGGCAAACTAGGAAATTTATCCATCATGGAACTAGTATGAGCAAATCCTACCAAAACCGGGAAATATGAAGAAAATAAGAAACCGTGACCGACTGAAGCCGTGGCAGAAAGGGCTTGGCCGCGCCACTTGGCCGGCCAATTTTCCCTAACTCGAGTTTCCTTTGGCCGGCGCTCCTTCTTCTATTTTGTTGGCTTCCGACCCCTTTTTGCTATCGATCAATCAATCGCTCTAAATGCACAGCCTACACTTTTAATTAAAAGTTGGAAGTTGGTTGGTCGACACACGTAATTCCTTAAGAAATCGAATATAGGTTGCCCATGCCAGTCTTAAAACAATCACGGCCGCACGATTTGGACGACTGATTTATCAAGTTTAGCCTTCTCCCAGTGTGACCAAACAAGCTCCATGATATTCACCGGCGGGTCCACTTCTATTCCGACCAATCAGAATCCTTCTAGCCTGCCAGCAGCAACCATAACCGCTAGGCAAAATAGGCTAGCCGCTCTGATGAATAAGGCTTCAATCGAGTTAAGACCGCACATGGCAGTCTTAAATCCATCGTGGCCGTCCAACTTAGCCAGCCTAATTAGGCGGCTTAGATTCTATTTAGGCGACCAATGAGGTGCCGATATGCTCACCGGTGACCCGCCATTAGCCTCGACCAATCGAATTGCTCCCAGCCTACAGCTAATGCCTCAAACCGTTAGCTCAAAGTAGGTTGGTCACAAGGCTTTAAAAGCCTCAAGGTCGACCAACAGCGACGCATAACTGCCGCAAAGCAATCTCGGCCATCCAACTTTTCCAGCCGAATCGACCGGCCTAGATCTGATTTCGGGGAACCAATGAGATGCCGCCGTAATCGCCGGCAGCCCCTCTTCCATGAGAACTGATCGTCCAATCCTCAGCCTACCCATACGGCTCCTGGCAGCTTCCTGAAGATGGCTGGTCATGCTCCTTTTAAGACATTAAGTTCTGCGACCAACTGATAGACGCATTTATGTGTCTATTTTCATCTCTATTGTGTATATTGTTAGTACCCATTTTTGTACTAATTTTGGTATTTTATCCCTTTGTAGGTGTTTTTGGAGAAATATGCTTTTGCGGCGAAATTGGCTCGAAAAGTTGTTGAAGGCACCTGGGAGGACATTTGCTATTCGGACTCTCATTTTGGATAAGGGGTAACCCATTTCCAAGCAGCTGCTAAGCACATACCATGATTGGATAGGGGGACACTTTCTTCATGTTTTGAAAATGAAATTTTGGTGGGAAATTTTTCCGCAGGAAGAACAAAGTGAAGATTGCGATTTTGGGATGGTTTTGAAGAGATTAAAGCTCTGATTTTTCTTGGGCTTGCTTCTTAACCATCAATAGGAGAGGTATGGGTAATTGAATGGACTGTTTTGGGCTAGATGATCGGGTTTTGGTAAAACAGGGAAGAAAAAAATTTATTTATGGAAACAGGCTACACATGGAAGTTTCGTGGGATTTGGGAGAAAATATCTTCCCTGTGATTTGGCAGTATCATATACAGAGATATCTTGGGACAAAATCAGAGAAAACACGTGAAACAGAGATAAGAAAAGAAATATCGCAACTTGTGGAGAAAGGAAAAAATCAAAGTTATTCTCGGATTTTCTTGGCCCTATGATGTATAAAAGAGTTGGTTCGAGTCCTAGGAGGGGGATGAACACTTTGGGGGAAGTTTAGAGCCTTAGAGAAGCGGAAAAAATCAACTGGAGGTGAACGCGTTCTGCTGCTGAAGAAGAAGAAGAAGACGAAGAACATAAGACCCACAGAGTCAGTCGGAGAAGCAGTCTTATATTCAACTACACAAAGGTTCTATCGTTCCTGTCTGCAGTCACCGAAGCCTTTCAGCAACGATTCAGCCTTTTGTTTTAGACCTTCAGCGACTACAGTGTATTTTTTTACTCTTTTAATCAACTTTTGAGCTATAAATATGTACTTTGATCAAGTGATTAATATGAGGAGCTAGACCCATTTAGCCGAGGCGACGGAGAAAGCCATTGTTCTATGAAAAGTGGTATAATTCTATTTTAATTATTTTTGCAATTTCTTATATGATTATTTGCTTTGATTGAGAATTGATTGAATGATTTTTCTTAAACAATTGTGATTTCTCTTAATAGATTATGCTTAGACCTATGTTTTTGATATTCTATGCTTTCGAAATACACTTGTTATTCCAAAATCTACTTTTGCAAAATATTAGAATCACTTTAAACGTAAAGAGTTGCATGAATATTGAATAGATTATATCACTTAATTGGTTAATGGTGGAATCCAAAGTCTCGGTGTTTTCTTTATATTTTTGATATAACTTATTTGAATTGTTGAGTTTAATTTAAGTCTAAAAAAAATCCTTCACAAGTTTGAGCAACGAATCTTTTTACCACTAAAACTACAAAATACATCACCAACCAAGATAGGATCTATACAACGATGCTTCATATGCATCGATTATTTTGAGCTGCCTTCTTAAAAGAGATGCTTTATATGCATCGATTACAATCGATATTTTATAAATATTGATTTCACAAATAACTTAATTATTTAACTTAAGAGCATTACATGCTATTTTCTGCGGCAAGTCCCATGACTTGACTTGTCACATATGACTGCCCGCCGCCTAGCTTGCGCGTGATTGGTCGAAATAATCAGGTCTTGTAAGCAAGACCTACTTAGCAACTTGCTACATATTTTCTACAAATTACACGAGACATCAAACATGTCACAAACTGGGAGATGTTCATCAGGGTATTGGTCTGGTGGTTTACAGCGTGCGGCATGCAACACGCCCATTACGAAAAAGTGTCAGGAAAGGCGGACAGTTAGTGATAGTAGAGAAGTGGTGGGAATAAAACCAACCAGTCTTCCCCTCATAATAGGGACGTGGTTTTCGCCATTCTACACCATCTCCACTTCTCCATCACTCAACTACTGCCACTTATTATGAGATCAGGGTGCGTTCAACTATGACTTGTATAAATAGGTTTTCAACCTATTTCCACAGACAATAGTGTTATCAACACAAGTATCCAGAGAACACCAAGAACTTATAGCTTACATTCCGTAAGCAAGTTCCACATTCTGATACAAGTCATAAAACAGCCACACCTTTATAGTTCATCATTCTGATCTCAACACCTTCTTTTCTTCCCTCCCTAAGATCAACCTTTCTCCTTCATTTTGTGACCGAAGCAAGACTGGAAAGGTCATTTCTTAGTTTAGGCCAGAATTGTACAGATTGATCTCTTGAATCTAAAGTACTTCTGTGCAGTACATTTGTTTAGGGTTTAGATTTGTTTCTCGGTGGCACACCCAATTTACCATTTTCAGCAGAATCAGTTTTTACCCTACTACATTAAGTATCTTGTATGCTAGCTAATAATGAGTTGTAATCCAAGACGGATTTCGGTATGGCAGTTGGATATTGGTTGGAATTGAACAAAATCGAATTTAGGTGCTTATTGCATATCTTGAGAATATTTTCGGTTTTTGAAATTCCTTGGTGTCCAAACTACCTTGGTCTATAAATAATGAAGTTTGTTCTTCTTACAAACTTTTATATCCTGAGGAAAGCACTTCATTTTGTGGTTACTGTTGTAGCCGACTAATAATATTACTTGTAATACTATTTTGGAAAGGAGAGTAACCTAATTAGGCGAAATCTTTTATGTCCGATAGTTTAAAGACTTCTTTGGGATTAAGAAGCGTTTAAATAGTACCGTTGGTGTGAAACTAGAATTGCACTATTATTTTAGTTTTGTATTATTGATTTGATTGACTAATGGTTGTTAAACCTTGATTGCACCTAGTTTGATTATTATTGAGAGCATTCTCTTCTGACATAAGGTCAGTCAAACTAAATCAAGGGATTAGCGGTAGTTCAGATCTGTTTTTAGATCTGACGTTGACTTGTGATCATCTACAGCTAACAGACTCCGTTCTGGGTGTGATCGATCATAAGCTGGAATCAAGTTTGGTTGTGCAGGTACATAAGAAGACATTAATGATTTGAAGACAAGAAGATTTCTTATTGGTTTCGCATCTTTGTGATTTAACTTGGTGCACAAACTTGATCGGCTGGGATCCGACTAGATCTTGTTTACCTTTGATAGACGATAGATTAACTAGTTGTATTAGATCGACAAGCTATCGTTTGGTGGTATTCTTAAGTATTTGAATCTGATAGTTTGTAAATTAACTTAGATCTGATTATTTCGGTAATTCAGATCTTCATTGATCTTACCCAACAAAGGAGTTTATTAGTTTAAACGGGAGAACCTATGTTGAACTCAACTTCTTGATATTGGAAGAGTGGTTACCGACAAGATTAGTCCTTTACTGTTTAAGAAGACGATATAAAGGAATCGAGTGTTTGAAATTTTCACAGCGACTAAAGCAATCTTAAGATATTGTACTCTATCTTAGGATTCATGTGTGTTGTACGGATTGATTATGGTTTTACCTAAATACCACCCACACTTTTCCTAGACACCACCCATAATAAAAAAAAAACTCGATGATTTTATACGCAGTCTAAATGGGGTGATAAAAACTCACCTTCTTCTCCACATAATACGTATCAGTATCACCTAAAATAGCCGCCTCCTTCAATTTATTCTATAACACAACAATGTATAAAATCAAGATCTTAATCTTGTTAAGATTTAAGTTCAAATTTTATACTTAGTTTTAATCATCATATATGTTTTAGAGAAGTTAGGTCTTTATTTTATTTTATTTTCATTAATTAGGTTTTAATTTTAAAAGCAGGTAGATTAAGTTTTAATTTAATCTTACTCGAGATTTCAATAGGGCGCTAGACATTCCTAAATGGTTTTAACTTGATTTACTTACTTACAAACCAATTGTTACTGAATAGGTAAATTCCATAAAATTTGTTCAAATTAACATGGAAAAGAGCGACATCATTCGGAAAGACCAAATTCAACCAGAAAAGCCGTCGGGAATTAACATTAACGGTTAGAATAATCCAATTCTGATGCGCAAAATGCACCACAGTATAAGAACAAACATCAGGGACTTTTGAATTTCATATTGTATAATTTGGAAACATTATATTTAAGATCCATGAATATGTTACGAAGGGGGTGGTGGCGATGATGACAATGGCTTCCGTAAGTGGAAGTGAAGATGGGTATTACTGTATTAGGGTGGTACTGGTAGTATAGAAGGAGATGAGTTTTAATTACCCACTTTAGACAAGGTTTACAATTATGAAGCTTTTAGACCATGGGTGGTATTTAGGTAAAGTGTGGGTGGTGTTTAGGAGAAACCTTGATTATAGGTGCAGGGATACTGAGGAAACTAGGTAGCTAGGGGTGATTTACTTGATCTCAGCTAGACGAAGTTGGTAGTAGTCTTTGTATAACGACTTAATTATGAGAGTATTCGAAATTGGACTAGGTCCCTTTTTTTTGCATTTGAAGTTTCGTTGTTAAAAATATCTTGTTGTGTGCTTTTAATTTACTTTCCGCATTACAATTAGTATAACTAAAGTAATTACACTTGTACGTTAATCCAACACTTGGGTTGATCTCTATAGTTGTGTTCAGTTTCGAATTAATATTATACTACCAAGTATAATATTAAATTATACTACCAAGTATATACCTTGTCATTTGCTATCTTCTTGACAGTCTATGTCTATATTAGACCACGTAAGGTACCGGACTTATAGATGGATATCGAAAAGATTGTGGTGTACTTGGTACCCTTATTATTCCAGCGAAGGACTGGCGTGGATGTGCCTTCCTCTAGTGGTTCACACATTTTCCTCAAAAGTACTCGGATCTGGAATAAGAGTTAATCAAGTAAGTCATTAATTTGATATGAACGATTTCCTAGTGAAACATATGTTTAATGATTTAAAGCTAGTATAAAATTTTCGAAATATTACCTGAATAGGGAAACGAGATCCTACTTGACATGTTTTGTCTTCCAAACCATTGGATCAATGTTTGTTCCTACAAAGTGCTCATTAAGATTTCATACGCCGTCTTGTCAGTATGACACATTGCATTGATACTACCAAAGTACCATTAGCATTTTAACTAAATAATATTTTTTAGGATTTGTCAATATCCATTAACAAAGAGCTTTATCCAAAATATTCCTGATATACAAAATCTAATGTGAAGTTTTAGAGCATTGCTCGGTCAAACTCACAAGTGTTGCTATATCAAGATTGTTGTCAAATTTAGTTGTCAAAACTATATCTTGATTTCTAGTCTACAATTAGTTAAGTCTCGGTTTAGGATGGAGGTAGTTGAGAAACGAACCAGTCATCATTTGCGTTCTACCATTTGAAGGTGAAGATCAACCGAAGCTTTTGGAGAACTTCATCAACAAAAGTTAAGTGAAAACTGAATCACATATTTCTCAAATTATATTCACCTTTCTATCCTTGATACGATTGTCGCATAACTAATTAGACTAGCTTGCACAGACAAGAATTTCGAGTCGAGAACTAATTATTTAGTTTACGAATTTCTCGAAATATAATGACTATGCTTAATAAACATTTGTTCATACTTGATCAAATTTCGATGGAAAACAATTTATTGATCGGAACCAAATCATGATTCAAGTTTATCATTAGAAAATAGCCTGGAACAGTCAGGAATGTTTTGAATTGATTTAGAAAATATAGAACTACTATATTCGGAATACAAGACAGTGTTATCAGTCTTTCAAACTGAGAAAACTGTTATATGTCTGAAGCCGTATTACATTTACTTGTACACGTAGCGGAGTAGCTATATATCGACTTTCATATTTGTGTCATATGCATATTCGTATGTACATCATGAGAAAATCTATTTGTTTCGGGATCCGGATAGGTATGCATATTCGTATGCAAACCATTTTGAAACTGTGGTAAGGGAACCGGGTCAAAGTAATCAAACTGGTATGCGAGCCAATACAGTTCTATGTTCTAGAACAAGTTTAGTACCCAAACCGGTACGTGAACTGAAAAAGCTCCGTGAAGTCTGGAACAGGTAACTCTGGAACTTTGAGTTTCACCTAAAATTGCAAACCGGTACGGAATTGAAAAAGTTCTGTCAGCTCCGGAACTCGGTTATTGCTTATAAGTTTGCAAACCGGTCCGCGTATTGTGACTCAGCCGACTCACAAACGATTCAAGTAATTGTACCTTGTACATTTACCAACTATGTCGATTATGATTCAATTGCAATTAAATTATTTTAATGAAATGATTTGCATTTGATCAATTCTCTATTTAACACTAGACTCATTTGATCACATGATTGTGACTCAATATTAATGTCTTAGTGAACATGAAAATGAGTGTTAAGCTTTTAAAGTTCAAATCGGCTAGTTTCGGCTAACCATGTTGAACATAGTCTTTATACACGGTTCGGTTACAGTTTCCCTAACCAGAGTGTATATCTTTTATATGTGAATAAGATTCAAAGCTTTCATCTAACGGTGAATATTGTTTGCTTAGTTCCAAAGCTATCTTAGTTTAAACCTAAAGCAACATAGGCTTTGAAGTCTATATAAGGGGAACTCTTGGCAACAAGGATATTTGAATCCTGACACTACTTTTTGGTGTGTACTAGTTGTATCTAGAGTCGTCCTCTCCATAAGACCTTTTATGGTTTAGCAACTACAAAGACTTCATTGGGATTCGTGAAGCCAGGTCCAATTATCTTTTATCTTGATAACTCGAGTATCCTGATCTTGATTGTCTGTAGAGCTTGCTCTAACGATCAAGATAGATAGGAATCATCAAAGTTCTCTTCATCTCAGATTTTGTTGATTCCGCAAGTTTTATACTTGTGAGGTGGATAATAATCTAGGCTGCACTTTGGGTTGCATAAGTCCGAATTTTGAGGATAGCCAGACTTTTGTCAAGTTGCTATCGATTTCCATCAGCTGGATATTTCGTTTGATCTGATCATCCGTTTAGATCGTAAATCAGGAAATCAATCATAGGCTTATTATGTGGGAGGTAGATTTGGTTTAAAGTCCTTAATTGAGTTGAAGAAACTCTTAGTTGGTGAGAGACCGTCTAAGGGAATCAATTGCGCGGAGTCCTGTTGGGATTCAAGAGGCGTAAGGAGCACGACTGTACCTGAATTAGTGGGAGACTGAGTTCGGGCTCAACTACATTCCAGACCGAAGTTAATTGGTAGTAGGCTACTGTTTATAGCGGCTTAATACAGTTTGGTGTTCAATCTGGACAAGGTCCCGGGGTTTTTCTTCATTTGAGGTTTCCTCGTTAACACAATTTTTAGTGTCTATGTTATTTGTTTTTCCGCATTTTATTATTTATCTTTATAATTGAAATATCACAGGTTGTGCGTTGATCAATCACAGTAAATAGGTCTGACCTTGTTTGTTGGATAAGACTTGATTGATACTTGGATATTGGTCTTTGGTACCGTCCAAGAACTTTCTTTGTATTTAGGTTCACGGATTCAGTTCTGGAAACGTTCTGACAACAAGAGAGAGACAAAGATATAACTCTAGACACTTTCCTTGATTGAGTTTTTACTCTCGGAGTTGTGTTGAGTTAGTCCATACAGATTTCCTATGAAAAAGTTGGTGGTGTATTTTGGTACCCCTAGTGTTTTCATGAAGTTTTATAAATAATCCAAATATTATTTATCTTTCTCATTTTAATGAGTTCTCCTATGGCTACTCTATTTATGCAATTTATATCAAGAATTGATGAGAGAACTTCTTTGCAATCACCCTCTTTGGGTTTTCCTTCATCATCTGAACTCTCGTTATGGCGTTTGTAAAAAAATTGTAACAAAGTTCAAGATAACAATCTTTTAATATATTGAGCATATACCTGAGCCATAATTGAGGAAGCATCGATCATTATATTTTTTCCATAACTTATGCTCCAGATAATTCAATTTTGTCCATCAGAATTGATCGAAAAGCAAAAGGGATACCAATGGTTACCAGGATCCTATATACAACGTTGTCAATGTATATTGATATGTCGCTATCCGATTAAAGATACAACATTTTAAAGCTCAAAGAGTATCGGAACTGAGATACTGCGAAGATGAATCACCTTGACCATTTCCGCACAATATTTGATTCACCACTGAAGTTGCGTTCCTTATACCAGATCAATGTCAACCATTCTTGACCAAGCTTGTATTGTAAATTTAGAGTTGAAATTGAAGCTGCATTTCCCATACCAAATCAGTGTCTAAAATGCTTTAAAATTCTATGAAGTGGATATATCAAATACTAATTCATCATTTCCCATACTAAGCAATTGTTTCAATAATTCAATAGAATTGAATCTTTTAAAACGTTGAGTTAAAATAGAATAAAAAATATCAGTATACCAAATCATCAACGTTGACACTTTTATGAACATTTTCCTTGAATTCATTCATCTCAAAAAAAAAAAAAAATCTCAGCAAACCTTTATTTCTCCAATTCCTCCAGTGTATCTAATGCAAGATTCAAAAACATAAACTAAAATGAAATCAACCAGAGACGTAAAGTTACTTGATTCAATGAGCAACGGTTCGATATCTAGCTTCCATGGATTAAATTTAAGATTGAGCTATAACCTTGAACTTTGATGTTGCATTGATCTCTTTAAGTTAAAATACCTTTGTTCCATGGATATGATGTTTGAATTTTCAAATGATAGATGAAAGATTTCTTGTTACTTCTATTCCGTTTGCACTTGGACGATACAAAAAATGAGAAAATAAAAACCTAAAAATTAAATACACAACCAAAAACTAAAAAGCTAAAAGGATAAAGTTAAGACAAACTAGTGCCATATCAGCAGTGGGTTTGTGTTAGAGTATTGCTTGGTTGAACCCACAAGTTTGCTATCTCAAGCTTGTTGTCAATGTTAGGTGATCAAAACTATATCTTGATTTATAGCCTAGTAAGTCAAGTTTCGGATATATTAGAATTGTAGTTAAGTATCAGAGATCACCCTTGAAGACTGAAGATCAACAGATATATTTGGAGAACTTCTGTACCAGGTATGTGAAGACTGAACCATTCTATTTTACTCATTATACCATCATTCTATATATTGAGACTATGCTGTATGACTTATAGTAGATTCACAAAGAAGATGTTTCGAGTCAAGCTTGTCTTGTGAAAAATCTCGAAATATGATTTAGCTATTAGATGTTCAAAGGTCCTTAACAATATTAGTTCTATGAATTAATTTGCTGATTAATTAAAAATTGCCCATGCAAATGATTATATCACTTGGGAATGTTTCAAACATCATAAGAGAGAAATATGAACTAACTGAAATTTTTACTCAGGGTAGGTTCGCAAACCATAGATATCCGAGATATAAAAATACAAGAAGGTTGGCGGAGCAGTTCGCAAACCGCAAGTTCAGTTGTGAACAGTTCACCAACCTGGTTGGCGAATCGTGGTGAATTGATTTTATAAGTTGGATAAATTGGCTAGTAGTTGGCAAACCCGGTTCATGAACCATATCACCTCGACTCGTGATTGAACAATCCCTACGGTTGGAAATATGTTGTACCAACTGTCCCGATAATGTTTAGCAGATTCTTAAAGACTTATTATTTTAATATGTTTAGAATTGCTAGAACTCTCTTAAACACTTCTAAGAATTCATTGATCACTTAAACACTTATGTGTGTGAACCATGATTGATTTATTAAGCGTTTAAATGAACATCAAATAACTTTTAGTTCCTTGGATAACTTGCCAAACCGAACAGTCATTACACACGGTTCAGTAACCGAACCTATGTATATAGTCTTCTATTGTAGTTTGAAGACCTAATTTGTTTGCTTGATTCTCAAGTTATCTTAGCTTGAATTCTAAGCTAACCCTGGTCTTTGAAATAAATAGAGCATCTCTGTCAACTGGGAAATTCAATCCCTGACACCTTGTGTCCTAGTTGATTCTAGAGTCGCCTTTATTGACCTTTTAGGTCTACGACTATAAAGACTTCACTTGGGGATTCGTGAAGCCAGGTCCCCCTATCTTTGCCTTGATAATTCGTGAATCCTGATCTTGTTTTTCTGTTATCGAGGTTTTCATAATATCTTTCAGGCAAGATAGATAGTAATCACAAAGTTCTCTTTGTCCCTGACTTTGTGATTCCTCAAGATAGATATCTAAAGACGGATCTTAGTTGATCTTTCGACGATTGTTCTTGAGAGGTGGTTAAAAATATAGGCTGCTCTTCGAGAGTCATAAGTTCTGTATTTGTGAGGTTAGCTAGCTTGTATGTTGCAAACAGATTTCTATACCTTGATCTTTGATCTAAACGTAAATCAAATAGGTTATCTGTTAGAGGAAGATTGGTATCAAAAGTCTCCTCTTCGAATGAAACAACTGTTAGGCTGTAAATGACATCAGCTAAGGAAAGGAAGTGCGTAGAACCTTGCGAGGTTCAAGAAACATAAGAAGCTCGACTGTAACAGAATCGCTTGGAGGGTGGATTCGGTCTCAGATACATTCCAGTCCGAAGTCTGATAGTAGATTAATGTTTGTAGCGGCTTAATACAGTGTGATGTTTAATCTGGACGAGGTCCCGAGGTTTTTATGCTACTACGGTTTCCTCGTTAACAACATTTCTTGTTTCTTTTATTTTTCCTTTTCCGCATTATATTGTTTATTTTTATAACCAGATTTACACAGGTTTTTACGTATTCAATCTAAGTAGATACATCCATTTAATTGTAATCGATTACGAGACTAGTTTCTTGTAGAATTCCTATCTTCAAAGATAGATAACAAGTTTAATAGCTTGGATGAATTTCATTTGAATTATTTGGATACGACTAGATTGATCTTTGATATTGATTTTTGAGATCATCCAAGTACTCTGCTTAACAATCAGGTTCACAGACCGTGTGTCTATATTCATACTGATTGAGTAGAGGTTGAGATATTAACTCTATGTACATACTTTCAAGGATCATTAAGTTGGTCTACTTGTAATTGTATTAAGTTTTGTCTATACAGGTTGCTGAACGAAAAAAGTTGGGTGTATTTGGTATTCCATACGTTTTCAATTAGTATCAGAGCAGGCAAACACTGTTGACCTAATAAGTCTGTGTTTGTATTGATCCATTAAAAGGAATATCCTATGGGGAACTTCTTTGGAAGGTTTCCTTTGTTTACCTAATAATGTACACCAGAGGTCATTTGAATTTATTCAGAAACTCCTTTGTAGAAAATCATCCTCGATTTGTCTAGAAAGTCGCATTTCCATTGATACATGTAATCTCGGAACTGAGTCTAAAGAATTCAAAGGAAAAATTATTGCTCCCCAGGAAGGAGTTAAAAAGTCAAGGATACGTCTGTCAAGAGTATCAGGTAACGCAGTCTTAAAAAAATGTCTATCAAACTTTTTAAGAAATGCAACAGAGGAAGATCTATAGACGAAGATCTCTTCTTGGCTATAAGAGATACTCTTGAATTCTTGCACTGTCTTGCTGTGATCATGAACAAAGATGATTTCTCACGTTGTTCGTACTCTTAAATGTTGTGTCTCAATTGTGGACAGTCTGGACATGTCAAAATATCTTGTACAATCCCTAAAAGGAGAACTATCAAGATGGTGACAACTTTCACTTGTCAAGAAACAAAACTTATCAATCACTTCAAAGGGATGACTAATTCTAATAAAAACTGCATGATCAAGAATTCTAACTCTTTTGATTATGCTTCATGTACAAGAGATGATGACTTGTTAGAGCAATGCTCGGTCGAACCCACAAGTTTTGCTATCTCAAGCTTGTTGTCAATGTCAGGTGATCAAAACTATATCTTGATTTCTAGTCTACTAAGTCAAGTTTTGGATAGGTTAAAATTTCAGTTGAGTATAAGAGATCACCCTTGAAGATTGAAGATCGACGAAGACATTTGGAGAACTTTTGTATCAGGTATGTGAAGACTGAACCATTCTATTTTACTCATTATACCATCATTCTATGTATTGAGACTATGTCGTATGACTTATAGTAGATTAACAAAGAAAATGTTTCGAGTCAAGCTTGTCTTGTGAAAAATATCGAAATATGATTTAGTGATTGGATATTCAAAGGTCCTTAAAAATATTAGTTCTATGAATTAATTAGATCAATTGATAATTCCCCATGCAAATGATTATATCACTTGGGAATGTTTCAAACATCTAAAAAGAGAAATATGAACTTACTGAAATTTCTACTCATGGTAGGTTGGAAAACCAGTTCACAAACCATAGACATCTGAGATATAGAAATACAGGAAGGTTGGCGAACCAGTTCGCAAACCGCAAGTTCAGTTGGGAACAATTCACGAACCCGGTTGGCGAACCATGGTGAACTGATTTTATAAGTTGGATAAATTATTAGCAATTGGCGAACTGACTCGTGAACAAGCCCTACAGTTGGAAATCCGTTGTACCAACTGTCCCGAAAATGTTTAGCATATGCTGAAAGACTTATTATTTTAATATGTTTAGCATTGCTTGAACTCTCTTAAACACTTCTAAGACTTCATTGATTTTTCAAACACTTATGTGTTTGAATCATGATTAATTTCTTTGGTGTTTAGATGAACACCAAGTAGCTTTTAGTTCTTTGGCTAACTTGCCAAACCGAACAGCTATTATACATGGTTTAGTAACCAAACCTTATGTGTATAGTCTTTTATTGTAGTTTGAAGACCGATTTTTTTTGCTTGATTCTCAAGTTATCTTATCTTGAAGTATTAGCTAACCCTAGTTTTTGAAAACTATAAACAAAGCATATCTGTTAACTGGGAAAACTAAACCCTGACACTTTGTGAAAAAGCGGGGGTATAACAATCACACCCAATAATTCGTTCGGCAATGTGTATGGACTAAACTCCAATATAATTTCGAGAGCACCAACTTAAAAGTGAGACTCAATCAAGAAATATATCAAAGAGCTTTATCTCTTTCTCAATACAATCAGCAAGTCGAACAAATAGAAATCTGTGATCCTGATTGTGAGAATAACTTGGACGATACCAAAGACCAATGCCCAAGTGTCAATCTAGTTCTATCCAATAAACAAGGTCGGATTTATCAACTGTGATTGAATTACGCACAACCTGTGATATTTCAATTATATAAACAAATATAATGCGGAAAAGAAATAACACAGACACCAGAAATTTTGTTAATGAGGAAACTGAAAATGCAGAAAAACCCTAGGACCTAGTCCAAATTTGAACACCACACTGTATTAAGCCGCTATAGACTCTAGCTTACTACAAGTTAACTTCGGACTGGAATGCAGTTGAGCCCTAACCAAGTCTCACACTGATTAAGGTACAGTCGCATTCCTTACGCCTCTTGAATCCCAGCAGGACTCTACGCACTTGATTCCCTTAGCTGATCCACCCACAACTAAGAGTTGCTATGACCAAAATTCGAAGACTTATACGCAAATCTGTCTCCCACAGATAAGTCTATTCTTGGTTTGGTTTCTGTCTTAAGATAAATCAAGGTGAACATGAAACTCAACTAGTACCCCGGACTTATACTCCCGAAGAGTATCCTAGAAATATCAGTCACCTCACAATAACCCAACTGATTAACAAAAAAAGTTATCGCGGAATCACAAGAGTCTGGGACGAAGAACTGTTGTGATTACTTTTTATATCTTACCTATCGGAGATAAATCTAGAGTAAATCTTAGAGAAGATAAAACTCAATACGATAGAAAAAGTAAGATCAGAATAAGCAACTACAGAGAAAATAGTTGGATCTGGCTCACGAATCCCAAATGAAGTCTTCAAGTCGTTAACCTAATAATGGTTTTAGAAAACCTAGGTTAAAGGAGAATCGACTCTAGTTTGCAACTAGGAAACACGAAAGTGTCGGAATTAGATTTTCCAGTTGCTAGAGTTCTCCCTTATATAGCCTTTCAAATCAGGGTTGCTTACAATCAAAGCTAAGATATCTTAGCAACAAAGCATTCCATATTCACCGTTAGATGAACTCCTGATTTAGGATTCAAGCTAAGTCTGCTTAGAAATTAAGTAATTAATCTCCACCGTTAGATGGTCTTATCTTGTTACACACAAATGAAATATACTTATATTTAGATATGGGTAACTGTACCTAAACGTGTATATTAGGTTGGCTCAATAACGGTTAACCGTAGTTAGCCATACGAACACTTTTTTCTTAACCAAATTCATCTAACACTTCTGGATCAAATATGATGATCAATCAATCATGATAGATAACCAAATGAATCTAAATATATTTCAAGAGAGTTGTTCAAATGTTCATCATCTTATATGAATATTTATATGAACCATTTGAAACAAAATCGGTTTGGTTTGTAATTGTACAAAGTACTTATACAAGAACCAATTCATGAACATAATGTCACGGTTTGTAAAACTAGTTCACATACCTTAATACATTCAAGTTTCAGGGACTTAAGTACGCAAATGAATCCTGAGTTCATGAGTATGAAAATCACACTTTACCGATTTTAGAACATAACCGCTCTGTTCACAAACTGAGTACGAGAATAAGAGTTCCGCACTTTGGCTTTGTCCAGCAGTTCGCAAACAACATATGCGAACATGAGTTCCGGACTTGGCCTTGTCTATCCCATTCGCAAACAAGGTACGCGAACATATGTTCCGGACCTTTTCACAGGTAAACAAATTCGCGAACAATAGTTTCGGACCTAAACTAGACTTGCAGAGTAAGTATACAGAGTATACAACCTGTATTATATCCAGACATGGTAGTTCTAAAACTCTCATTTAATCATTGAAACATCCCTGGAAGACAACAATGATAATCTCACACGTACCACTAGCTTCAAGTAATTTTCAAGTGATTAATCGATCAATACAAAACTTTCCAAGTCGACATCGAATGATTGTCTCACACAAATCATATAAGATGTTTTAAGGTAATTTTAACATGATCATCTTTTGACTTAATATTTAGTTTCCAACAAAGAAATTGTCTCCAACTAAACTCGTCAAGAATACGATGAACTTAGCTAAAGCTAAAAGCTTCCAACACATATTTCGAGAAATAGATAAGCGAGATAAACTCGTCTCGAAATATCAAATGTCTATAATGTAAATGTCTATATAGCTATACGACTTAGTCTCATTAGAAGATATAATAGAATAAACTTCTAAGTGATAGATAAGTTTTAGTCTCCATATACCTTTTGTTGATGAAGTTCTTCCAAG
Source organism: Papaver atlanticum (assembly GCA_023531105.1). Lineage (NCBI taxonomy): Eukaryota > Viridiplantae > Streptophyta > Magnoliopsida > Ranunculales > Papaveraceae > Papaver > Papaver atlanticum. The sequence goes on along the minus strand of JAJJMB010004448.1, from coordinate 1,888,503 downwards.
ATCTTCAGTAGATCTTCTTCTTCAATTGGTGAAAGTCGTGAAGTCTAAAGCTCAATTACACACTTCTATCCTAATCCGAGACATAGCTATAATTAGACTAGAAATGAAGTATATAGTTTTAATCAACTAAACTTGACAAACAAGCTTGAGATAGCAACACTTGCGAGTTCAACCGAGCAGTGCTCTAACAATCTACCCCTTTGTCAATTTTAGTGACAAAACTATCAATACATATGGATTACAAAATAAATAAACTTTGTAGCGTCCAAGGTAGTTAATATCGCGTATCAGTCTCGTATCGGCTGGGTCCGATACACCTATACAAAAGATAATATCGGTTTTTATCGGTGATACATCATTTAATATAGAATTTCAAATAATTATAAAACCATAATAAAAAATAATAAGAATCATACACATATCTAAAATTTCCAAAATAAAAGGTGGTTTATTAGCCAGCGTTGTGATTGTTGTCCCATTATGCCGGTAAATCTTTTTTATTATCCTTCATATTTATCTTTTATATTTCCCTGCCTTGCAATCTAAATATGGTTTCCATCTTATATCTTACCATATAGTCATTGATTTTATATTATAAATATATTAGGTATTTTTACCTTCTCCAATTGACATTGTACTTTTTTGTAAAGACTAAATGCATGTTGATGAAAAATTTATTCACGAAACCGATATTATCGGTGTACAAGTAAAACCGATATATCGGTCTGTATCGGCCTGTACAACTGATAATATCGTTCCGTCTTTGTATCGCCGATATTTTCGATATCGTATAGGTATTTTCCGATATCCGATAAAAACCTGTGATATCGGCCTGTACAACCGATATTGACTACCTTGGTAGCATCTGATCCATCATGCTTGATTTCCTTGGCTCTTCAACTTCCTTGAATTCTTCTTTACTTCAAGTTCTCCATCGATTATGAATGTGTTCAACTCAGCATCATTGTTGTTGAAGATCCATAGCCATAACAGTATGAAAACGAAAGTTCTCAAACATTGTTATACAGTGTCATAGTATTATTATATTGAATCAAAGTCCAATTGCATCATAACTTTGAAATAATACTATGGTGATATGTATCACTGCCCCTTAGTCAATACTTTCATCTCATAATGAAAACCACTCCCCCTTACATAATGATCCGTAAACCATATGTATGTAGTGTGAACTACCAAATAATTCTCCCCCTTTTTGTCAATATTAATTGGCAAAGGTACGAAAACTATGGGATCATAATGAATTCTCAAGAGATAATTCATGACTAAAAGAGAACATATCAACTTTTTTTCGATGATTTCACATATTCAAAACTTAGTGTATTCATCAAGGAGTTTATAAAGATACAAGTTAACTCATACAAAATTCCACAACCGCTCTCCCCACAAAGATATGACAATTAAGCACAAGTTCATTTAAGAAATCCCCACCATTTGATGTCATTCCCAAAAGAACAACATGAGCGACCTTACTTTTACGAGAAAAGAAGGATTTCTTTGGATGTTAACAAATCACATGGATTTGTATCTAATAAACTCGAGTAAATTAACCACAAGAAGATCTTATTGATTAATTTAGCCAGAAATCACTCAACATAAGAAAACTTACAGAATCAATACAGTAATTTCACATAAAAGTGGATCAGGGAAAGATCAATCTGCGGAATTTTCTCAACAAGTTCATTATATCTTTTATCAATATTTGCATAGAGACATAATAGACTTAAATTTTGAGCATATATGAGATAAGCACAGTTCACGAACGTAAGATTAAATACTGCAAGATCATCTTCCAAATAACTTAGAATTTAAATAAATAAATTTAAAAACATTGCAAGATGAAAATCGTTGGTAATAGCTATGTGAAATCAAAATATTTGCTATACTAAACCCTAGTTATCCTTCTTAATCATAAGAATAAATTCTTACAAGAAGTTTCCTAGGAAACAAAACGAAGAGACAAACTTGTAAGAAACAAACTCGTAAAGAACATACAAGATGATATTCCCTTAGAAGGTAGGATCAATCTTTTTCGCACGTATTTACACCAAGAATGGCTACAAAAGGCGTATAAAAAAAATTTCTTAACAAAGAAGAAAATACAAAGTCATTAACGGCCATGCACCGTAGTTCACATTAGAGGATTGTGAACATTCAAGAATCCCAGAGTAACGCGTACTACTGCCCATTCTTGAACTTTCTTCTTTGTGATTCACCAACAAAATTCTTAAAAAAACAACTACAAATGAGCTTAGAAGATAAGTACTCCAAGAATCCAAGTGCCCAAGTCCAAGAGAAGTGGTACAAGTGTGACAAAATGGAGCAAAACACTCAAAAAACAAGAGACGGGACAAAGACCAATATTAGCTCATCCAAATTCAGGATTTCTCATCACCATTTTGAAGGTAATTCAAATAGAAAGAGAATGCAAAAGAATGAGGTCATTCTGAGTTCAGACGAAGAAGTTACGACCAAAACAAGTTGTCAAATATTGACTTCTACATGCCAGTTCGCAAACGGGTGTAACTTAATTTCGTGAGCCGGAGTTGTTCACAAACGGTGTTCGCGAACTGAAGTCCCTGGATTTTAATTTTAAATGATGGTACGCATACCTGGTATCAGTACCATGAAGGCCAAACATCCCGAACTACTATTTTCGAACCTGAACATTTAAGAACCTTAAACACAAATCAAGTTAGGTAGACATGAACGATACACAAGGTACATGGATCATGATAAGCACTTTAAGCAAATAATAAAATCATAAATCTTGATCAAGTTTATAGACATACCTTTTTAGAAGAATCCAATCAAATTCTACAGTCTTACCAAAAATTCAAAATCTTACCCAACATAATATGTGCGCCCCAATTCTTGTGCTTCCCTCACTATATACATAGTATACCGAAATTAAAGCTTTCAGTCTGATGCAGCAAATATTAGTGAAAAAAATATATAAAAAAAAGATAGCTTGTTTAGCATTCGAATTATTCGAAGAATTTGATTTCCCAATAAAAATCATGAATTGAACTTTTACAAGTTTAATAAAATAAATTATACTAACCAAAATCAATTGTTTAGAATAATAACTTGAAGATTCTTAAATAGGATTGAAAAAACCCTAATGTACAGCAACAAAGGAGGGAAACAATCCAAAATCAATTTAAATTCAAATTTTTTATGTTCTGGCAAATTCGAGTTTACCTAAAATAATGAAAGTACTACTGAAACAACACTACATGCTACAAACGGTGATCCAAACGGACTCAACAACGAAGAAGTTATTAATCACGGGGAAAAAAGAGACATTTGAAGCCCTAAAGAATGGAATTTGGTTAAATACTGATAACCATGTAAATCTATATATACACATGTCTTGATCTTTAGCTCGTTTCACATGAAAATGGACCCATGTTAAGCTAAATTACGACATTCAGACCTTTAGCCTCCGAATTGGGGATGAGTATTTGGCCCGAAATCCGTGGATTCGATCCGGACCAACTGCATTTTTACGGATGGGTGCCCAAACCGTTCTACTAATGTAATTGATGCATATGCAATTTTTAAAATCCAATGGACTTTGGATTAGGTGTGTGTGCAATCTTAGAAATCCATTGGACATCCGCACCTTGTACTTTTATAAACTATGGGGTTAGTTTAGTATGTTTAATAGACCAATATATATCAAACTTATCTCCTCACAAGGTAGTCAATATCAGTTGTACATGCCGATATCACAGGTTTTTATCGGATATCGGCAAATACCTATACGATATCGAAAATAACAGTGATTCAAAGACTGAACGATATTATCGTTGTACAGGACGGTACAGACCGATATATCGGTTTTACTTGTACACCGATAATATCGGTTTAGTGAATAAATTTTTCATCAACATGCATCTAGTCTTTACAAACAAGTAAAATGTCAATTGGAGAAGGTAAAAATCCCTAATATATTTATAATATAAAATCAATGACTATATGGTAGGATATAAGATGGAAACCATATTTAGATTGCAAGGCAGGGAAATATAAAAGATAAATATGAAGGGTAATAAAAAAGATTTACCGGCATAATGGGACAACAATCACAATGCTGGGTAATAAACCACCTTGTATTTTGGAAATTTTAGATATGTGTATGATTCTTATTATTTTTTATTATGGTTTTATAATTATTTGAAATTCTATATTAAATGATGTATCACCGATAAAAACCGATATTATCTTTTGTATAGGTGTATCGGACCCGGCCGATACGCGGTATTAACTACCTTGAGTAAGACGATCTCCTGGTGTTGAATTGTGAGTTCATGATTATTTATTTTTGTGAGAAAAAATGGGTGTTTATATCAATCAATGATATGGATGTAGTCGGGTTCTTTAACGAGCGAAACACCAAGTTTTCTACGTTATATTTCAACTAGTAACTACTGTACGAAGCCAATTCTTGAAGTAGCTAATCCATATCATCTCATTTGCTCAAATCTTTGAAGTAGATAATCCATATCATCTCATTTGCTCAAATCTTCGAAGTAGCTAATCCATATCATCTTATTTGCTCAAAATTTTGAAGTAGCCAATCTTAGATTTCAACTATTGTACAAAGCCAATCTTTGATATAAATCTTAACAAAGACATGAGTAAAACATGATTGAAGCAGTGGAGGATGGGTAGAAGAATTCCTAAAAAAAGATCTACCCTGTTACGGAGATTCATGATTTATATGTAGTTGTTCATAGTCATACAAGTTTCAATCTTCAATCAATCGCTTCGATCGTAAATTAACTTGATAGTATTTTTGTGATTCACGGAGTTGTTCAATTTTGAATCAACCGCTTTTATGAAAACTAGGGTTCTTTGGAAGAAGAAGTAAACACTAAACAACGATGGAGTCTTGGGAGTTAGGCAAGTGATTACTGGCCGATTAACTAAATAAGAGTAAGGGCTATGGGGGTGGAGAGTCTCTTTCGAAATGAGAGAGTTTATCAAATTTGATCAAATTAGGCCCTACTATGGGTAGAGGGGAACCCCCTTTCACCCCAAACTTGATCACCTTCTCTTTCATTCGAATGAGTGAGTGAAAGTCTTCCCTATACGGCTCTTTATTTTTCGTTTGAGAGGAAGTAACACATACGGCACTTTGTATGCCGTTCTAAATTAAAATGGAGTATATACGGGGGACCAAATCCCGTTGGGGAAGAATATGGGGTATATACGGGTGACCAAACCCCGTTTGAATAGAAGATGCAGTTAATGGTCAGACGTTTTAATAGGTTTTAAAATTTAAAACTTGAAAATAAATTCCGGCATTTGTAAACTTTAGTTTTTTTTATTTTTTTAAAATTCAAATTTTTCCTAACGACACATAATTAGCCGTACAGCCATACAGTGTTTAATGTTCTATATCCCATGGTAGAAATGACACTCTATCACACAAACTCTCATTCATTTTGAAAGGGATAGAGTGTTTTTAGCACTCTATCCCATAACCCTTGCTCTAAGGGTGAGGTTGGGATTTTATACATATTTGCTTCTTTTCATTGGTTTTCTGTTTGACCAACAATTGACTTTAATTTTGCCAATTTCCTTCCCTCCTCGAATCCATTCTTTCCTTCCTAATAATAGGAATCATTTAATTGAGCATGGATACTTAATAGAAGATACCTAACGTGAATGGTGGAAACAAATAACAATCATTTTTCTAAGTTGGTGGGAAAATGTGGAAGTCCTAAAGTTGACATGCGTTTTCAAATCTGAATCAAACTGTATTTCTATTATCACGATAATGGTCGATACAGTAACCACACGATCAAAATCGCTTTCTCACCTAATTTCTCCCTACAATTATCTAGTTTCCCTGTATTACACTGATTCATCCAAGATTTCTGATTCAATCATATTCAACATTTCCACATAGATAAAAATTAACTATAATGTCTTGAAATTGACATACAAATACACATGTTGAGATTCGTCAATGGATTTTATATTTAAAAAAAATCTTCAATTGATGTGAACTCAATATGTCAGTAGAATATAAAAATGTATATAAGTATCACAACTAACTTACTGAGATGATCAAGACACACAATGATAGTACATAACGGAAAATATGCCTTTGAACTTACATGCACTGGTGGTGTTCAATAGCACTCAAGACTAAACAATAATCCACAAGTCCAAAGTGATTTTGGGAACAAAGTTGTCTTAGAAGTGTTTATGAGAGTTATAACAAAAAAGAACATAATCATATAGAATAGTGCGTGACCTTCTGCTAATACTCAACCTGTATAGGTTTGCAAACTGCTGGCAGTTCGCGAAGTCAGTTTGCAAACCTGGCAGTTCGCATAGTCAAATTCAATGGGTTTGCAAACCTAACTCAGTTATGGAACTCAGATGTAAAGGGTTCGCAAACTGGGTTTTCAAACGTCGACGGTCCGCGGAATTCAGATTGAGTTAGGTAATTCATACAAGTATACGTACCTTGCGCCAAGCAACTATAAATCTTTCATAATCCAATTTGAAACGTTCCCAATAGCCATAAACAATATGTATTATTTATTGGGCGATTTTCTTATGATCAACTTGAAACAAAAATAGTTTGTGAACAAAAATTGTCTTAATTAAGATTTCTTAGGATCTGTGAACATCCATTGCATGCGTGAATCATATTTCGAGAGTTTAACAAAGACAAACTTGAACTCGAAATTTCTTTTTTTGCAATATTAAATCTACTAAAATCATATGACATAGTATCATAATATAAAACGGTATATGCCGTGAGTAAATAGGATAGGTCAGTCTTCACATACTGTTTTGTTGATGAAGTTCTCGCAAATGTGTTCGTTTTTTATTCAGTCTTCAATCTTTGAGGGTTATTCAGTAATGTCTGATACTCAACTACCATAATGTAATCCTAGTCCAAGACTTGATTTTAGTAGACTAGAAATCAAGATATAGTTTTGTACATCTAACATTAACAACAATCTTGAGATAGCAAAACTTGTGAGTTTGACCGAGCGATGCTCTAACAATTTCATATCTCGAAAAAAGTAAATCGAAGGACTAAGAAAGATACAATGTTAAAGTGAATGATTACAAACATAATATATAATTAAAGAATATATACCTAGATACATCTGAAAACATTTCAACACCAATCACTTCCTGCAAGCACCGATAACTGACACTAGCAACTCCGCAAATGGCCAAGCTGACATTTTTAAAAGAAATAAAACCCAATACTCAACAAAATAAGTAAAATGAGCCGGCACCAATTTTCAATTCAGATGAACCCCATCAATAAGTTTATGCAATTGTTGGATTAACTTTCCAATTGATTCATCAATATCAGGAAACAACCATCATATTCTTTGACTTACCTTCACAGAGAAGGCTACATGTATGCCTCGATGGAGTTACTTAAACAACTGGTGAGTTTTTTTTTCATAATTTCTCCAACCCATCGACTGAGATCTTTCTAATGTCTGTAAACAGAAAGGATATACACGAAAGGTAAAAATACTATTTTGACTAGACATATAATTTAACATAATGCACAAGACATATTGAAGGTTTGTACGCATTTGTTTGAATTGGATTTCAAAATATAATTCATGAGAGTTTCTGAAAAGGAGAGGGTACCAAGTACACCACCAACGTTTTCGTTCGGAAACCTGTATGGACAAAACCTAATATAATCACAAGTAAGTCAAAGCAAAGACCCTTAAATAAGATTGTATAAGGAACTTTTCCGTTTCTTTTCCGCTATCAATATTTTAATCTAAAATTCGTGAACCTGCATTGTTTAGAAGAGTTCTTGCACGATCTCAAAATTCAATATCCAAGCTCAATCTGTATTCGAATTAAGAGGATCAGAATTCTAACAAGTATGAAACTTGCAATCTATATTTCAAGATACGAATTCAACAAAAACGAGTCTTGTTTTTTATCTCAATTAATAAGGGCTTAAACTATCTAGATTGACTATGTATTACTATAAAGATAAAACGATATAATATGGAAAGGTAAAAACACAAGATACTAGAAATTTTGTTAATGAGGAAAACTGTACCTGAAGACCCCGGAACTTAGTCCATCTTTGAACACCACACTGTATTAAACCTCTACAGACACATGCCTACTATCAGACTTCAGAGTGGAATGTAGTTGAGACCGAATTAACCCTTCAAGCAATTCAAATGCAATCATATTTCTTACGTCTCTTGAACCTCACAAGATTATATGCACTTGATTTACTTAGCTGACGTCCTTTATAGCCTAACAATTGCTTTAACCTCAATGAAGACTTTCGAGATAAGCCTATTTGATTTCCCTTTTGATTTTTCGATCTAGGTTTGGAAATCTGTCCGCAGTAAAAAAAATCCAGCAAACCTCACGAATCCGGAACACTTATACTCAGTTATCTGAGAAGCCTGGATTACTAACCACCTCTGAGGCACAATTCAAACAACTCAAAGAAGAGTATATATATATATATATGGGAATCACAAAATTTGAGATGAAAAGAACTTTGTGATTTTTGTATATCTCGTTCCTGATCTGAGATTAAAACCTCAAAAATCAATAAGAACAAGATCCAGATACTCGAACTATCAGGTACAAAGATAGTTTGACCAGGTTTCATTAATCTCTACATGAAGTCTTCAAAGTCGTAACTTAGAATATAATTCTTTGAAGAACCTAGGTTATAGAAGACGACTTTAGCTTAGCAACTAGGATACAAGAGTGCCAAAGATAAAGAAATCTTGTTGCAATAGTCTCTCTATTTATAGATTTTCATGTCTCTAGGTAAATTTGAATTCAAGATAAGATAACTTGAGATTCAAGTAAACATTTTCTTAGTTTAGACCAAGGTAGTTAATATCGCGTATCGGTCTCGTATCGTCCGGGTCCGATACACCTATACAAAAGATAATATCGGTTTTTATCGGTGATACATCATTTAATATAGAATTTAAAATAATTATAAAACTATAATAAAAAATAATAAGAATCATACACATATCTCGAATTTCCAAAATACAAGGTGGTTTATTAGCCAGCGTTGTGATTGTTGTCCCATTATGCCGGCAAATCTTTTTTATTATCCTTCATATTTATCTTTTATATTTCCCTGCCTTGCGATCTAAATATGGCTTCCATCTTATATCCTACCATATAGTCATTGATTTTATATTATAAATATATTAGGGATTTTTACCTTCTCCAATTGACATTGTACTTGTTTGTAAAGACTAGATGCATGTTGATGAAAAATTTATTCATGAAACCGATATTATGGGTGTACAAGTAAAACCAATATATCGGTCTGTACCGGCCTGTACAACCGATAATATCGTTCTGTCTTTGTATCGCTGATATTTTCGATATCGTATAGTTATTTTCCGATATCCGATAAAAACATGTGATATCGTCCTGTACAACCGATATTGACTACCTTGGTTTAGATGAGACAGTTATTAGGAATTCATGTAAGTATGTGAGAAGTCCGTCTTGAAATTACATAGAAGAATATATATTCATTATGGTCTAGGGTTCCGTGCACAATGATGGTTTGCAGTGGCTCAATATCCTTTGAACATATAAGCACATAATGGTATTCAATAACAATCAAGACTTAACCAATGATCCACAAACACATAGTGATTTAGAGAATAAAGTTTGTCTTAGAAGTGTCTATGAGAATCATAGCAAAGTCGAACATAAACGTGTAGCATAATACTTTTACTTCTGCTATACTGGAACTGGGAAGGTGTGCAAACCTCTAACAGTTCGCGAAGTTAGGCTTCATGGGTTCGCAAACCGGAACAGTTCGCTAAAGTCAGGCCACAAAGGTTTGTAAATCGAGTTTGTGGTCCCTTTAATTTTCTGTAAACTAAGGACAAATACAACTTTATTATTGGTTTTGAAATATTTGAGTCCCACTATTCAAGTTCCGAACTATGAAAAAATTAGAAGTCAACGGTTAACTAATGAAATGGAATTTGCCTTTACTAGAAATGACTTCACAAAATTCAAATTTAAAATAGCTACCTAACAAATAGTAAGTAATAATTATGGGAATGAACTCATCTAAAAGATTTCATTCTAACAATTGTAACAAATGTGCCAAGAAATAAATCGTATGTAAAGATAACATTGTATACGGGCCAAGCATACTCCCCGACCATCACATCCAGTACTCTTAAGCACCTTAATGAATCAACAACCTTGAATAACTTATTTCTAGTAATAACTCGTGCTATTGATTTTTTGGTAAAAAAAAAAAACTCGTCCCACATTGTTAAGCGCCTAAATTACTTCTAAAAACTACACATACTACTCAGGCTCCATTGAGTGTCGCATAACAGACCACATGACAAATAAGCGGCAGTTGACCTCACATTTCACAACCGTGGCTTGTTTTTGAAAACTTGCAATCCTAAATGCAGTACAACTATTAATTCATATTCACATCCATGATAACCAAAACTCATTCGTAATACAACTACTAAGCTATAGATCATTCAAATTATTCAAAGACAATGATTGAGATATGTACCTCTGCAGTAAAGAATCATCTCTATCACCAAGAAATTTTACATCATAAGCACAAAACAAGGACAAGGTCTAACAATTTACCAAAGATTCTTGCTCATTCATACTTGACCATAATATTAGATGTCTTTGTATCTCTTGAAATTTTCTTTCTCCTCACTTTCTATAACCACATCCTCAACAACATCATCTTCGTTGATATTTTCAAGCTCTTCTTCTTCTTCTTCTCCGTCCTGCGAATATCACAATTACAATCAAAATCAATGAAACCAAAAATTAACATCCTTAATTGGTTCATCCTCGTACATGAGAATTCAACAAATCAGTTCAAAAAGCTCGGGATTACAGAAAATTAGCAAAACCTAATTGAAAATTTTGGGGAAGAAGGAATCTCTACTGGTTGATTATTTGAAACTATACGAAGTGACTCTTGATTACAATTTCAACGATATTTATTTTATAAAACTCCAATAAATTGGAAATTAATATATTTTAGCATCATCTTGTTCTCATGGTAATCTAGATACCTACAACAAAAATGAGCAAATCCTAGGCATATAACCAAATCACCCATCACTTTGAAGGCAGCAGCTAAAAATCAATGGTTGAAAATCGACTAGATACATGGTATGGTTATTTGTTGGGGGAATGCACTCATATTTTCTTGAAAAATTGGGAAAATGCCCCAATACGGGGTGCTTAGAAATAGTTGGGAAAATTCCCCATTCCGTTGACGTTGCCATCCAACCCAGTTAAGTCACTTGTGTAAGGCCACCATCACCAACAGAACCACCATCAAAACCGACGACGCCGCCACCTGAACCTTAAATCCAAAATCCTAAATGTTGAGGGGTGAATTTAGTTTTGGTTCTACCCGTCCTAGCTACACCAAGTGATCTCACTTTACCAAGAATAGTAAGAGAGAGAGTTGCCTTTCCATTGTACCTTGTCCTTCTTTATATAGACTTTCCCAAAAGTCTCTCCTTTTATGACATCATGACACATGTCCTAGACCTCCTTAATTACTCCTAATGCCATTCCTTAATATAACCTCTTCCTTATTTGTTAATTCCTCCTTTATCCCTCCTATCTCATGGGTATTTTCTTATTGGACTTGGTCCCAGTCCCCAAGTCCCCACTTCTCATACTAGGCTCACCTCCCTTCCTAGGGGCACCTTGAACCCGTTAAGGGGTACCATGTTTCATGTATCAACATTAGTCCCCTGACTAGGGCTGGCAACGAATAGCCGAAATCCGAGATCTTTTTCCGAAAATCCGACATCCTATAGGATTTAATCCGACATATCGGATATCGGAATCGGATATTCTATCGGATTTTACCTCTTAACCCTATCGGAATCGGAATAGGATGCTTCCGTTAGGTTAATATCCGACATCCGATAGCCTAGAGCTGTACTTGTAATTTCCTACCCTTAGGTATTATTTATCGACTGTCGTAGAACCTAATACTCTCTACTTCTCTACTGAATCCCTATTCTCTAGTCTCTCTTACTAGTGTTTTTTCATTCTAAAAAACTCAACACAGAAGAGATTCGAGAAGTTTGAGAAGATTGAGAGAGAGGAACTGAGTGACTGAGTGATCTACATCTATTTGATCAAGAAGTTTGATGATCATAGACTCTCAGAGAAGTAAGTCATGAATCTAATCTATTGTTTCAAAGTTAGGTTTCTTTTTTCCCCCAAATCGATTGCATATTTTGATGTTTAATTTTGATGTTCTTCTAATCTAATCAAAACCCTAAGTAAGTCATGAATATTCTGTGTTTAATTTTGAGATTCTGAGAATCAATTTTTTCCAGAAAAAATTAGGGTTACTAATGCATTTGTAGCATTTCATCCTGGTTCAGCATGGAAATATCTTGATCAATTCTTCATCGGGTATTTAAAAGATTATCAAGTTTCTGAAGTTTCTAAAGATTATAGGAAATTGGTTTCTGAATTCACTAAAGCTGGTTTATATGAGAAAAAGGGTCATGGGGTTGTAATTTCTATGATTGTTATTGTGGTTTTTCTGTTTCTAAGTGTTTATGGTATTTTAATGTCTGATAATGTCTGGGTTCATCTTGGTTGAGGTGGAATGATGGGGTTTGTATGGATTCAAAGTGGTTGGTTAGGTCATGATTCAGGACATTATCAAATTATGTCATCACCTGAGTATAATCGATTCACTCAAGTGCTTACTGGTAATTGTTTATCTGGGATTTGTATTGCTTGGTGGAAATGGAATCACAATGCACATCATATTGCTTGTAATAGTTTTGATTTTGATCCAGATCTTCAGCATATGCCATTTTTCGCCGTGTCTTCGCAGTTTTTTAACTTGGGTATTCACTAAAATAACTGAAACCATTGAAACTAGTAGACCCATCACGTGTAAACTGATGAATGTCATTTATTCCAGCAGGAAAAGTTTGGCATGTCTCCTTTCTTAGCTCTAGTAACTCCTCCAGGAACCCATGCTCATTTAGCTCCATCACTCTCTCTTTCTCTGAACACTATCAAAGTTACACCTATGAGTTAGTTGATGAAGTAAAGTGTAAGTGAGTGTATAAGAACACAGAGAGAGAGAGGGAGTTCAACATATATATGTTTTTTTTCTTCTGGATTTCACTGCTTGTCACAGCTCTGAATATCTTCTTCTTGATGTTGGTATTAATTTAGAAGTCAGAGTTCTCTTTGTTGAGTATGCATTCAGTAGAGTATGCAATTTCTATCTTAGATTGGGTTTCTTATATGAATGAATGAAAATTACAAAGTGCAGATGAAATTCTTGCTTCTTCACTATTGCTTAGTTTAGTTGCTTCTTCTTTTTCTTTTCTTGTTTTGATGCTGCCATCTACTGTTGGTTATATGTGAATGAATCAAACAAGGATGTTATAGCGTCTTGTTTCTATGAGTGAATGCTTATTGGTATTACAAGTTTGTTGGTATTCATGTTATGCTTTAACTCAGTAACTACTTTTTCCGTAAGGGTACTAAGTGATGGAAGTGTTGGTACAATGGAACTGATGACAATATAATTACATTGAATTGCTTGACTTATCATTCCCTTTGCTGGTGTCATCTTTGTTGTTGATATCTATGTACTGTACATGTTTAATTTCCGCGACAAGGATTCGGCATCCTCAATTAACTGGCACCCCCGCTGGCAATGTTGCAGAACCATAGTTCCTTAAAATTATGTTAGTTCTACAAACAAAGTAAGTGTAACTACTGGTGTTACCCAAGTTTGTTTCCACAAAACATAAGTTGTTGCCTCTTTGAGTAAATCAGCCGAGTTGTTTCCAGTTGTAGGAATGAATTGATACCCCAGAAAGTTGCTAACTGCAGCTGTGATTTTCTTTGTGTCTTCTAATACCCACTTTGCTTTTCTTTGATTAAGTATTTGTCCATCTACTTCTAAGCACTGTTGATTGTTTTTGAATGCAGATATGGAAGTTGCCGACTGAAGTTGATGCAATGATGCAACATGCAACCAGGCAGACAAAGAAGTTGACATTGTTGTTTAGTCAATTAGTCTGTTACAAGAAGACATGGTTTTTTCTTTTTTGCTGTTGTGTACTTTAGTTTGCAAACTGTTTGTAGTTTTTTTTTCATGTGTGATGTGACTGAGAGACTGGGAGTAGTGTTTGTGTAGTTTATCTTTCAGGTTACACTGAACAAAAAACTCTTTACTCTGTTAAATTATTAAATTTTCAGCATTTGCTTATGTTCCCACAAAACCGGATTTTAACGGATAAAAATCCGATATCCGATAGCTTAACTTTAACCTTATCGAATTGGAATTTTTGGGTTCCGCCGGATGTTATCGGATATCTGCTAACCCTTAACCTTAACCTTAACCTTATCGGTATGGCCAATATCCGGTGGATATTTATCCATTGACAGCCCTACCCATGACTATTGGGTTATTAGTCATAGGATTGTTGAGTACCCCCCCCCCCTTTATTGACTCCATGATCATGTGCGATGTTTTACCTTCTTGTATCGTACAAACTTTTCCTCTTCTTTTCAGTTTCTGACAGTTACTATTCCCTTCGCATAACCGCCACGTTCAGGCCTTGAGGCTCCCTATATATAGACATGTTGATTTATTTTCCCTTTATTTTTCTTCTCCCTTTCTTACTTTTAAATACACACATACACTCGCCATGTCCAGTAGTTCCACCAGCAGTTCGTCTGAAGAATCTGGCAAGTCTGAGGAAGCCATAAGTAGGGGTTCTGAGGAGACCGAGTACCTGGAACAGGATGAAATCCTCTTACCTCCTCCAACGGACGACAAGTCATATACGCTTGCAGAGTTTACAAGCGGTCCCGATCTAAAGCGCGCGCTGAAGCTGAGGGAGCTCCGCGGAGGTAAGCGCGTTTTTCCTATTGATGATATCTTGGTCCCTCGCCTTCTAAATCCTCCTGTTTTACCCTATCCTTCTACCCCTGGTTGGCTCATGCAACCCGAATCGGAAGTCATGGACGCTTTCTCTTTTAAATCGATGCCGCGGATGGCTATTCATCGCGGCGACTACGATCTTCCTGTTATCGATATTCGCTCTAAGTCAAAAACCCATCCGACATGGCCGCACTGGACATCCTATATACGTTCCAACACTGGTCACGCGACCACCCTTCGTAGAGCAGGTATTGACGAGGCTATAAATTCATTTCTCAAACGAGAAGTGAAGAGGTGTAAGCGCGACGTAACACGGCTCTTTTGTCGCTGGGCTCCTCCTGTTCACACCATTCTTACAGCATGGGGGGAAGAAACCATTGAGGATGTAGTCACTCTTACGGGGTTACCTATCCACGGTAGTCATTCATATAAAGAGGCGGATGTCTATGGAGCGTTGAACGAAGAGGATAAAGAGTTGTGTACTTATCTGCTGAATTGTAAAGATGCTTCCCGATGTGAATTAGTGCGGAAGGACAAGACGCCATCAAAACAAGGCAAGGTTAAGAAGATTACTGGTGCGGGTAAGAAAAAGGCGTCATTGTCTGCCGCAAAGGGGAAATCCAAATGGGTTGAGGAGAAGAAGACTTCTTCAGCACGCCCGACGGATGAGCGATTGCTTACTAGCTCTATTCGTACACACGAAGCGCTCCATGGCTCGTAAGCTCCTTCAGCAGAGGCCGATCCTGAGTGGGTTACCAAGACCAACCGACGCGCTTCATTTCCTCTTTGGATCAAGTATTGGGATCCGCGGTTAGTAGACGGAAAAATTCTTCCCCCAAAACGGAAAGAGAAGAACTCACGTGCGGAGTTGGCCGCTTACATCCTGTTATGGCTTTGTCATGATGTGTTTGAGTATAGTCCTCAGGATACTATCAAGAGTGAACTTGTGCCGATGGCAGTGTTGCTATCTCGTGACGTTTCGTTCCCGCTTGCGCCGATGTTCTTAGGCGGCTTGTATTGCCATCTGGATTTATCCTGTCACGACCTTCAGATGGTAGGTTCATCTCATAAGATCGATACTTACATCCCAGCCTCTTTTATGCAAGCGTGGTATTGGGAGCATGTTCCCCTCTGCGCGCCTGATCCTAATGAACTAGCGATTCATCGTGAAGAATATGTTAGGCAAGAGGATGTCTCGGTTAAGAGAACCCCGGTTGTATACGGCTACCCGCGGATGACTCTTTGGCACCTAAATGGGAAGGTTCCTAAGAGCGATATTGCTAAGCATCTGGATGTGGCTAAGGACTTCGTACCATTTCCTTATCAAGACGGTCGATCGGGTCCAGCGCATTATGACATTACCGCGCCTTTTGACATGGAGCTAGACTCATCTAAGCTTTTGGCGAAGGCAGATTTTGATTCGTTGATGGCTGTGTTGCCTGGTTATCTCCCTGGTTTCTATGCCGGCAAGTTTATCGCTATGTCTTACAACCCATATCGTGCAACTCGGAAAGTTGGGTTTGACCAAGGGATTCCTCGTAGATTTCCTCCTTGGGAAAGCTCAGATATCGGGGATATCGTCGCCAGTTTTAATCGCTTTGTCTTCAAGGAACCAGCGCGTTTGTCTGATCGAGGAATCAACTTTTCATTCAAGCATCCTCTCCCTGAGCGCTCTTTGGCGGTTACTGAGAGGGGTCACGAGTACCGTGACTTCATACGTCATCGGTCTTTGAATTTCCTTTTGCGCGAATCATTTCCTCCTCGTGACCTATCCGTTCAAGACCTTCGAGCGCTTCATGCATCCGACCGGATTAAGCTCGATGATGTCGTGGCTGCTGCGCATCGTCTCGTTCCAGCTACCAAAGGTCGCCCCTTGGAGCCTATAGTAACTTCTTGGTCTCCTCCTGAGGGTCACGAGCTCATAAAACCAAAGAAAGGGTCGAAGTCATTTCCTGATCGTAAGCCCCCGCGGATAGAGGTAGTGAGATCATCTGCCAATCTTTTGGCGACACAGGTACTTGTTGTTTCCTTAACTTTTCATTCGTCTGTTATTTATCGTCGCCTCCTTTTTTTTGATAAAATGAATGGCGGGGATTGCATTCTCAGGAAGTTCCTCATTCCAATCGCGTGGGATGGAAGGCCTCTTCTTATGTAATGGAAGAGTACCTAAACATGCCCGAGTGTGATTGGACTGAGAAGAGCCTTGCAAAGAAGGCTAGGCGAGAGGCAGCTAAGTTGTCTGCTTCGCGCCCTTATTCTTCCGTTAATGTCTCATCCTTGTAGTCTGAGCAGAGTCGTCGGAGGAGTGCGTCACAACCTCCTGGGAGCGCAAGCAGCAGTCCGACTCCCTCGTTTATAGACCAGTTGAGAGACCTTGGGATCAAACTTCCCTCGGGGACTGGTTGGGTCTCTCCATACCTTCACATATCATCAGTTCATCTTCTTATGGCTGAGAATGTTCGTGCTAGGGGTGGACCTCCGGTGTCCCCTAGTGCCGTTCTGCAATCAATGAGCCCATCTGGGTCTATTCGATCAGTTTTTGGTGGGTCCTCATCCCATGTGGCATTAACCGTTAATGATCATGCGGGTAACTTCCTATTTAATACGTTTCTTCGTTTTTATCATTCTTCTTTCCTCTCTCTTTCTCCCTCTTCTCCCCCCTCCCCTTTTTTTTTATAAATCCAAGTTATTTTCCGCAATGGTGCTCATCTCTCATTTTTTAGGCCCTTCTAGTGATTCTGAGTCGTCTGCTAGTTTTCCGCATCTCGTCCTAAGCCCGCTGACACCCCTTTTGATTCATCGATTCCTGAGGTTGGTTTTTTGTCCCTTTTCGCTTCTTCTTCTCTCTTTTTTTTCGTTTGTTTGCTAAAGTTTCGTCATTGGCGCTAGGATATGGGTAAAAAACGTAAGGAGACTGTTAATCCCGATACAGATGGCGTGCGGCGTGTAATCCCCAGTGGTGATGGGTCTACTAAGCATGCCCGGATGGATGGTAGTGGTTCTTTTGCTCCTATAGGGAAGCAAACTAATGTTCCTGTTCCTGACGTACCAGTCGTCCCCATTGTGCCAGCAAATCCTGAGGACGCGCAGCTTCGATTCCCGTTGGTGGTGAGTGCTGCCGAGGCTGGAGTGGATCCTGACACTCACATACTCGTCCATGGCTTTTGGGTTCCCAATGTTCATGCCACTGTTTATAGAGACATTGTGGAGCGTGGTGGTGGTTATATGGCGAAAGTAGGTCTCTTGGATGTTCGCATTTTGTGCTACATGACTAAAAACCTCTTGGAGATTGCCGACCAACTCACGCGTGTAGGGGAGGACCCTGTGGACATGCCGACGATGCGTAGCTGGGAGACTGCCATTCGGTCAGCGGTCAACGTCCACTTCCCGATACAATGGTTAGAGGAATTGTTGTTGAAGGTGAAGAGTTGTAATGACCCTCATGGCCGACTTACAAGTTAGATTTCTAAGCTAGAGAAGGAGCTGGAGAAGCGCTCTAAGGCGACTGCTAGTAAGAAGGAGGTGCTGAATCAATTGCTCGCTGATGTTGGGGTGGCTAACGATGAGGTGCTACGTGCTGAGACCGCGGAAGTAGCAGTTCGTGCGGAGCTTGAGGAGAAACGGCGAGAGTTGACTAAGCTTTAGTCTGCTCAACGCGCTTCCTCTTTGCGTTGTCTTTCCCTTTGTTTTTCTTTGGTTGGTTATGTTGGACCTTTGTCTCTGGGATGATTTATTTGTTGTGTTGTTATCTTTTTATGACTTGTGGGATATTGGTGTGGGTTTTTTTTTTAACTATTAATTCATTGTTGGTGTTTCTTGTTTATTCATGATTCCATGAAATATTAACTGTTCATGGTTCTCTTCTTTTTGTTTTGGGAGAATGTACAGGGTTGGGTGAGCGTTTTTATACCGCGCCTACTCCCCTCTCTCCTCTTTTTTTTAGCAGAAGGATGTGGTAGCATGGGTGGGCGTTGATAGAACACGCTTACTCCCCCTTTCTTTTTATTAGAAGGATGCGGTGGGATGTGTGAGCGTTGATGAAACGCGCCTACTCCCCCTTTCTTTTTATCAAAAGGATGTTGTGGGATGGGTGGGCGTTGATAGAACGCGCCTACTCCCCCTTTATTTTTATTAGAAGTATGCGGTGGAATGGGTGAGCGCTGATGAAACGCGCCTACTCCCCCTTTCTTTTTATCAGAAGGATGCGGTGGGATAGGTGGGCGTTGATAGAACGCGCTTACTCCCCCTTTCTTATTATCAGAAAGATGCAGTGGGATGGTTGGGCGTTGGTAGAACGTGCCTGCTCTCCTTTTTGCATTCGTATAGCCTGTTGTAGATTTTTCGGCTAATCAAGTGCCTTTGGCGTTCCCGTAGCCTTTTGTGGATTTTTCAGCCTATTGGGCGCCTTTGGCGTTCCCATGGCCTTTTGCATATTTGTCAGCCGACCGGGCGCATTTGGCATTCCCATGGCCTTTTGTAGATTTGTCAGCCGACCGAGCGCCTTTGGCGTTCCCATAGCCTTTTGTGAATTTGTTAGCCTATTTGGGAGCCTTTAGCATTCTCATGGCCTTTTGTAGATTTGCCAGCCTATTTGGGCGCATTTGGCATTCCCATTGCCTTTTGTAGATTTGTCAGCCGACCGGGCGCCTTTGGCGTTCCCATAGCCTTTTGTGAATTTGTCAGCTTATTTGGGCGCCTTTGGCATTCCCATGGCATTTTGTAAATTTGTCATCCGACCGGACGCCTTTGGTATTACCGTATCCTTCTGTGAATTTGTCAGCCTTTGGCATTCCCATGGCCTTTTGTAGATTTGTCAGCCTATTTGGGCGCCTTTGGCATTCCCATGGCCTTTTGTAGATTTGTAAGCCGACCGGGCGCCTTTGGTGTTCCCGTAGCCTTTTGTGAATTTGTCAGCCTATTTGGGCGCCTTTGGCATTCCCATGGCCTTTTATAGATTTGTCAGCCGACCGAGCGCCTTTGGCGTTCCCGTAGCCTTTTGTGAATTTGTCAGCCTATTTGGGCGCCTTTGGCATTCTCATGGCCTTTTGAAGGTTCGTCAACTAGGCGCTTTTGGAATTCCTGTGACCTTTTCACATCATGTTGCTCGCGAATTCCAAAAATATTATTCTTACCATAAAAAAGGGGTTGTTTACAATTTGTAGTCTTTTTCTTTTGTGTTCTTTCCCTCCCGCTTTCTCTTTATTTAGTGACGAGGAAAGGGGTCGTACTCGATCGCCTGCTTAGTTCCTTCAAGCTCCTCAGATGCGCACTTGCGTTCAAATATGCTCCTTATGGAAAAGCATTCTTCCGTCGGGTGTCCCAACCTTTGATGGTAGTGGCAGTACTTAGTGGAGTTCTTATCCATTTTATTGACGTATACTACTGTCGGGGGCAGCTGGATTTCCTTTCCGGTGACCTACTGGTTTAGTAATTCGACTGCGCGTTCTCTGCTGCAGGGTAGTGGGGGTGGTGGGGTAAAGTCGCGCCTGGTCCATCCATTTCTTCCCTGGATTCCACTGACGGTTTGGAACTGGTCTTTTCTCTCCTTATTGGTGTTGGGTCTTACGTTGCGTGGTGTCTCTGATACGATGTTAACTATGTGACGCTAAGCAGGATCTATAGGTGTTTTTTCCACACAGTCAGCGATCCTCTCGGCTGCCTCTTCTAGCTCAACAAAAGTATGGAATCTGAAATTGATCAAACTCCCTTTGAAAGCTGGGATCATTCCTCGTACACAGATTTCAACAAGCGTTCCTTCATTGATGTCTTCATGACAGTCTAGTGCTAAGCGCCTGAACCGCATGATGTACTTTCCTATCTCTTCTCTTATCCGTTGTCCGCTCTTACTCAAGTCTATTGCCGTGATTTTCCTCTTGGTTGAATAGAATTTCCCAAGGAAGAGCGTGGACATAGTTGGCCAAGAATCCATATTTTCCGCTTTTAAGTTATCATACCAGGTGAATGCCGTGCCTGTGAGCGACTTGGGGAATTCCCTTAGACATAGTTTTCCATCGGAAGCCCTATCGTTCATTGCTGATAGGAATCGGATGAGATGTTCTCGCGCGGTCCCTTGTCCATCGTATGTCTTGAATTTCGGGGAAGTGTAGTCCTCAGGTTATTGGTATTCTCGTATGTTTGCTGGGTATGGACTGCTTACGAGGCAGTGATTGTCTTGTTTTATCACATGATAATTTTTCTCCAAGTATTTTTCCATTTCTTCATGTGACACCGTTGTTGCCTTGTCGATTTTGTGCCCTTCGCCTTTCGTCATTTCTTCAGGAGTGTTTTGTCCCGCTATCACTGCTTGTGCTATCCAGTCTTCTAGCTTCTGCCTTCTTCGTGAGCGCTCTTCTAGTTCCTTTTGCATGTCTTGCAGAGCTGGCGACGTAGGCTTCGGTAGCTGGGTCATTCGCGTGTTCTTTCCTTGTATTGCTACTATATCCTTGTTTTGGGATCCATGTCCCGCCGATTGTTTGATGGTGTCCTGGGCAAGCGTTTTTTCTTCGCTGTCATCGTCCTCCATTGTTACCTCGTCGAGATTGATAGGCTGATGGGTCGCTTGGTTTCCTACCGCGCCTGAGTTAGCGCCTTCTGGGTGTGTCATAGTGAGCTAGACACGAGTCTCCGGGTGTGGTCGTCAAATGTTGAGGAGTGAATTTAGTTTTGGTTTTACCCATCCTAGCTGCACCAAGTGATCTCACTTTACCAAGAATAGTAAGAGAGAGAGTTGCCTTTCCATTGTACCTTGTCCTTCTTTATATAGACTTTCCCAAAAGTCCCTCCTTTTATGACATCATGACACATGTCCTAGACCTCCTTAATTACTCTTAATGTCATTCCTTGATATAACTTCTTCCTTATTTGTTAATTCCTCATTTATCCCTCATATCTCATGGGTATTTTCTTATTGGACTTGGGCCCAGTCCCCAAGTCCCCACTTCTCATACTAGGTTCACCTCCCTTCCTAGGGGCACCCTGAACCCGTTAAGGGGTACCATTTTTCACGCATCAACACTAAACGCTAAATCCTGGATTTTGAACCCCGAATTCTGTAGGGTGTATTTGTCTTTTTCTTCGCATGCGTGGGCTCACACATGTGACTTAACTGAGTTTTGACGGAATAGAGCATTTTTCCAAATTTTTAAATGTTGGAACAGATTCCCAACATTGCATCCCGTATTGGGACATTTTTCCAATTTTCTTTATTAGAGTATACTGTTCAACAAGTTTATGTGACATGTTATGTGTGATATGATAGTCAAAATATGTGATAAAAGTTAGTGATCGTCTAAGTTCATACCGAGTAAAATTGTTTTAATGATTACAAGATTATCACAAGGGTTATTAAATATCACAGGGATTACCGAGTTTTTTTAAACAAAAGAATATTCACCACTAGACCCACCAAAAATACATGTAACCCTATAATAGCCTTGGCATGTGTTAACAATTGGTTTGGGCGGTTCATATTGTCACTTGGAGTGGCTAGTCCACCTGAGTAACACTAAGGTAAGGGGTAGGGCTGTCAATGGATACCCGAATATCCGCTATCCGTTCGAGTTCGTTCGAATCGTTAGGATATTATCCGACATTTCGGATATCAGTATCGGTATCGGATAATCTTATCGGATACTTACCTATTAATGGAACGAATACGGTTATGTCAGTATCCGACGGATAATTATCCGTATCCGATAGTGGGGGTATATATGTAATTTAGATATACCCTATTATAGTTTAGGTTTTTACTTTTTAGAGATAAGACTAAAGGTTTTTACTCTCAGGCTCTCAGCGGCAGCACTGAAGACGACTCATCTATTCTTCCACTGAATCTATGCTGATGATCTTTCTCCAAGTTAATCAACATATCCTCTTCCAAAGCCAACACAGTAAGTTTGTTTCTTACTTTGTTTGATTTAAGCACAGGATTGTTGTTTGATTTTGCATTTTGTTAACATCTGTTCCTTAATTTCGAATTTTTGGGATTCATTCAAGTGAAGTTCTTTTCAACAAAGATTTCTCTATCTCACCAATCTTTCAGATATTTGAGCAGGTGTTTTTACAGTAGGGTATTCAATCTTTCACTCGAATCTCTTAAGTTAGGGTTTTGGATTTTATTGAAGTTGCGATTTAGTGATAAACGAGAATAAATTAAAGATTGGGTTTGGTGATTTGAGGATTATAAATTGATGTTTTGAATTAAATTTAGAGAAAGAAGTGAGATCAGAGGAATAAGGAAATTGAGAATTATTTTAGGGTTCTGATATTGTAGTTATCATATGCTCTGAGAAGAATTTAATGCTGTTATAGTTTAAGCTTATTGCTGTTATAGTTTAAGCATAAGAACTTATTGTTTATGAAATTTATTTGAAGCCTAATTTGTTTCTGGTAGTGATTGAGAGCTCAATTGAATTTATTTGTTTCAATATCTGAAAACCTTGTTTATCTGGTCTTCAATATGTTTTTTGATGTTTTGATAACTCATAGTTGAGTTAGGAGTTCCTTTTGTTCAATAATCTCTCTGATTCTTTGTTGGTTTTACTGTATGTCAGTGCCAATGTCAAATATAGCATCTAATAATGTTGGCACATCCAATTCCTGCACTCAGAACAACGAAGCAAGTGCATCATCATTGAGAAAACGTCCCCAACGAAGCAAGTGCATCATCTATGTTTTGAGTTTACTTGCCATAGTGATACAGCAGGCTACATCCGCTATCTTGCGCTAATGTAGTTTACTAGTCTTGGCAATTATAACCGTAGATTGAGATGATGTTAGATTAGTTCTCTAGCTCACCGTTGATCTTCTTGCATCGATATATAGTTTGGAAATCGAAAACGCCAATTACAAACTAACTTATTTCATCGTTTTGCATGTATGTTTATATTAGAAGGGGATAGAAGATAGAACACGTAATGGAAGTAGAAAAAAAGAATTGGAGGAAAGATCAACTGACCAAGGACAAGGAATTTCAACTTTTTGTATATCCTTGTTTTTCTTTTGTATGAACAGCAGAACAGCTAATCTGTTTTTTCAGTTGTTCTTTTTATTTCTTTTTTGTAAGAAAAAGATCTGCTGTACTTAAAGTCTTTATTCAACTGTTACCCAATTTTAATCAGTTCTTTTATTACTTATTTTTTATTTTATTATCGGAAACAAATATTATCGAATATCCGTTACTCTTAACGGAACGGATACGGAATAAAAAATTCAATATCCGTCGGATGTTATAGGATACCGGATATCCGGTAAAATTAATGGTAACGGATGCGGTATAGCCATTATCCGTTCCGATAGCTACCGTTGACAGCCCTAGTAAGGGGTCGAGCCAGGGGCGAATCTATGTAGTGACTTGGGATGGCTTAAGCCAGCCCAAAGTCCAATAAAAAAACTTCCATTTTGTAGTGCAATTGTGTTTGGTTACAAAAAATCAAGCCTAAACAATAGGCTTAAGCCAGTCCAAGTCAAGCCACCCAACGTTCATTTTCTAGTTCCGCCACCCGGTCGAGCTGTTAAAAAGTAGGGTCTAATTGACAGAGAAATTCTCACTTTGTTATAGCTAATACATGAGTTTGGCAGCTAAGTTAGGGCTAACGACATCAACAAACTGTGTGAACGCTATCATCGATGATCAGATTCATTAATGCATGGATAGATAAGTGGCTAGCTCTTTTCTAATTCTCAAAACAACAACAATAAACCAAAACAACAAATGTACAAAGTTAGAAAAAGAGAAAGAAAAGGTAAGTTATATGTTAGTGGGGGTGGGGGTGTATGGATTGGGGGACCTCATCCAGACATGGACTACTTTTGGCATGTAGAGATGGTGAAAGCTACCAAAAGTTATCAACCTTTTTTCTTGGGAGTTTCTTTCTTTTTCATGCTTTTCTTTGAATTCTCAGGTCAAGCCAAGAAATGGCGGGCTCAAACTCATACAATATCAATGTCATACACCTCTTCTTTGTCTTTCCATCTAACTCGATGCTTCTTTTCTAGAATGTCATTTGGTTTTTCAAATTCCTAATTATTATTTTTATTTATTTTTTATGTGGATGGATATTTGCATGTACATTGCATATGTTTTATGAGAACTGTGCGCATTAGCTAAATGCAACTATTTTCTAGGAGTAGTGACTAGTGAGGTTCATTTACTGAGTTAACCAACTATTGTGTATGTAAAATGAATTTATGCAACATTCAGTTCAGACAATCCTAATAATTCTGATACCAAACTAATTTCATCGAAATATTTTCGTTGTAGTTTACTTGCCAAAATGGAAGTACTTATAAAGTATTATTTTAAAACTCAACCCTTATTTGAAGTTATAATATTGACCAACAATTTTATTGAATTTTACGTTAAAGTTGGAAAAGACACTAGGTTTACAATCTAGACAATGACATTTTTTTAGTTGAAATAAAGGTTTATAATTTTTTTTACATATTCACGTGCTTAAAATTTCTACATATTCACAAGCGATTTTAACAAACTCATCTTAATAATTTTCTAAACTTAATTTGTTCAGGCAACTTTGTTAACTTAGGGAGTGTACGGTGTAATTTTATGAACCATACAAGAAAAACAACTAATCCAATTTAGTGTAAATTTTCTTTTATTTTCCACAGTAGTATCCTATTAGTTCCGGCCAAATCCATACACATAGCACATCGGAATCAATAACGATACAATACCATTTTTGAACACTAGAAACCTCACGATTTATAAGGGATGATACCAACATTATTAGGGGCTAATACCATCTCGAAATCTTAAACTATCTTGACCGTTGGATCGGCTAAATGGTATCAGCCTCAATAATACTGGTATCAGCCCTTATAAATCATGAGAAACCTTCACAGAAAATCATGCAAACTCCGAGACAAAGAGTGTTAAAGCCGAGTGTGACTCATGAGATATTATTATCAAGTTTTAAAGATAAAAAACAATGTGTACAAAATAAGCGAAAGCGAAAGCATTTCATTTTCGTTTTGAAATTCAAAAAAAACAAATAAATAAAATATAAAATTCGCAAGAAAAACTGAAATCACCATGTGACTAATACAAACAAAAATTTTAAACTCCGTTGTTAACGCCCAACTCTTCTTGTCTTCTACTCCTCCTCCTCATTCCTCCGTCCACCACCGTTTCTCTCTGACACCCCCACCACAACTCAACCCTTTTTTTTCGTTTCCTCCTCCTCGACTATGCCGTTGTGGTTGTTGTTGTGTGTCAGATTCCTTCCCATCTCATGTTAACTCTCTCTTTCTCAAACTAACAAAGGAAGTTTGTTTAGCCATGGGATTATTAATATTTTCTTGGTTTTTGATGATTCTGTTATATCTTCTGCTGCCAGTATCTGATTCTCAATCAGTTAACGATTCCGAGTATCTACTTTCAATAAAGAACTCGATTCAACGAGATTCACTCAACACTTTATCAGATTGGGACGGGAAGAGTTCCTTGAATCATTGTTCTTGGTATGGTGTTACTTGTGAGAATAATGTTACCATTTATTTGAACATTTCCGGAGGTTTACTTTCCGGAAAGTTGTCTGTTGATGTTGGTGGCCTCACTGAGCTACGTGTCTTGAGTTTAGCTAATAATGCGTTTTATGGTGAGATACCAAAGGAGATTGGGAATCTTAAGTTTCTTCAAGTTCTGGAATTACAAGGGAATAATTTCACCGGTGAGATTCCGGGTGAGTTGTTTAATAATAATCAATTATTTAATCTTGGACTACTTAATTTGTCTTATAATATGTTAAATGGTGTTATACCTAAGGGATTGATTGGTTTCGGTAGGATTAGGGTTTTGGATTTGAGTTATAATGAGCTTAGTGGTGGGATTAAGGTTGATGTTAGTACTAGATGTCAATCACTTGAGTATTTGAGATTGTCTGGGAATTTTCTAGTGAATAGGATACCGCCGGAGATTGGGAATTGTTCGAATCTTAGGCAGTTGTTAGTGGATGAAAATGTACTTGAAGGGAGGATTCCGGTGGGAATCGGAAATATTGAGGAGCTACAGGTTCTTGATGTTTCGAGGAACAGTCTTGCTGGGAGGGTGCCCAAGGAGTTGGGGAACTGTAGGAAGCTAGAGGTGGTTGTGCTGACTAATTTGCTTGATGGCAGTGAGGAAGAGAGTGGAAGAGGAGAATTTAATGCATTTGTGGGAGGGATTCCTTATGAGGTATTGATGTTACCGAATCTTGAGGTTTTTTGGGCACCTAGAGCGAATCTTGGAGGTAGATTGGCAAGTAGTTGGAGAGATTCGTGTAAACTTCGAGTGCTTAATCTTGGGCAGAATTATATTACTGGTATGATACCGGAAGGGTTGGGGCTGTGTAAGAATCTTTCATTTCTGGATTTGAGTTCGAATGTATTGCTGGGGTTCGTTCCTTTGCAGCTGCATGTGCCGTGTATGGTTTACTTTAATGTTAGTCATAACTCGTTATCAGGTTCAATACCAGCATTTGCAAAGAGTGATTGCTCTAACAGTGAGAAGGTGTTTAGTCAAGGTAACTATATTGATGAGAAAGAAAACTTCGAAATCGCTTACTCTGTGATTCCCCATTGGAGTTCACAGATTAATATGGTGGAATCGGGTACTACTAATTTTGTAGTCCATCATGATTTTAGTTGGAATAACTTCACATATCCGTTACCGTTGTTCTACTTAGGAGATGGATTCACACCAAGTAACATTAAACCCTCCTACATGTTATTACTGAACAATAATCAGCTTAACGGGTCTCTTCCAGGCGTTCTTTTTACCGACTGCACAGGCTTGGAGAGCTTTGCAGTCGATTTAAGTTTCAACAATATATCGGGTGGGATTTCACAAGATTTGCTTTTTGATTGCTCAAGGTTAATTGGGTTTCAGGCAGCTTCCAATCAGATTAGTGGATCAATTCCTTCTAGTATTGGTTCTTCAGAGATGCTTCATTATCTTGACCTGAGCGGAAACATGTTGACTGGGTCTCTGCCATACACATTGGAGAAGCTGAACCATCTGAGGTTGATTCTTCTGGGTGGAAATAATTTGGTAGGAGAAATTCCTGCTCAGCTTGGTAATTTGCATTTACTTATGGTTCTAGATTTATCAAGAAATGCTCTATCAGAAACCATACCTCCTAGTTTGGCAAACGCCACAAACCTTCAAGAATTGTTGCTTGATCACAACAACCTGTCGGGGAAGATTCCAGCATCATTCTCAACTTTTGCCCATCTTATGAAGCTGGATGTTTCTTACAACAACCTTTCTGGTGTTATACCTCATCTTCAACTTGTGAGTGACTGTGATGGCTTCAAAGGGAATAATTTTCTACAACCCTGCCCTGATCCAAACGCTGCACCTCCTGCAGGACTTCCCATTCCGCTTGATGTCCATAGACATGCGCGCCATAAAAACAAACTTAAGACTATTCTGATTGGGCTCGTAACTTCCGCATCTATCATAGTTCTTGTTTTCCTGATAACGATTCTGGTCCTGGTTTGTAGGAGGAAAAAACTTGGTCTTGCCAGAATTTCCAGCCTCAAAAGCAAAGTAGTCGTGACATTTACAGAAGTTCCTACCAAGTTGAATTATGATGGTGTGGTTAGAGCAACAGGAAATTTCAGTGTTAGGAACCTGATCGGTACCGGTGGTTTTGGAGCTACTTACAAGGCTGAGCTGGTTCCAGGTTTCCTGGTAGCTGTGAAGAGGCTGGCAATTGGAAGATTCCAAGGGATTCAACAGTTCGATGCAGAAATTAGAACTTTGGGAAGGATAAGACATAAAAACCTTGTAACTCTTATTGGATATTATATGGGAGAATCTGAGATGTTGCTAATTTACAATTATCTCTCAGGTGGAAATCTTCAAACCTTCATCCATGAAAGATCGGGGGAAAATGTGAAGTGGCAAGTGATACACAAAATAGCCCTAGACATAGCGCAGTCACTAACTTATCTTCACTATTACTGTGTTCCTCGGATAGTTCATCGGGACATCAAGCCTAGCAACATCTTGCTTGATGAAGATCTTAATGCATACCTTTCGGATTTTGGGCTTGCAAGACTTCTAGAAGTTTCTGAAACCCATGCTACTACTGATGTAGCTGGTACATTTGGGTATGTGGCACCTGAGTATGCAACCACCTGCAGGGTTTCTGATAAAGCCGATGTGTATAGTTTTGGTGTCGTGCTTTTGGAATTGATGTCTGGGAAGAAATGTCTGGATCCAGCATTCTCTAATTACGGGAATGGATTTAACATAGTTGCATGGGGGAACTTGTTGATAAATGAAGGGCGTTCGTCCGACTTTTTCTCTCCTGAGCTGTGGGAAGTAGGGCCCAAGGAGAATTTGTTAGTTATGTTAAGTCTTGCATCGGACTGCACTGTGGAGTCACTCTCAATCAGACCATCCATGAAGCACGTGTTGGCAAAATTGAAACAGTTGAGAATTCCTGAAAGCTGAAAATCATGCTCTGCACTGCAGCACACTTAAAATCTCAGTTTTCCATTCCCTTGCCCACATGTTCATATAAAAGGTACTCATAATCTTCAATTTCGGAAATTTCCGTTAAAAATGTATATTCTGTAGTGTACAAAAGGGCCAACTCCTAAATATATTTTGATTTTCTAGGAAACTGAAATAGATAACCATAAGCATTTTCTTTGCAACTACATTAAAGAACTGTAGCTTGTGTGTAGTTCTTTATGCCAGTTTGATATACCAACGCTTCTACTCTTCCTTTCCTTGACTACTATTGTTATTTGCAGGCACCAATAATGTGGGACTTGTAGCATTTGAACATATTTAACAATATTGCCTCTCCGTGGCTGATATTTGTGATTAGTACCCTCAAAGATAATTCCATTTGCTGCTAAAATTTTCCCTTTTCTCTTTCCTAGGGAAAGCTATTAACTTTATTTTCTTCTTCCACTGCAGAATCAATCACGCAGGCTTTTATGTTCATTATGTTCACTTCAGTTGAGGATTGCGGAACCCAGATTTGCTACTTCGTTAGCCTCCAGTACCATATCAAGTAGGATAGTTATATAACTCACAGGTAACAGAAATCAGGCTCACTAGCCTGTTGTTAGATTTGTTGTACATATCTTTCTGCTCATATTCTTTTGTCCACGGGGCATACAGTTGTTGGGAAATTCGTATGTCATGGAAGCTGGTTATCAATGAAAACGAACAAGTTGGTTGAGATGATTTTGTATTAATCCCTATTTTGTTTGATATTGAGATTACTTGAGCTCTATCCGATATTCGCAGTTTTTCTTCTTCACTCGAGGCATTGTGGAAATCTCACAAATATCTGTCTTGACTGCAGGAAACTGCAATTTAGGCTCCTTTCTCCCCCACAGGTGTACATCATATTGCAGTTAGGCACTAAAACTTTATCATTTTACATTGGCCCTAAAAATTATAAGCCATTCTAGGAAAAAAAGAATAATACTAATAGTAAAAGAGTCCTGGCAAGAATTTTTCAATTACTACCTACGAACATGTTTACTACAAAATCTTGATCGTCGTTCAAATTTCAAACAAAAGTTGGCGGATAAACAAGGTAAATGTGCAACTCTTTAAGGACCAAATGGCCTTAAGATATGAGCTAGAGTCCTTGCTAGGAAAATGAAACCGATGACCACATTCTCAACATGGAATACAGCTTTCTTAGAAATAATAACAATGTACTAAACTAATTCAATAAAAAATTCATTTTCACATAACAAAAAGAATCAATTAAAATCAGTGTATAAATCCTTTTTATGGCATTTCAGAGATGATCACATACAGGGAAACATAATGGTTTACTAATTAAATAAAAAATTGCATTTGGCCCTAGACATAAGTGTGATAAGTGCTTGAACCCTCTCTGGGGATGTACATAACAAAAAGTTAATACTTTTCTTGTAATTGGTATAATATTTTTCCTTCAAAAGAATAAAATAAAATAACAAATTCATTTTCACAAAAAAATAATGAAAAATGAATCAATTAAAAAAATATCAGTGTATAAATCCTTTTTGTGCCATTTCAGATGATCAGGCACAGGGAACAAAATACGAACAAGCAAGCACAAAATGGCGTGTGAAACTCTGCACATGCAGGTCCATCATTACATACACCCAGGAGAAGAGAGGATAGAAGACCCCATTCATCTCTTGAGACTTGAAAGAATGAAAAGAGATCACAACCTGAAACGATAACCTCATGCCCCGGTATTAGCACCCTGTCTTGCCTTCATCACCAGTTCTTCAGTCGTGGTACCAATTATCTCATTAGCACGTTTCAGACCTACGCAGTAGAATCTTCCAATAGTATCCTGAAATTCACACAAAACCAGAACACACAATTAAGTTTGGATGTAGAAATGAATCTATTTTTAATAAAGTCATCGCAAAATAGGATTGACAGGCAATTCACAAAGTGTTTCTGTACTCGGACCATGTAATTGAAAACAGTGACACTTGCATCGCTTCAGAAGTCTGACCAAGGTGTTTGTCAAACTATTTTAGTTGTGTTTTCAGTTTAACCACTAAAAGAGAGTAATAAATCTTACCCGCGAGACGATGCAGAGTTTCTCTAACTTTTGTACAGCATCATCGACATCAAAATTGCAGTTCTCACCAAACTCTTCTTTAATTAGTTCTTCACACCTGAGGTCAAGATCCTACATAGCATAGCAATACCAAACAGAGCACAAGTTTAGTAATTTCAGCTATATTCCAATTATCTACAAAAACTTGAATTAGGAGTATAACGCTGATTCTTACTTCTCGAGTAGCTTTACCCTGTTCCATCAATATGAAAAATGCAAGGATCACCTCCTTTACCTGCACATTGAACCATGATAATCTAAGGTGTTTGCAAAGATATACAAACATGAGTCACTGAATTGCGTAAAATCATAAGTTTTTATGCGTCCAGTTGAGAACTGGTAATCAAGAAATGGAACTGGCACATACTTCTTGTTGAATCACATCATCACACAAGTGCAGAAGAGTTCCCTTCCCACTATCCAGTTGTTTATTGTACATCGATTTCGTGATCAAATTCTGATATGCTGCCATGTTTGCCTGAAATCTGTGACATTGAATAGAACTTTCACTATGTTAATTATAAGCAAAAAGAAGCAAATCTTAAACCAGTCTGACAAATGAGAAGTGAGGACTTAACGTGAAATAGATCTTTGCACAATAGCCACCTAGTGCAGAGATAATAGCAACCATAACCCAGAAATCATTTTTGGGGCTTTCAATTGTACCAACAAGAGTAACCTGGGAAGAAAGAGAAAAAAGACACATCATAGTTAGTTAGGAAAAAGCAAAAACTGGAGTTTCCAGATATAAGAAGCACACCAATCCAATGACAGCAGAAACAAGGAACTGGACCCAGTCCATTGGGGTTAAACTCGGATTTTTCTTCTCTGGCTGTTAAGAAAATTCAAAACATAACCGAGGTAGAGTTAGTAAAGTGAAAAACAATACCAATCAGCGCTGCCAATGCAATACCGAAATAATTGAAATGTAAAGACTAACCAGAACGAGCTCCATATCAGCCATGGGTATGTTTCTAAAATGCTTCACGAATATTCCTCGTTCTTCTTTCGTGTTGCTACTTGCTTGCCTATAGAAATACCATACTATCAGATCATCACTAAGACATTACTCATATTATTGCGGCCCTACAAGGACCCTGAACTTGTATAATTTCAGCTTCACTTAGTTGAATAGATCAAGCTCAATAGTTAAAACATATGAATCCTTTTACCCTCTAATCTTTTTGAAATATTACCAGAGCTATCCTCGAGTCACCCTATAATGAAAAGATATAAGAGAATGTATCTTCTATCATGCGATGGATAAATGTGGCTAAAACAGTACCTGTACACAACAATCATCCTGTCAAAGGTGGGTTCTTGTATTGTGATCTTGTTGAGCATATTCCTTGTGCTGGCCAAACAAAAAGTCATAGAGAATATCCTGTTTCAGTCACAAAATACAATAACATAGGAAATAGAATAATAAGTACAGCAATAAAGAACCAATGGAGACCTGATCTGCAAGTTCTCAATTCGAATTCGTTCAACAAATAGATCGTCTGCATCTCCATCAGGGATTAATTCATCAGTTTCCTTAGGTTCTTTCTTTCTTTTTATACTTGGCTTTCTTGCAAAGAAGCGCTGAAGTCTGCAAACACCAAAATCCACAAAAATAATGAATAAAAAGAGAAGATAACTGAAGCTTCAAATGAAACAGATACGACCTATACAACCCAACACAACTATCTTTAGTTCCTAACTAAATTTTGTACTACTCTAACTACAGAAGTGGTTTGAGTTTTATTCTAGATAAATTTCATAGGAAGAGAACTCCCCGCAATATCATCAGAACAATCTCTATGTTTTTGGTCATGCTACAACTGATAGGTTACCTGGTTATTCTGAGCAAACCCCTCCATAGGCGTGAAATGAGCATATCCACTTTCTCCATGAAAAAGTAATCAGTTGTGCGATCAATTCCAATGCCGCGACGGAAGATTATATACTTCACATGAAAACAAGCACCAAATAGAAGGACTTTTGAATGAAGAAAGAGATGCACCAAGCCGGATAAAGAACAAAACAAACGAAAAACAAGAAGATAAAAATAGCATCATCACAATGATACACTTCGGCAGTACCTTATCAGCAAACTCTGGGAGGTTTTCATGATGATGCTCTTCAAAATACCTTTTCAAAAGCTTTTTGTCCAGCTACATCCAATCAAAGGTAAAGATGGGGATTATAACCAAGGAGACAAATATTAGAAATATTAGTTCATGAGATGGAAATTTTAGACGGTAACAGAAAAATACGGCATAAAGTTCAACCTTTGATTCATCTACTTTGATAGGAAGATTTAAAAGATACTGTCCAGAGTGTGCAATTTCAATTTCCTCGTCTGTTGTGACTTTAAAATTGCTCTTGCTCATCACCTGCATGAAGAAACATAAGAAAAATGATAACATACAAAGGAAAATTCTCGATCAAAAAGAAGCAACTTCCCAAGGTATCATATCTAATAATCTGCGGGGTATGCTCGTACACATGGAGTGCACCCATTGCATGTACCATAAATGTTTACCCAATGAGACATTCAATATCCACTTTTTGAATCTCGATCCCTGAACTGAGAAGCTCAATGAAAAAGGCTGCCCCGTCCAAAGATTGAATCTTGTAAGTTAAAACTATTTCTAGGATTCTTGCCTCTAAGATTGAGAATATCAGACTAGGGTTTCGAGCCCTGGCTTCTCCTTGTCCACAAAGGTCACCATGTTTTGAAAGGCATACACAAGTGAATACCGACTGGGCGTCCAATCACTTAAGGTGTTAATGGCTAGAATCACTGTTAAAGCGCGATGTTGTAACTAAGTTGCACAGATAATTCAGTTTCCACACACACGAAAACCAAAAAAATGATTTTACAATGGCCTGATAAACATGTGTATGATTTACGAAATCGTCTTCTTACTAGACAAAGTAGAGGCAACTAACCTCAAATAAGTAGGTGAGAAAATTCTGTTCAAGGACGTCAATCTCTGCAGAAGACAAGTTCTGCTGCTCCAATTTTTGAGCTCCATGAACAGGATCAAACAAGGAGTACAATTGCTACAAAAACATATTGCACATTACCATTCAAATGACATGAAAAAACATACAATAAAAACATCACTAACAAGAGTTGAGAGTAAATAAGAGACACGGGCACACACAAAAAAGGCTTACCATAAGATCCTCGAACTGTAAAAGATACCAAGCTCGAATAGTGTATTCAACTCTCTTACATAGCTTAAGAAACTCAGCCCTGTCATTACCATGTTCTGGATACCAACAAAGATAACACATTAGGCATTAAGGCCATGGTGGGTCAACTGCCCCCCACCTGAAAATTGATAGTAACCCAAATCCAAACCAATTCAAAGAGTAAATACAGAATACCAAAATCATCAATTCAAGCAGTAATATAACTAGGGTGATTGCTGGCAATACGGGTTTCCAAATGAAATCAGAGAAATTAGAAAACAACCCACGAATCAAAATCAAAAGTTTTACACAACCGAAAATAAAAGAAGGCTATTTTCAGAGTTTAATCAAAGGAAGAAGAGAGTAGTGTTACCTATGAGGTTAGCCAAGGTCATAATAATTCTAGGTTTTAAAACAGGAATAACAGATTCTCGTTCTAAACGAATGACATCCTTGTCGTTCTTCTTCGTATCCATATCTCAAAACCAAATAAGTCTCTTCTTCTTCTTCTTCTCCTTCTTCTTATGGAAATCAATCAATGGGTTCTTCCGACAATTACTTAACAAGCAAACAAAGAATAACCCAGACAATATAACTCCTTAATCTTCACTAAATGAGGCTCCTTTTCTTCTTCTGCTTCTATGTAACGCTCCAATTTCTCACTCCAAAAACACCTCGAATTTAGTTCTTTTTGGGTTTTTTTTTTTCTGTCTCAGAATTTGTCGAAATAAAATGACCTTTTGTTCGGGACCCACATATCAAAATCTAACGGCTGATAAGTTTTGAATTAAAACGGCAGATATAAGAGATGGGACAGTTTGAGGCCTGACACGTGGAACCATGAGTTGTTTTTCTTTTCTTTTTTGTACTCGTTTCCATGGTCGTGGACTGAGTCTCCTGAGTTATGATCCGAGATATAATAAAACTAACCATGAATGCTAGAATATTTTCGCAACTCTCTCTTGGATTAGATTAGAGGTTAAATGATTAGATTAGAGATCAAACCAAAGCGTTTCAAAAAAAAAAAAAAAAGAGATCAAACCAAAGATGGCATTAGATGCTGATGATTGAACCAAAAAGAAGAAGAAAGAAAATCATTATTTACACAAATAGTTCCGTTCTGCCGACAGTGGTATGTGGTGGAGAGCATTTCTAAGAAAACTTCTTTGTAAGCATTGCACAAATGTACACCTTGTTTGTTTGCGGCTGACTCAGCGTCTGGGTCTGAGTCAACCCCTGACTCCCGCCGAGTCAGCAATCAGACAGTTTGTTTTCTACTTTGAGTCAGATCTGACTCGACCTCTGACTCAGACCTAACCCATGATTTGGACCAGTTTGAGTCAGGTAACAAAATACCTCTGACTCATGGGACCAAACCACTGACTCACATATTTTTGAGTCAGATTTGACTCAAAACAAACATATTGAGTCAGATCTGACTCAAGTCAGGTGATTTCACTCAGATCCAAACGACTCAGATGAGTCTGGAATAAACAAACAAGGTGGCAGTTTTTTTTTTCTTAATTGAATGCCTCAATGATTAACCTCGCATTTTTAAGGGATGCTTGGAAATAATTTGGGGTCACCAATTTATATCCATCAAATAGAGGTGGCTACGAGATGTCTTAGTAGTGAATAAATATCTCTTTCACTAACCTTAAAACCTAATTCTCTATTTTCATTATCATTTCAAAGTCACTCTTCTTTTTTCCTTTTCTTCTCATCTACCGATTTGCTACAGAATTTTTTTCTGTCGTTTTATTTTCTGGTCGAACTCATCATCGTTATTCATTGATACTAAAACTAAATCATTGTTGATTCTTCTGTATAAGGATAACTAAACCTGTCAAAGCTCGGGTGAAACAAACAAGTCGTGAATTTGATAATAGAAGTAATTCAAATTTTAGGAAGAAATTAAAATTGAAAGAGGTTGTTAATAGAGAAGATGAAGAACATGCAAAAGATGATGTCCTTGATGTTGATTCGGCTACTGATTCTGACAATATAACTCATCGCGAAGCTCAAATCGCCCTAACAAGATAAGTTTCAACGAATTTTAGGGCATATATTGCTTCAATTTAAGAAATTATTCGAAAGATTTTCTAAGATTTTCGGTTACGCAGCTGTAGATGGTGATTTTTGGACTGAGGATAAAACGGTCATTTTATGACGTAGGGGTAAAACCGTCGTTTTGATAGTCCAACGCAAAATCGGCACTTTACCAAAATGCCCAACCTAGTCGAGGTACTCAGGCCAACAAGTATGGTCAGCTAACAGGCCATGCAGAGGAGCGTGTGAACTCAAACGCAATATAGCCATTATCATGTCCAAAACTCCAGCTAAGAAAGAGTTCAAGACGGAGTTCAACTCCTAAAGAAAGGGAAGCAAAGCCCAAAGCTTAAGAAGCTTAGTTAGGCCCGAAGAGCCTCCATCACTCTGAAGCGAAGACCCTTCATCGCTCGAACGCGAAGAGCCTGATCGCTTTAAAGAGAAAGGACTTCACCACTTAAAGGTAAAGGATATCGTTATCTTATAGGTCAACGTTCGACCACACGCCTCAGGCGAGGCCAAACGATTCAACACGCCTTAGCCGAGGCCAAACAACTCAGGTCAATGTTCGAACGCCTCCAAGTCATAGCACCCCTTTAGGTCCGACCTTTCCCTAAGCCTTTTTACAGATCCAACTCAACACGCATCCGTCAAGGCCAAATGGTTCAGCGCCTCATTTGAGGCCAAATGACTTGGATCAACGTTCACGATTAGGTCAAGACACTCCTGAGCCAATCTTGTGCTTACCACATAATACACACAACTATAACAAGCCTTCTAGAGCTCTTACATGATTCCATATGGCCTCCATGCGCAAACACATGCAAAGTCATGACAACTCGTAAATGCTAACACGTCACACCATACATCACATTTAAAGGCTGGTCACATCAGAAACGGGGGATAAACTTAGGGTTTTGGTCTGGCGATCTAGGGCAACATGTGGGTATCAGCCTTCCCACATAGAAAGAGAATAGTCGGGTGTAGGGAATCAACTTAGGATAGAATAGACAGGTTATTTATACTTAGATATTCATGGGATTTAGGAGAAAGTGATGATCCTCTCTCCTTATTGTTATCCCACCGACAACAGATTAGGGTTTTGCAGAGCTATAAATAAACCTACGATTGGTCATTCTAAACAACAACATAATAGATAGATCAACAACAAGTTCTCTGCAACTCTCTCTCTCTCTCTCTCTTAGAGTCTCTTCATCTGCAGCTCTATGCAACTGAGAAACTCTAATCTCATCTATTTCGGCTTCCCTCCCTAGACCATCCCTACCTCCCATTTGTGACTGAAGCAGTCTTTGAACGACCATCATCTTGGTTTAGGCAAGGACTGTTCGTCATTATCCTCCCATTCTCACAATCGAACAAGTCATATTACCCGACCAACCCTCTCGTAGTTTTCCATATCTGTAGCAGCATAATAAATAGTAATTGTTAAAGCATTGCTCGGTTGAACTGTCAATGTTAGATGATAAAAATTATATCTTGATTTCTAGTATACTAAGTCAAGTCTCGGACTAGGTTAGAATTTGTAGTTGAGTATCAGAGATCACCCTTGAAAACTGAAGATCGACGAAGACATTTGAAGAACTTCTGTATCAGGTATGTGGACACTGAACTATTTTATTTTACTCACTATCTCACCATTCTATCTATTGACACTATGTCGTATGATTTCTAGTAGATTTACCAGGAAGAAGTTTCGAGTCAAGCTTGTCTTGCGAAAAATTTCGAAATATGATTTTAAACAAAGATGTTTAATGGTCCTTAATAATATTAGTTCAATGAATTAATTTCTGGATCAACTGAAAATTGCTCATGCAAATGATTTTATCACTTGGGAATATTTTAAACATCATAAGAGAGAAATATTGAACTTACTGATATTTCTACTCAGGGAAGGTTGGCAAACCAATTTGCAAACCATAGATATCTGAGTTTCAAAAATACAGGAAGGTTGGAGAGCTAGTTCGCAAACTGCAAGTTCAGTTAGGAACATTTCACGAACCCGGTTGGCGAACCGTGGTGAATTGAATTTTAAAAGTTGGAATAATAGACTAACAGTTGGCGAACTCGGTTCACGAACCGTTGTCAATTGATTTCGGTAGTCTTGTAGGGTTGGCGAACCGTTACACTCTGACTCATGAACAATCCCTATGGTTGGAAAACCATTGTACCAACTGTCCCAGTTTATATTATAGTAAATGCTCAAAGACTTATTTTTATTATATATTTAGCATTACTAGAACTCTCTTAAACACTTCTAATATTTCATTGATCACTTAAACACGTGTGTGTGTGTGTGCATCGTGATTAAACTCTTAAGTGTCTGAATGAATGTAAAATTGCTTTTAGTTCTTGGCTAACTTTCCAAACCAAATGGTCATGATACACGGTTTAGTAACCGAACATAAGTGTATATTCTTCTGTTGTATTTTTCAAGAATAAAGTTTGCTTGATTCTCAAGTTATCTTAACTTGAATTCTAAGCTAACCCTGGTCTTGGAAAAACTATGAATAGAGATGCTCTTTCGTCTGGGAAATTAAATCCCTGACTTTTTGTGTCCTAGTTGATTCTAGATAGGGTCATCTTTGTTGACCTTGGTTTTCTCTGACAAACATAATTAGGTCTACAACTAAAAGTCTTCACTTTGAGGATTCGTGAAGCCAGGTCCGATTATCTTTACCTTGATAGTTAGCGAATCCTGATCTTGCTTTTTTGTTATCGAGGTTCTTGTAATCTCTTTCAGGCAAGATAGATATAAATCATAAAGTTTTATTCATCTCAGAATTTGTGATTCCTCAAGATAGATTTCAGAAAACTAATTTTAGTTGATATTTTGAAGTTTGTTGTTGAGAGGTGGTTAAGAATCTAGGCTGCTATTCAGGAGTCATAAGTTCCGAATTTGTGAAGTTTGCTGGCTTTGTCTATTGCAAACAGATTTTCACACCTTGATCTTTCATCTAAACGGAAATCAAATAGGCTTATCTGTTAGAGTCAGATTGACATCAAAAGTCTTCACTGCGGCTGAATCAACTCTTAGGATGTAAAGGACGTCATCTAAGGGAATCAAGTGCGTAGAGCCTTGCGAGGTTCAAGAGACGTAAGGAGCGCCACTGTAACTGAATCGCTTGGAGGGTGGGTTCGGTTTCAATTACATTCCAGGATGAAGTATGATAGTAGGCTAGTATCTGTAACATCTTAATATAGTATGGTGTTCAAATCTGGACGAGGTACCGGGGTTTTTCTGCTATTGCGGTTTCCTCATTAACAAAATTTCTGGTGTCTTTTGTTTTTCCTTTTCCTCTTTATATTGTTTATCTTTATAATTGGATCTGCACAGGTTTGTACATATTAAATCTAAGTAAATACGTCAGCTTAATTGTAAACGATTACGAGACTTATTTCTTGTATAATTCGTATCTTAAAAGATAGATAACAAGTTTAATCACTTGGCAGAATTCCGATTGGATTATTTGGATACGACTAGATTGATCTTGGATATTGATTTTTGAGATCGTCCAAGTACTCTGCTTAACAATCAGGTTCACAGACTCTATGTCTATACACATACTGATTGAGTACAGGTTGAGATATAAACTCTATATACATATTTTCAAGGATCATTCTGTTGGTTTACTTGCCATTGTATTATGTTTTATCTATACAGGTGTGTCGAACGAAAAAGTTGGGTGTATTTGGTATCCTCAGCGTTTTCAGTTACGTATTCGTTTTATGTACCGATTATGCATCATATATTTCATTTCTGAAGAACATCAACATTAATTAGTAAATATAATTTATAATTATCTACCGACTATGTCTTGTATTTTTATTTATATACTCAAATATAGACATAACTTGTAGTACCCAAGTCTTTTTATTTAAAATAATAGTATGCGAGCCAATCCATTTGGATCGGAAAACTAGATGTAGCACAATGTGGTGCGTCAAACCTAGTTAGCGTTGTGTTTTGGTCATGAAACACTAGAAATTTGTTTGAGAAATTATGTTTCTCTGTTAGTACCTAAAAATTACTTCTAGGAAAAACAAATGCACCGCTGTGCTACTTTCTTTTTAGGTTCGAAAATCAAAATCAAACAGGACAAGCCTAAACTACGATAGTAGCTGTTCCGTCCTGCTTCCGTCACGAGAATAGAAAGATGGGTTGATCTTAGGGGAGGGAAACATAAAAATTTTGAGAAAATGGCAATGATATTGAATTGTGTATTTTGGGTATTGAAAACTATGAAGAATAACAGAGCTTTTGGGTATCAAAGCTTATTTTGTTTTCTGAATAGGCTAAGTGGCTTATTTATAGTAGTTTGGAATACACACTGCCTTTCTCATAAGTAGTGGAGGTAATGAGTTATGGAGAGATAGAAATGATGGATGAGCCGCGATAAATTAGGGAAGTTTCTGGAAATTCCCTTTTTACCGTATCCATTATATCTCCAACTGCTATAACCGCTACCACTACTCTAACTTTTCACATGGGGTGTTACCACGTCGTATGTTGCCTTAGACCACCAGACCAATACCTCATAAAGAATCCCCCCATGTGACGTATTTTGATGTTTCTTAGGTGTTTTATATGAGCTATGTATCTCATCTTATTTAGGCTAAATCATAGCCGTTGATATGCCATACGCCTTACAGGCATGTTGAATCGTATTTTGTTGGAGTTGTTGTGGAAACAACTTAGCCAAGGACAATCGTGGTATCGTGGTGTGCTCGTGGCCTGTTGAGGCGCTAGAGGATGGCTTGGCGCGTTAGTGGCTGGTTAAGATGCTATAATTTAGCATGACATGCTAATGGCGTAAAAGTGGCATAACACGTCTGCATTTTATGTCACATCTAAGATGGAGAGAAATATTCCAGTCCATAATATTTATGCGAGATATGGGAGCACTAAATTATCGTATGGCCATTGGATGGCTTATTTATGGCAATAATATAGCAAATGGCGTAGTGGTCTATAATGGCGCTGTCATGGCTCGCAGTGGCGTTATGATTGGCCTAATGAGCTGAGATCTAAAAGATGGCTCAATGGCCTTGGACTTAGCTTCCATAACTAAAATTAGATCTAGTTGGAGCTGTTAGCGCGAGGTGGCATGATGGCTTAATGCCATGTTAGGGTTTGGCGCGCCATGGCCTTTAATGGCGCGCTGGCTAGGCAAGCTACGGTTTTGTAGCAGCTTAATGGGCTTTGCTTGGCCACGATGG
The DNA here is from genome assembly GCA_023531105.1 of Papaver atlanticum. Lineage (NCBI taxonomy): Eukaryota > Viridiplantae > Streptophyta > Magnoliopsida > Ranunculales > Papaveraceae > Papaver > Papaver atlanticum. The sequence continues at coordinate 1,846,440 of JAJJMB010004448.1, read as the reverse complement.
ATATGATAAGAATGGTGGGGACATAACACGGCCATGAGCTTAATAAGCTAAGACATGATCTATGGGAGATGTGATAGCGTATTTTAGATCTACAAGTGGCGTGTGACATGTTGTGGGCCCACGATAGCGCCGACAAGCTGTGGCCTTAGAAGTGGCGCGCCTTTCCCATGGCTACTATTCAAAAATTGTCGGATCTCATCCTAGCCATGGACTTTTATAGCACATGTGCGATATTGTAGCACGTCCATGTCCATTAATAGAGGTTAATCCAATGTCGTTTTTGGTTGTGGCTCGATATTGACCAATTATGGCACAAGAATGATGTGAATAAGCCATGAACGAGAATTAAGGTTTGGCCTTAATTCAGCCAAGGCTATTAAAATGGGATTTCTGTTTAAACTAACATAGCCAAGTTGGATTTGAAATGGAGCTAAGCTATCAAGAAAGGAGCATGAGCTAAGATTAGATCTTTTTTTAGGTCGTTGATTGGACGTGGCCCTGTGAACATAATAGCTATGCCATGGACTTGGCCATAGCTAGACAATATCCTAAAATATCGTAGTTTATTCCATGGCCTTGGACGCGGATGGCCAAGGTTCAAGGATGATGCGCGCTTGTGCCATGGCATTGGATGTAGCAGCCAAGGACCTGTAATGGTGCCTGGTATATGTCTTGGCCTTGGATACCAAGGCCCGATAATGGCGTGCGTTATGTTATAGCCAAGGCCATAGATGCCAAGGCGCGATAATGGCACGCGTACTATGCTTTGTCCATGGATGTAACTGCCAAAGCGCGATAATGGTGCGCGATATGGCTCTAGACGTGGCTTATGGCGCGGTAGTGGCTATGCCACAATTCTGGACATAGTTTGTGTTTGTCCGCGTCATGGACTTAGCTGATTGTTTTGGGATGATTTCAACTAAGCCATTAGTCCATTCTTATTTTAGCCGAAGCGCTATAAGCTGCAATAGCTATAATACGGCCTTAGTCATGATAAGCTAAGGTATTATGGGATATGCAGTATATGCTATGGGCTTGGCTATGCCTAGCCAATATACCACAATCCTTATGATCTGATCATCATATGGCTATAATCTAGGGATTGATTTTATGGTAATATGCCAGGCCTAGATTTGAAGTGCAATGTTATTCTAGTACGAATTTGAATACGATAGTGCCGCTATAGCATGTTCAAGGAACTCAACCGTGGGAGTTTGTGACTTGAGACGATACTCGATATGACTATGTATTAAATATAATACTTTTAGTAGCATATATATTTTGTACATGCAAAGACCATCTGAAGGGTAGTCGTCACCAGTATCAGTGGAAACCCGAGGACAATATTGCTCTATACTAGCGATCATTATGTCTATGAGCCGTCCAATCAATATGAGAGAGTACCAGTAATGAAATACCACACTCATGTATATGTATGTTATGCGGCGGTTAAACCGGAGATTGGATATGCATTATTGATTCTCTTGCGGAATACAAGTTGTAGATACAAATCCTTAATCCTGATGCCGGTTCGACTAAGATTATAGAGTGGAATTTGGTGAAGGTTTCAGGTTCCATAAAGACTATGGTTACTGCGATGGAAAGGCAGAACAAACCTAGTCATAAGATTGATGTACGAAGATTTAAGAAATTCCTAGGACCTGGTGGCATATTTCACGTAACGGAATAGTCAATAGTTGCTGAGAAATGGTTGCAGAGCATACAAAAGGAGTTTAGGATATCTTAGTTCCAGAAGAAGATAAAGTCAGGTTCGGTACATACATGTTTCATGGAAATGCAGATAACTGGTGGGAATCTGTTCAGATAATGGAGGATATGTAAAGGATGAGTTGAAAAAACTTTGAAAGACTGTTTTTAGAACAATATTTTCCGCTTACTGCCAAAGTTTGAAAATGTATGGAGTTTTCATTCTTATAGCAAGTAGATATGACAGTAACTCAGTTGGACAATAAGTTTGCATCACATCGTGTACCAACACAGGAGTTGAAGGCACGTAAGCTGGAGAATGCATTGAAGGCACACATTTGAGATAAGGTGGTTAGTCATCAATATGCGACATAAAAGAGAATCCTAAGAGCTGCATTAGTTGTTGAAGCTAACTGGGTCCAAATACGGAAATAAATAGAAGAACTGGACAAGAAGAAAAAGGTGAACCCAAACCTACCAGCAAAGCCTAAAAGGCCACATATTGATTATATGTCGTAAAGAATTATAAGAAAACTGGGTCAGAGTGTTAGAATTGTGGAAAAAAAAGGTCATTTTGCTAGAGAATGTCCTCGTCCAACTAAGAAAAATCCAAAAAACAATAACCAGCCACGTAATCAGAATGTTGGAGGTAGACCAAAAAATCAGCCACGTAATCAAAATGTTAGCGGGAGACCACATAATCGGTCACGTACAGTTACACCAGCGTTCCAACTGAGGCAACCTAATGTGCAAGGAAAAATTAATTATGTTGAAGGTTAATGGAGAGGCAGAGAACACGTTATCGAGGGTAACTTCTTAAGTTTTAGTTCTCGTGCTAAAGTTTTGTTCGATACGGGTGCTACTAATTCGTTTATATCTCTTCTTCACATAGCTGCATATTTAGGTTTAAATTATGATTATTTGGGATTTTATTTGAGTATCTCCTTGCCACTTGGAAGTGTTGTTAGTATCAGTGAGGTATGTAAGGTGAAAAGACGAGGATACCCAAATGCACCACAATCTTTAATTTATCCACCTATAAGTCCTTTTACCGAAAGTGATTGTCTATGGGCAAAGTCGAGACAATACTACAAATCGGTATTCACACTTTGTGTGATTGTTTATGGATATGAGATCCAAACAATACGACTACCAAAGTGTGATTACTTGATAATAGGTTCGGACTTACCAAAACTCTATATGATCACTATCAAGTAAAGCGGAGTTAAAGTATTTTACTTCTAATTATAATAAACAATTAGAATAGCGGAAATAAAAAAGTAAAAGACACAACAAGATTTTGTTAACGAGGAAACCGCAAATGCAGAAAACCCCCGGGACCTAGTCCAGAATTGAATACTCTCAGAATTAAGATGCTATACAAAATCTAAACCAACTTCGTATAGTTGAGACCAAGCAACTAATCCTAGTTCACTTAGTTTCCTCAGTATCCCTGCGCTTCCGACTTCAATGAGTGCACGCACTGGAATAATTCCTTTGGATCGTATTCCAAACAGTAAAGGAACAATAAATCTGTTTGGTAACAACTTTATTAATTCTTTCCAGTAAATATATCTCAAGTCATATGCAAAGGCTTTTCCGTTTAAACTAATAAACTCCTTTGCCTGGTTAGATCAATCAATCCAACAACTACCGAAGTAACAGAGTTTAGATTTGCAATCATTCAATATAGAATCTAACAACAAACTATAAAGCGATGCCGATCTCACGCAACTAATTAATCGAATAAATTCGATTCTAGTTGGATCCCAGCCGATCAAGGTTTGTGGAACACAAAGATATGAGAATCCAATAAGAGATCTTCTTCGTCTTAAAATCTTCTTTAATCTTCAATTAAAACCTGCACAACACCACTTGAATCCCTTGTGATCAATCACGCACGGAAGGGAGTCTGTTAACAATGGATTATCACAAGATGTCTTTAGATCTATAAACAGTTCTAAAGATCCCGTCGATACTTCGATCTAGTTTGAGTGAATCTTATATCAGGAGAGAAGATTTTCAAGAATAAAAAAACTAGGTGCAATCAAAGTTTCAACAATAGTTAGTCAATCAAATCAATCGAAAACTAATAACACTGCAATTATATAGTTTCCCAGCAACGGTACTCGTAGAGCTTCTTGATCCCACAGAAGTCTTTAAAAGAGCGGTCGTAAGAGATTTCGCCTAATTAGGGTACTTTCCTCTTCGATTAGACGGCTCCACCAGAAACAACAAAAAGATAAAGTTTGCCTGGCTCTTAGGATAGTTTGCTAGAAATGCAAACTTAGGTATTTATAGACCAAGGATGTTTGGACACCAAGGAATTTCCAAAACCGAAGTATTCTCAAGATATGCAATAAATGCCCATTTGGTTTTCATAATTCCAGTAAATGCTTTGTCCAATATTTCCCGAAATCTCTCAATAGAAAATCTTCAATTAGTAAATGCACATACTAAATTTTATTCTCTAGAGATATGCATTTAATTGCTAGTAATTAAAGCATATAAAACTAAAATATTCTTAATTTATTTCGGAACAGGATCTCCTTGAGTACTAAGGAATATCTTTGAACAATAAAAGATAAGAGTTACTGTACGTGTTCAAAGAATGTTTACATCTCTTATTTTTAAATCCTCTTTCATATTTACAATCTTGGAATCGATTATACCACACTTCCAAACAAGTTTAGAATTGGTTCATCTGTATTCCAAGACAACTATGTGTTTGATCAAATATCAAATCACATCCATGGGTTCAATCGGTTTTACCAATCACTGGGATCGGTTATACCCTAATATGGAAGCACTTATGATCGGTCATACAAGTTACCAGGATCGGTTACATCAATTACCAGGACCGGTTACCATATACACATGGTATTGCTTGTGATCGGTCACACCAGTCACTAGGATCGGTTACACCAATTACCAGGATTGGTTACACCAATTACTAGGACCGGTTACACCAATTACAAGGATCAATTACACAACTATCTGTGATCGGTCACACCAATTACTAGGATCGGTCACACCAATTACAAATATCAATCATACCATCTCAGGTGATTACTTAGGATCGGTTATACTAATTAATCAAAACTAGTCATACCAAATCATAAGTCAGACATTGTGATTAGTTGTACCAAGATACATAACAAAGTTACGATCGATTCTACCATCTCACACATATTGGTAAACTAAAGATTTGCAGTGAATAGACGTACCAATAAGCCTAGCAATTTCCCTTTCGATTCATAAAACAAGTTCATGAATGTACTTCCTTTAAACAAATGTAAAACATTGTTTCCTAGGATGAAATCTTCACCTTTACCCATTCATATAATCATAGCAGCATTCATAAGATTATGTCGATGTCATATCTAGGAAGTTCAAAAGATAAGTGTTATACTTCGTAGTCTAATTCCCTAATACTATGATCATATGTTCATGTCTCACTACTAGAGTAATATATCCATACACAGCTTCGCAGTTATGTTTTCAATATGGCACGACTTGAAAGATGCGTTAGGAATGAAACAGTTCAAGTTAATATTAGTAACCTCAAGAGGAAGGATGATATCGTCGTTGTAGCTCGTTACTTCTTCACGTTCTTCAGGTCTTCGAGTAATACTTGTATGTCTCAACATTCGTAGACTTTCTAGTCTAACCTAAATGAAGTTGTCTCTATTACATAATCAAGCGACTCTTAGATGAGTTTTGACTCACTAAAATATGACAACCAAACTTGACATACCAACGCTTGGTGGGTTCAATCGAGCTATGCTCTAACATAAGGACTGTGAGCTAAAACATGGAAACCACAAAGTTTCTATTAATCTTATACCTATGAGATGCATGATTATGATGATATTGTGGGTATGCGTTGGATGTCGTATAATCAACCTATATTGCATTGTTCTATAAAGAAATTTTGTTTTCTCATAGTGAATGAGAACCTTTTTTATGTTCAAGGGGAAAGATGAAAGATTATGACTCCATTACTTCCAGGTAAGAAGAGACAAAACGAGACAGAGGAACATATGGCCTATTTAGCGTATTTAGAAGAGGGTGATTTAGTCAATAAGGTAACATAAGAAGTACGGGTAGTTAGAGAATTTCCAGATATATTCCCGGAAGCATTTCCAGGACTACCACCAAAGAGAGAGAGAGAGATTGATTTTGTGATCGAAGTACAACATGGAACTACACCAATTTCTTTATCTCCTTATTATATGGCGCCAAAGGAAATGAGGGAGTTATAGAGGTAACTTGATGAGTTATTTGAATTGGAGTTCATCAGACCAAGCACATCACCATGAAGAGCTCCAATTTTGTTTGTAATGAAGAAAGATGAGACAATGAGGATGTGTATAAATTACCGTAAGCTGAATCAAGTGACTATCAAGAGTAAGTATCATTTGCCGCGAATAGACGATTTATTTAATTAATTGATGGGATCATAATGTTTTTCTAAGATTGGTCTTCGTTCTGGGTATCATTAGTCGATAATACGAGAGGAGGATATTAAGAAAACAACATTCTAAACTTGTTATGTGCACTATGTGTTTCTTGTAATGCCTTTTGTATCGACAAATGCACCTACAACGTTCATGGACTTGATGAATAGAGTTTTCATGCCTTATCTGAATCAGTTTGTGGTAACATTTATAGATGATGTCCTTATTTATTCAAAGAGTGACGAGGAGCACGAAAAACATCTTCATATTGTGTTGCATACTTTGAGAGAACATAAGTTGTAAGCCATAAGAAGTAAATGTTAGTTTTGGATACCAGAAGTGTTATTCTTGGGTCATGTGATTTATGGTCAAGGTATTGTTATAGATCCAAAAAAGATAGTGGCAGTAGTTAAATGGAAATCACCAACAAAAGTGTTTGAGGTTAGAAGTATCTTGGGATTGGAAGGTTACTACAGAAGGTTTGTGGAGAATTTTTCAAGGTTGGTTGTACCACTTACTCGTTTGACCAAGAAAGGTGTAAAGTTTGATCGGACATATAAATGTGAAAAAGCATTTGAGGAACTGAAACACAAATTGACATCAGCACCAATCTTAACCACACCTAAACCGGGACTTGGTTATGAAGTGTATTATGATGCATCAGGAATTGGTTTAGGAGGGGTACCTATGCAGAAGGGAAAGGTAATCGCATATGATTCTCGACAGTTAAAGACTCATGAGAAGAATTATCCTACCCATAACTTGGAGTTGGCGGCAATGGTGTTTGTACTTAAGTTACGGAGGCATTATCTTTATGGGGAGAATTTTATTGTATTCTCAGATCACAAGAGTTTGAAGTATATGTTTACACAAAAAGACTTAAACATGAGAAAGAGAAGATGGTTTGAAATCTTGAAGGATTATGAGTTTACTTTGAATTACCATCCGGGGAAGGGAAGTGTAGTAGCAGATGCACTTAATAGAAAGGAAAATGGTTCAATAGCTTCTTCGAGGATGATGGAAGATGTGAGAAATTTGGATCTTGTTGTTGATCTTGATGATGAGAATGCATTTTTGTATCACTTGGCAGTAGTACCTGAGATTATAAGGAAAGTGATTAAAGCTCAATCAACTGATATCAGTTTACAAGAAGTAAGAGGAAAGTTAAGTATGGGAGAGACACCTGAAAATTGGTATTTAGGGACTAATGGAGGTATTTACTTTAAAGGAAGATTGTGTGTACAAAATGATGAGGATTTGCGAAAAGAAATCTTAACTATAGCTCATGAGTCTGTACCCACACTTCATCCAGGAAGTATAAAGATGGATTATGATTTGAGACGTCAGTTTGGGTTGAGGGGTATGATGCTTTGTTTGTATCCAGATATTTTACTTGTCAACAAGTGAAAGTTGAACATCAACGACTAGGAGGACCACTTCAACCGTTACCAATTGCAAAGTGTAAATGGGATTCAATTGTTATGGATTTTATCATAAGATTACCTAAAGGACAACAGGGCAGAGATAGTGTGTGGGTGATCATTGATTGACTTACCAAATCAGCTCATTTTCTTCCAGTGATGCAGGCAGGTAACATTACTACTCTTAGTAATTTGTACATCCGAGAAATTTCTAAACTACACAGTATTCCAATCTCGATTGTTTTAATTCTAAGTTCTGGGAAAGATTTACGTTGGCGATAGGAACTAAAATGAACATGAGCACGGCCTTTCATCCTTAAAAAGATTGACAATCAGAGAGAATAATCCAAGTGTTTTAAGACATGCTTAGGGATTGTGCATTGGAGTTTAAAGGAAATTGGAATGAATACCACTCATTGAGTTTGCTTACGATAACAGTTATCAATCTAGCATTGGGATGGCACCAGTTGAAGCTTTATACGGTAGGTTGTGTAGAACACCATTGTTTTGGGTAGAGGTCAGTGAGAGGAGTGTAATGGGACCAGCCGTTGTTAAAGAAACGACAAAGAAGATAAAATTTATCCAAGATCGTCTAAGAACAGCTTAAACTCGGAAGAAAAGCTACGCCGATCAAAGAAGAAGACCTATGGAATTTGGAGTTGGAGACCAAGTCTTTTTAAAAGTCATTCCAAGGCCCAGCATAAAAAGATTTGGTAAGAGAAGTAAATTTGCGCCACGTTACATCGGGCCATTTGAAATTCTGGAACGTATAGGTGAAGTAGCTTATCGGTTAGCTTTACCAACATCATTAGTGGACGTCCATAACGTATTTCAGGTTTCCATGCTTCGGAAGTACCATTCAGATCCATCTCACATCATTGAATGAAAAGACATTCAACTGAATGATGATGTGACCTATAAGGAGAAACCGTTACGAGTAGTTGATTCCAAAGAGAAAGTCATACGTAACAAGACGATCAAATTGGTGAAAGTGTTTTGGCAACATCACAATTTCGAAGAGAAAATGTGGGAACTAGAATCTGAAATCCGGGAGAAGTATCCGGAGTTTCTAGGAGGTAACATTCGTAAGTCTTTTTCTTTGTTAGGAATTTCGGTACGAAATTATTTTTAAGTGGATGATGATGTAGTACCCAAGTATTTTTATTTAAAATAATAGTGTGCGAGCCAATCCAGTTGGTTGGAAAACTATATGTAGCACAATGTGGTGCGTCAAACCTAGTTATCGTTGTGTTTCGGTCATGAAATACTAGAAATTTGCTTGCGCTGAGTGAGATTGCCTGTAGTGTGTCCCGATACTAATATTGTTGTTTGTACTCAAAAACTTGCGGCAAATGACACATAACAAGGATGTGTGTCACATTAGAGTTGAAACATGGCTATTTCTGACTTTTAGATAAGCTTCTATTACTGAATTCATTAGAATCCATATACTTCTTTTTCACTTTTAATTTTTCTTCCTTCCTACAACAAAAAAACAAAATCAATTTTGTTAAAAAACTTGGAAATTGAAACTTGTTTCATATCATATGCTTGCCTAATTCAAACTGGTTGCTTTGGATTCGTTCGCAAAAGGTAAGGGATTTCTTCCTCTTTTCAGTTTCTTTCTCATGAAATATGGTTTCCAATTCTTATGATTTTTTCTTGTTAATGATTGGGTATGCTCTGAATTTGATGGGGTTTACTTTGATTATGTTTTAATCCTTATAGTTATTTGATTTCATGATTCCAACTTGCCTTAATTATTATTTCTACTCCATGATTAACTTAACCTGGATGTGAAGTTGTTATTTCATCAATTAGTTAAATTGGGTATTCGATATTCATCTTGTTCTCTTGAAACATCAATTTGACCTTTAAACAATCTCATGAACTTGTTTGTAAGCTGAAATTCTGAACCTATGTTGTTGTACTGTTTTGTCAAGCACTCTTCATATGGATATGTACTTCAAAATATTCTCCTATTATTTTTTATGTTTAAGAGGACTCTCTCAGATTTCTAATGAGACCAAGTTTGCTAAATTTCTTTGTAAGATGAATTTTGCACGAATTTTTGATTACAGACTACCAAAACTGAAATTTCCGAAGAACTGCACATCTGTGCTGTTTTGTTGAGATCTTTAAACATAAATAGATACCTCATTACCTTTTTTGTATCATTTTTATGTCAAATTGGGGTTTCTTAAACTTCTAATCACACCAAATTCTCAGAATTTTATTGTGTAATGAATTTTGCACAAATTTTTGAGTGTAGACTACCGAAACTGCAGTCTCTGAAAAACGTAAGTTCTGTCCAGTTTTGTTGAAGTACTTACAAAACTATAAAACTCATTAATTTTTACTCTTAGTTTTGTGTGAAAGCTTATGTTTTACTCTTCAAAATTATCCAAGAAACACTTGGTTTCATTGAGTAACGAATTATACAAAGTTCTTTGAAAACAGGCTATGCGAGCTAAAATTTTCTGAAATTTTTGTTTTGTTGTTGTTATATACTTGCTTCTCTAATTATGTGAGCTACTGAATTAACTCTTTTGCTGATAATCTTTACATAACTTGAGGCATTTTACATTTCATAAAGCAACAAGAATCATTGAATTTCTGACTTGTATCAAGTCCCTTGGAAATTTTGAGTCTAAGTGGTTTGAAATGGATTTGTCGTACAAATATTTTGATTTGGTGTATTTGATAGTTCTGAGTTAATGCCCAGCAATATAATTTGATACTTCCTTTTAATTTAAACATTGTTTTATGCAAGGTAAGTTACTTTTCAGGGTTTATGAATTGACAGTTGGGATGGATTGATTGTTACTCATACTTAACGATGTTTGTAACATATCCATCGATTTTATTGAGCACTTCGTTTCTTTAAATTCAACCGCTGAGTTTGTCGGGCCCTTTAGGGGCAATCCATATTAATGGTGACCTGATGAAGATCGTCCGGGATGATAGGATGGTTTTCTGATAAACTTCGACAACTGGTTGAACCCTCACAGTAGAATATTTCGATTCGTTATGCTATTGTGTATTGCTTTGTAAAGCTTTCGACACTTGTTACATACGTGCTCAGCAACTTTATGCATTTTTTTATGCTTTAATCGATTCAGTGACTCCATTTTATCCTAATTTGGGCATCAGTAGTTTTTACGATATTCCTCTACCGGGCTGTGGCTCACCCGTTTTGTTTTGTTTTCCACAGAGTTTGAGAGCGGCTTGAGGCAGTAAAATTATTAAGGCTTGGTGCATAGAGCTTTGGGGGTTCAAAGTGAATACGCTCAATTTGTTTTCGTATATATACTCATGTGTAAATCTGGTTTGGTTTTGAAAAACGACAATATCGTTTCTTGCTGCTGTATTCTGAAATAGATGTGTTGTTATTTCATAGAGTGTTTGGAAACTTGTTGGATTACTGTATAGATATATGTAATCGTATTTTCCACCAATTTTGGGTTATGAGGCTAATGTAAATCGCTCATTTTCTTGGTACTATATGTAATATTGTTATGATAAAATAATATCATTTTTGCTTACAATTAGATGTGTTTGTGAAAAGTTCAAAAGTTTGACATCAGTTAACTCTTAAAGTTTAAGGTTCGATGCTGTATAACTTGTTAAGCTTACAATGGGGTTGAGATAGTTCATTTCTTGTTAACTCTTTAATGTGAATGCATATCTTTTTGTGTTGTTTAGTAAAAACATATCTCATACTCTTGTTTCAACTGTTTTTCACCCCGTATGGCAGTTTGAGAGTTTTGGAACTTGCCGATTGACCGAACTCCACGGCCAATTGTGAGCGAAAATAATTCCGAGTTGTTACATAACTAATCGGTAAATAAATTATTTATATTTACCAACTGTATTAAAGGATTAAATGAAGTGGAGGAACAAAAGTTTGAGTTAGTTAATAGATAAGTTACAATACTAACTACTGATTATAATTTTTTTAAATGAACAAATTTGAGGGCTACATTGAAATTGGCAGTTATGTGTGGTTATGTATCTTATATTCACTTCAACAACTTTAAAAAATTTGTACCAAAGATGAAGTATAATTGGTAGATAATATTGGACCCTACCTACCGATTATGTTTAATCGTTAGTTATTTTTGTATTTTTGGTAAATATTATGTAATGAGTCAAATAATTATTTTTATTTGTTTGTTAGGGAAAGGAAAACTTAGAATGGTCAACCAGTTCTGGAGAAGTTAGAGAACAAAGACAAGGACAATCAAGTGCTTCGATTCGTCCGCCTTAATCTTAGATTGGATCACACTTGGTTTACTTAACTTCATAGACTTGATCGTCTCCAAATCATGTGGTTTTAACTTGGAAACCATTACGTTCCCAACAAGACTTGTTTGATCTTCATGGTTATGACGACCACTAGAAACTCTAAATATTTAACACACTTTATCGTTGGGAGTATAGAACATAATCTTAAATGGGCATTCATACTGATTTGAATTACCCTTGTAGTTCCTCTCCGTCTTCTTTATGCACATATGATCCTTTGTCGAATGAGTTTTTAACTTGTCACTTCTCTTGCAAACCATTTCAAATTGTTGAGGTTTTACTTGATTGTTCCGAAAAACAATGCACATCTTCTCATTTGCCTTGTTGATAAGCCATTCATTTTATTCCTCCTTAGTTTTAAATGCTTAAATGCCATATAACAAAATAAAAAACTTATAAGCCTAAGCAAATAACATAAATTCTTATAACAAGAAAAGACTGGGTAGGTAGAATACCAAATTGTTAACATAGTAGATGGAAGTATCGATACTCTCATATGAAACAGGATCAACCGCTGCAATGTCTAACATATAATGGCAACAAGTTAGCCTAACATAAGCGGTAGCACATAATTTTCATTATCTGCCGGATAAACAATAATATGTGGATGAAATAAAACAACAAACTACCAATTATATATAGAATACTGGACAGGTTTTCTGGACAAAATAAAATAAAATAATAACAATCATAAGTTTAAGATTTTACACCATTACAAGTTATCGGTAGAAAACAAAACCCAATTGAAAAGACGAGGGTACCCAAATACACCACAATCTTTTATTTTTCAACCTATAAGTCCTCTACCGAAAGTGATCGTCTATGGACTGAGTCGAGACAATACAACTAATTCGGTTCACACTTCGTGTAATCTTCTATGGATACGAGATCGAGAAAATACAACAAGAAGGTTACTTGTGTGATTGACTAAGGATACAAGATCAAGACGATACGACAACAAAGTGTACTTGATAATAGGTTTGGTGATAACCGAAACTCTATAGGATCAATATCAAGTGTTACGGAATTAACGTACAAGTGCAATTTACTTTAAATTATATAAATCAAATATAATTGCGGAATAATAAAGTAAATGGCACAGCAAGATTTTGTTAACAAGGAAACTGCAAATGCAGAAAAGCCCCGGGACCCTGTCCAGCTTTGAATACTCTCAGAATTAAGCCGCTATACAAAATCTAATACCAACTTCGTATAGGTTATACCAAGCAGACTACCCCTAGCTACTTAGTTTCGTCAGTATCTCGGCGCTTTCGACTTCTAGAGTCACGCACGTGAATAGCAAGTCCTTTGGATCATATTCCAAACAACAAATGAAGAATATGTTTGGTAACCACTCTAATCAATCTTGCTAGAAGATATTTTTGAGTCATTGACAAAGGCTCTTCTGTTTAATCTAATAAACTCCTTTGTCTGGTTAGATCAATCTAAATGTTGATTACCAAAATAATCAATTTCTAGATTCGCAATCAATCAATATAGATCTCAAAGAAATCAAGTCTATCAAAGATAAACCGATTCTAGTTGGATCCCAGCCGATCAAGGTTTGTGCACTAAATCCACAAGATACGAAAATTAATAAGAATTCATCTTCGTCTTCAAATCTTCTATTTCCTTCAAACACCTGCACAAACACTTGAATCCTCTTGTGATCAATCACACACAGAAGTCTGTTAACAATGGATTATCACAAGATGTCTTTAGATCCAAAGATGGTTTTAAAGATCCCGTCAATACTTTGATCTAGTTTGAGTGAGCCTTATATCAAAAGAGAAGGTTCTCAAGAATAAACAAACTAGGTGCAATCAAAGTTTCAAAAACGGTTAGTCAATCAAATCAATAATCGAAAACTAATAACACTGAAATTATCTAGTTTCCCACCAACGGTACTCGTATAGCTTCTTGATCCCACAGAAGTATTTAAACAAGTGGTCGTAAGAGATTTCGTCTAATAAAGGTACTTTCCTCTCCGGATAGACGGCTCCACCAGAAACAACAAGAAATGAAGTTTTCCTGGCTCTTAGGATAGTTTGCAAGAAATGCAAACTCAAGGTTGTTTGGACAACAAGGAAATTCCAAAACCGAAAATATTCTCAAGATATGCATTAAAATACCTAAATTCGATTTTTTTTATTTCCAATTAATGTTAACTTTACAAGAAATTGGATGAGAGTCTGGCCACAAGCTGAGCTCCAACACCCTTCTGAATGGCCACCCAAAACTCTCATAATGTTAACCAATATTTCCGAAAACTCTCATAGAAAACTTCTATTATTAGTCTAGCATATTAACTAATAATATATTCCAGAGGATATGCTTTAATTGCTGGTAATTAAAACATATATGATGAAAATCATAATTAAATGCTTTTCACCGTGCCGGTGGAGATGTTTTTTTGATTTGGTGTGGCGGGGCAAATGCATTAAATAGGTGGAAAATATGTGCAGATTTTATTTATTTATTTACTTTTAACTTGGTGTGCGCGGGGCTTCGCCACGCCCCGTGGCAATGCATTTTTGATTTGGTGTGCGCGAGGCTTTGCCCCACCCCGTGGAGATGTATTTTTGATTTGGTGTGGCGGGGCAAATACATTAAATAGGTGGAGAATATGTGCAAATTTTACTTATTTTTTCCTTTTATTTTCGCAGAAAATATGTGGATTTTTTTCCCCTTAATAATATATTAATTTGGAAGGATAGTTCTAATATAGTAATTACTCGATTTCCAAATTGAATTTGGACTTCCATGAAATTCCAAACATGGTAAGTTAGGTTTTTCTTTTAAGTTTGTAATTTTTAAACCAATCATACGTTGCCAAGTGTCCTCACTTCATGAATTCCAAATTGAATTTGGTTTTTTTTTTTTTTTAATCTTTTTCCTATTCTTTTTAAACCAATCATACGTTGCCAAGTGTCCTCACCAAAACGATCGTTTCACAAAACTCAAAAAGGTCTATTTCGACCAATAGGAAGCGAGAGTTTCCTCACCGTTCAACGTGAGAGCTTTATTTGTCTAGGCTTTTAAGTCTTTAGAATATTGCTAGCACAATTAAGGAGCAGAATCGCCAAACACCTTAAAGAAAGCGACTGACTCAGCTGTTTGAAATTTGTTCTTGTGTGGCTTTATTTTTTGTGCTACATAGCCCACTGTTTTTACTCCAGTAAATTTCACTGTGATGTCAACCTTGTTCTATAACATCCATAAGAGCCTTTACAGAAGATTAGAAGTTCTTAAAATAACTTGCCGGTCTGGTATTGGGCACGCTGTACACCAGCTCTTCGACACTTTCCTTGATGAACATGATTCACAGCAATAAAGGAATGCCTTTACTGACGAACCCACAGCTCTTCGACATTCCAGAGTTTCTGCTTTGTGGTCGTGCTATATACCAGAATATTCGTTTACTCTTTTTTTTTTTTTTTATTCTTTTGTTCTGTCAACTGAAATTTTATTGATAATGCAAGAAGAACAAATCAATGGATTATCCATCGAGTTTGTTACAAGCAACATTCTGTCAACAGCTTACTCAAATTTTACAGTTAATACCAAACCAAAATTCAATCTTCTAGTTACTCACTAGGCTCTGATAGGATTATCCACTGTTGGCAGATCACTCTCACTCCGGTTAACAGTCTGCTCATCCCTGTACTTATACTTCTTTGCAGCATATATAAATACACAGAAATTTAGGAAACTCAGAATTGTGAGAACCCAATACAAATTATCCAATCTACCAGTGTTAATATTCTGAGAAAGCCATGTAGGTTTGCCTTCATCTTCGTTTCCTGTAGCAGCTTTGATGATGTTGTTCAGTATAGTTGCTACAAAGCAACCTAAACCCCCTGCAACAGCTGCATAAGCAGATACTATACTTCTCATGGCATCAGGAGCCTCTTGATACAGAAACTCAAGGAGTCCCACAATGCAAAACACTTCAGCTATGCCAAGGAGACAGTACTGGATCAACAACCAGTACGCAGTGAGGTTGGGCATAGGCGTAAGGAAACTAGCTTCGTAACCATTCTCAATTGCGTAGTTTCTTCTGTACCTTTCGAAAATTGCAGCCCATGCCACACATAAAATTGATATTGCCAGACCAATGCCAACTCGTTGAAGCTGAGAAGCACCGTGTGCGTGACCTGTGATGCGGCGAGAAAGTGGGACAAATGTGTAGTAATAGAGGGATAAGATGAGAAAGATACTAAGACCAGGAAAGACTGGCATGCATGTAACAGGTAGTTTTAAACGTCCCATGTGAGTGTTTAAAGTATATGCTTGTTGAATAGATAAAGTCAAAAACTCTGTCAAAATTACACTAAGCATGATGGTGCAGGCTGGAATCGGAAGAAGTTTTATTAATATCTTTACTTCTTCTACTTGTGTCACTGTGCATAGCCTCCAAGGATTTAAGTCAGTATCATCCTCTTGTAGTCGCAGGGCTGCCTTGTCTAAACACCTGAGTGAAGAAAAAGCACACATGATCAGCCATAGGATAAATTATACTATAAGCAAGACATGAAAAAACTACAATGGAACATGGTCTATAAGCTAGTTTGAGTATATCGTCCGAGTCTCTATCCAAATGCAGAAAGGCATAACAGAAACAAAGTGGCATACCTAAAATCATCAGTGTGAGTTATCTTCGCGCTTCCCTTAATAGCCGAGTGTTTACCTGGAATCTCATACAGACTCTCTAACTCGCTACCGGAGAAAGATTTATTTCGCTTCCTAAAGGCAGCAACCAGAACTTGAGCAACCCTTGTCAGAGGGCTGCCACCAGGCAACCTGTGCCTATATAAAGGAGTACCAATAAAGAACAATGCATTTGAAACACCCATCGCTACTGCCAAGGAGGCAAATGCAGCTCCCCAACCATGATGCATTTGAATGTAGACTATCCCGGTGAAGGCTGCAATTGCTCCAACAGTGACAGAAAGATAGAAGAAATTGAAAAACCTGTCCAAATGAGACTTGTAATCTTTACTATTTTCATCAAATTGATCGGCCCCAAAAGAAGAAACACAGGGTCTAATGCCTGCAGCTCCAAATCCGGTGATATAAAGGGCCGTATAGAGGTACATCATTTGCCATGGTTTTGCCGGCTCACAGTGGCCTAAAAGTAGGGACAGCTGATCACAATCTTCTTGATTTGGCACAAATACGCTCACAGTGGCACATAATGTGATTCCTGTCAAACCCTGAGGAATCAAATGGTGCATTTTCAAAATCTTGGTGACTAAGGAAATGAATGATTCTCAAGATAAAACCAAAAACATATTAAAAAGTTATTTATAGGTTCTCAGAATCGACAGGCTTGGTATTAGCCACATATCTAGGAGTAGACATTCTCGGCAGGGTGTAGGTTTTCCAACAAAACTCTTTATAGGCTCTCCCTTTAACATCAACATTCAAAATTTGCTGAATCTATTTCCACTTTAGAACATTTTCCTACTACACATGGTAAAAGTATTACAGATAGCTATTTGAACATTCTAAGTTATAGGTGTGCAAATTATAATGGGCTTTAAAAAGAATGACTAAAAGTGCTGGTGTAGTTGCTAAACAAATACAGTATGGAAGGGTAGATGCCACGAAAATTCGGGCTCTTAACATTTATGATGCGCAAGCATTCAGGGGACTGGGACTAATGGACATTTGATATCTGAAACACCAAGAGAAATCAAGAAGTTGAAATTGTAGCATTGGTTCCAACTTTCTTTGTTTGATGCAAAAATTACTTATCAGTATTTTATACTTATTAACAATGGCGACTATAAAGATATATGTAAAACAAATTTTCATCTTGCAAATTTACCACAAGATAGATTGTTGTGAAGATCGCTATCGTCCGGTATCTCCCAAGATAAGCATCAGCAAGAAAACTGCCAAGCACAGATGAAGCTTGTGAAATGCCCAGGAAATTATTCACAGCATTTGCCGAACTAGAAATCGGCATATGCATGATAGAAAACATAAACACCACCATATTCACCGCAAGACCGAAATAAGCCATTCTCTCTGCCATCTCATTCCCTACACGCACCAAACCATTTACACACAAAAATGAAAACGTGAACTTCCAAATGGAACCGAAATGAATAACAGAAAACACAGAACATACCGAAAATGAAGAATGTAGCAACCCAACCCCCAGTTTTGGACAAATCAGTAATAGGCTTTCCATGGATATCAACAGGAATAATTCTATGAAGGGGCGAGTCTGAATCCCCCCCTTCAACTGGAGTAGTTGACTTGATTTCTATTGAATCCATGCCTATTAAAAATCAAGAAATAAGAGTAACATCAATAATTCAACCAATCTATCCAGTACGCCACTGAATTTACTTCATTTCTCTTCCTTCTGCAACAGAAACAATCTACTTCCAATTTTCTTGATCATGAACTCCAAATTCCAATCAAATAAATGAAACCCACTACTCAAAAACACTTGAAAAACCAATACTAATCTCCAAAAAATGATAAAAAATGCTCAGTACTCAGAAACTCTCTGTGGACAAAAGAAGACCCAGTGAAGTTATTAGTTAAAAGAGAGAACGTGAACTACATTAAGAAGACTTTCAGTGTGGATGTGAATTTCCTGATTATAAATAAAGTCAAATATTGGAGAACTGAGATCCGACCAACTAGATGATGATGCAATTAATCCTAGAGATAGACAGTGATGGAGTGAAAGGTGGATAGTGTGATGTACTAGCCTAGTTTTCAAATTTCAACCACCAAATATCATCAATTAAAGGTAGTGGTGGTGTTTTTTTCAAAACCGAGGTGATGTGCCGTGACAAATCTGCTTGGGTGTTGCCCATGTCGTTTCTATTGGTCATGGGTTATACAAACGACACAGACGCGGTGGAGTGGACTAGAGTCATCAACCGGACAACATGACCTGTTTTTCTAATAAGACTAGGGATTTATTTATTAATTATTTTTATTTTTGAAGATGAAGACATAACAACCTCCCAATCAAACAAGATGTTTTACATCTGGTACAGCATCTTTGCATGTCTTTTTGGGTTCCTTCCAAAGAGTTCTTTTTGCATTTCTCTCCTTCCCGGCCATATATTCTTGTTTCCCCATTGAGAGTTGATATTCCTGGCACAAAAGTTGCCCGAGGCCTACAAGTAAAAAGATTGAATCCGTATCTATGCCTTTGTTAATGACTATTTTGTCCCGGATTAAGTAGTGTTAATTTATATAATTGGTACTTAGTAGTCAGACTTTGTTAGAGTTAGAGCAGTTCCTATGGAATGAACAATTCACAGATTTATTCATTTTGCTCCCACTATGGACTTAACAAACATGAAAAACGGATGGACAAACCAACAAATTTATTGGTTTGTTGAGTAAGGACGATCATTAACCGCGCGCTTAATAAAGAGCAGCGCGGACGGAGTCAAACCGCCGACGGATTCATCCAAACCGCGCGGATTCTGGTAATCCGCCAGTGCTTGATCATAAACCGCCAACGGCTGATATCAAACCGCTAACGGCTACATCTGAACGGCTGTAAAATTTGTTCATCTAACGGCTAGAATTTTGAGTTCTATAAATACTCCTCATTTCAACTCCAAATACACACATTCTATGCCTCTAGTCTTTTTACTCTTCTTTGAGCTTAAAAATATTCTTCAATTTAACAAATTTGTTGAAAGATGTCTCGACCCATGTTAGTTCGGTGAGATCCGTATACTGCAGAAGAAGATGAAGCTATTTGCAGAAACTATGTTTTTTTTATTAACCCAGCTTGATTCAACACGGTATCCATGGGTGAATTTCTAGGAAGTTATTCATGAGGGGTTCTGCATTGACACCCGTACCCCGAGTCGTCGTGCTAAATGCGACATAGAAAATCGTTTTAATTCAATTAAGAAAGAAGTAAGTGAATTTGTAGTTTTAACCATGCAAGTCAATCGAACGGATAACTAGGTGGTAACAAGATCAAAAGAGGAATGGCGAAGATGGAAAAATATGGTTTTTTGTTTCGATTTTTTTCTCGAAATCCTTAAGGTGTTGAAAAATTTCAACCCCTTCTTATTAGTTGTTGTTCCACCTAGTACTTCTCATCAGTGAAGTTAATGTAACGCTTAAGATGTTAAACATATATAATTTGATTTAATTTACAAGTAGTCGTACTTTTAATTGATTAAAAATTAGAATTACAAAGTTAGCAAAATTAAAAGTTACAATGTAACTAACGTCCCCATTATAATCTTCAGGGCCTGGAGTAGTCCATTCCCTAAGACCCGGGATATCCCCACCTGTCAACATATTTGCCAAATTTGTATAGGAGGAAAAGCTAGTTGAACAACACTAGGTGATTGGAAAGTACTCGGTCTTCCAAACGTATAAGCGGAACCTTGTGATGGTGGTGGTGTAACAGTGTAGTAATCATTTGGGTTGAAGGGCGAGAATGATGACGAAATGCTCCTAACATCTGGGTAAATGAGAAATATGCACAGTTTGTGGTGAAGTACTGTTCTGTATCGGTGTATCTCCTACCACTGAATCATTCTCGTGCCATGATCTGTTGCTCCTGGTAGAACCGGAAGACTGTGAGTGCAACTCAGGATTTACACTTGGATTCAACCCAAACATTGTATCCGACTGCCATTTCCTACACACAACCAAGTGTTCATACCCCATTTGCCAAACAAGCCAATGTAGATCGTCAAGTTGTCTCTTCAACTCTTTATTAGAAGCATTCACACTGTGGTAAGGATCGATAATTACAGTTGTCAAGTGGTCAAGTGAAGATGCAAAACAGTTGTGCATTATCAGTGATTTGGCCAAGGTCGGATATGCGGAGTGCATGTCTGAGTTGCAGCTAGAGAAAAAGCATGTGCCAAACAGGGTTCGGACATGGCCAATAATGCGAGATTAGCATCAAGAGATACAAAATGAGTTTGGCAAGTAAACTGTATGCATGAGGCGTGCAGGCATGCAAGCAAGACTTGCATTAGCACACTTGCATCATTGGGAGAATGATGCTAACCAATGATTGCGCGACTTTGGCTGGCAGATGCAATCATTGCGCCACAAGGCTGGATGACATGTGCCAGACACATGGCCTTGACGGTTTCGAGTTGGTTACACTGAAGTTGCTTTACTTTATGCATTTCTAAAGGCTATGACCTGTTTGTTTAGCTTTAGAATGTAGTTGGCACGGTTGGCTAACTGCTTGGCATAAAGCAAATCTGTAACTACCTGACAGTTACTTGTAAATAGCTTTTATAAGGCTATATAATCCTGGTCTTGTGAAGGGATTGGGTAATTCAGAACAAGAAGAGTGTGTAACCCTAAGTGTGCAATAAATAAAAGGCTACGGTCTAGTTTAAAGCTAAGTTATGTTGGTGCATTTGTCCCTTGTTTTGTCTTATTGTTTATGCATCAAGCGGAGTGTGTGTACTTGGTTGAAAGCTTGAAAGATTTGTGAACATAACCTCTATTTAGTATGGGCTGAATAGAGAATTAGTCAAGAAGTTGAAGTATTGGCTAAGTGCGAGTTGGCTGAAATTGTGTTGTGGAGCATAATTGTCATCATCAAGTTGGTGTTGCATTTGGGTTGTGCGAACCTGTGACAATTCAGGTATCAGAGCCCTGGTTAAGGGTCTCTCTGTTCACGTTGGAATATAGAAGGATGTGTAAATTTGTTGTTGTTCTTGAGTTTGGCCATGAATTGTATTTGAAGTGACGGATCCACACATAAAGCACAAGGCATGCGAAGAATGGGGTGAAGATCAAGCCAAAGGTTAGCATTAAAGGTATGTGAACCATTAATCCAAGAATATGCAAGTGATAATCATACACGAAGGATGTCCTCGGAACAACTTGATGAGGGTGAAACGAGTTGTTCTACATATCAGAACTGCACTAAGGGTACCGGAGACACTGCAAGTGCTGATGAAAAAATAGCACGATGCTGGGAGGGCTCATCATGATGTTGGTATGGACCAACATCGCAACATCAGTCGTTTGCTAGGGAGCAAAGCACACACAAAGAAGAAGATGTCTTCTGGACTGATGTACATTGATGTAAAAATCAATGGAGAGTGGGTATTAGCGATGGCTGATACCGGTGCTACCAAGTCCTTTATTCATCCAGATGTTGCCATAGCATTGAACTTAACAGTTACTAGCGCGGCTAGCACCATCAAAGCTGTTAACGCAGAACCAAAAACCAGTCGAGGGAAACTTCGCAATGCAGATGTGCAAGTTGGAGAATGGAAAGGAAAACTAGATTTTCTAGTGATGGTCATGGATGAGTATGACCTGATTTTGGGCATGGATTTCTTTTGCACAGCGAAGGCGTCGCCATTACCTCATAGAAATGGGATATTGATACAGCACCCTCAATACCCATATTTTGTCTTTATGGTGAGGCAAAGTGAACCAGACAAGACACTTAAGCCATGTTTGTCCACGATTCAGGTGAAAGAAGGTATTCACCAAGGCTTGGCTACTTTCCTATGATTGTTGGTTGAGATCAAACCAGGAAAGGTCGTAGAAGTTGATGATGGTATAACAGAGATCTTAGAAGAGTTAGCAGACATGATGCCTGCAGAACTGCCTAAGACGCTACCACCGCGGCGTAGGATCGATCATATGATTGAGTTGGTGCCAGGGGCGAGGCCGCCTGCACAAGCACCATACTGTATGTCACCGCTAGAACTTGAGGAGTTGCGCAAGCATATTTCTTAACCGCTGGAGGCAGGATATATACAACTGTCTAATTCTCAATTTGGTGCTCCAGTTCTCTTCCAAAAGAAGCAAGATGGTTCGCTTCATATGTGTGTAGGCTATAGGGCTTTGAACAAGCTAACGGTGAAGAACAAGTACCCAATTCCTCTAGTGGCAGACTTGTTTGACAGATTAGCTAAGGCAAAGTTTTTCACCAAGTTGGATTTGCGCTCAGGTTATTACCAAGTGCGCATAGCAGAAGGAGATGAACCAAAGACTACAATAGTAACCAGGTATGGCTCATTCGAGTACCATGTAGTGTCATTCGGCTTGACAAATGCTCCTGCAACATTTTGCAACCCGATGAATGATGTGTTCGCCGAATATATTGACCGCTTTGTAATAGTATATTTGGACGACATAGTTATTTACAGTGAGACTTTGGAAGAGCATGCAATGCATCTTCGCAAAGTGTTTGCAAAGCTTAAGGGGGCAAGTTTGTATGTGAAGAAGGAAAAGTGTGAGTTTTCCCAAACCACAATTACTTTCCTTGGCCAAGTGATATCGCAAGGGTGCATGCATATGGACCAGAAAAAGGTAGAGGCCATTATGGATTGGCCAGAACCGAAGAAGCTTGGAGAGCTTCGTTATTTCTTGGGTTTAGCTAACTATTACCGGCGCTTCATAGTTAGCTATTCGAAGAAAGTAGCCCCATTGACAGATTTGTTGAGGAAGGACAAATCATGGGCATGGACTGACGAGTGTCAGCGGTCATTCGATGCATTAAAGGAAGCGGTCTCGACAGAACCAGTTCTTCGCTTGCCTAGCTTCGATGTACCATTTGAAGTGCACACTGATGCTTCAGACAAGGCTCTAGGGGGAGTCTTGGTGCAAGAAGGCCATCCATTAGCTTATGAGAGTCGTAAGCTTAACGATGCTGAAGGGAGATACACTGTGCATGAGAAAGAGATGTTGGCAGTGATACATTGCCTCAGAAGGTGGCACCATTATTTGTTGGGAACTTATTTCATCATAAGGATGGATAATGTGGCAAATACGTTCTTTCCCAGCCATAAGAAACTATCGCCAAAACAAGCAAGGTGGCTTGACTTTTTGAGCGAGTTCGACTACAAGTTTGACCATAAGCCAGGAGGGCTTAATTTTTTGCCAGATGCGTTGAGCAGAAAGTTTGTGGCAGAATACATTGCGACACTGACCACGATTGAGGCAGAGTTGTTGCCTCGAATCAAACAAGAAACAAAAAATACATCAGGCATGTGTGCGCCTGACTAAACAGATATGTGATGGGATCGTTCGTCGATACTGGCTAGATGAGGAAGTCATTTATGCCAAATGAGGGAAAATTTATGTACCCAATTCAGGTGGATTGAGAAGGGAACTCTTGTGAGAGACGCATGATTCCATTTGAGCTGGTCATCCAGGCATGGAACAAACATACGCTTTGATAGATCGTTCTTATTACTGGCCTAAAATGAAAGAAGATGTTGAGTTGTATGTAAGTACATGCTTAGTGTGTCAACTGGATAAGACGGAAAGGAGAAGTGTAGCAGGGTTGCTACAGCCTTTACCGATTCCATACAAGCCATGGCAGTGCTTGTCGATGGACTTTATAACGGGCTACCAAAGGTGCAAGGCTTTAGTTCGATAATGGTCGTCGTTGATCGCTTTTCGAAGTATGCTACATTCATTTCCTATCCCCATTCTTGAAATGCAGACGTTGCAGCAGATCTGTTCTTCAAGAATGTAGTGAAGTATTGGGGACTTCCTCGAGATATTGTGAGTGATAGGGACTCACGGTTTACATGCAGGTTTGGATTTTTTGGATCCGAACTAAAGTTTTCTAATAGAAATCACCCCCAAACTGATGGTCAGACGGAGAGGATAAATGCATTGTTAGAAGAATATTTGCGTCATTACGTGACAGCAAGCCAGGGAAATTGGGTGGCGTTGTTTGATACGACCTAATTTTGTTACAATTTGCACAACAGTTCATCAGCAGAGTTGAGTCCTTTTGAGTTAGCAACATGCCAGCAACCATTAACCCCTCATGAGGTGCCAAAGGCTAAGAAGCAAGGTTCCTGTCCAGCAAAATATCGTTATGCAAGGTCAAAAATGGAGATGACTGAGCAGGCGCGTGATAGTTTATCCAAGGCGCAGAGACGAATGAAAAAGTATGCTGATTTACATCACAAAAATGTGGAATTTGAGGTGGGAGATATGGTGTTATTGAAGCTAACGCCTCAGATGTGGAAGAAGATTTTTAGCAAGACATCGCATAGATGCCTAATTCAAAGATATGATGGTCCCTTTGAAGTGATAAAAATAGTTGGTAACGTGGCTTACAGACTTTAATTGTCGGAAAGGTTGAAAGTGCATCCCACTTTTCATTCATCTTCTTAAAGAAGTACCATCTTGATTTGCTGGACACTTCGAGACAACAGGCGAAGCGTGCACCACCAGTAATTAGATCACAATTCAACAAACAAGTTGAGGCTATACTTGATAATCGAGTTTAGGGGCAACGCAAGAAGAATAGGAGAACTTATTTTCTGATTAAGTGGCAAGGATTACTAGACTCCGAAGCTTCTTGGGAGAAGGATACTACATTGTGGCAATTTGAAGAACAAATTCAGGCTTACCTACAGCAAAAACAATCGACGAGGGCGTCGAGTTCAGCTGGTGGGGGAGGTCTATGACATGGCTGTCAAGTGGCCAAGTGAAGATGCACAACAGTTGTGCATTATCAGTGATTTGGCCAAGGTCAGATATGCGGAGTGTATGTCTGAGTTGCAGCTAGAGAAAAGGCATGTGCCAAATAGGGTTTGGACATGGACAATGATGCGAGATTAGCATCAAGAGATGCCAAATTAGTTTGGAAAGTAAACTGTATGCATGAGGCGTGCAGGCATGCAAGCAAGACTTGCATTAGCACACTTGCATCATTGGGAGAATGATGCTCAGCAATGATTGTGCGACTTTGGCAGGAAGATGCAATCATTGTGCAACAAGGCTGGATGACATGTGCCGGGTATATGGCCTTGACGGTTTCGAGTTGGTTACACGGAAGTTGCTTTACTTTATGCATTTCTAAAGGCTAGGACCTGTTTGTGTAGCTTTAGAATGTAGTTGGATCAGTTGGCACGGTTGACTAACTGCTTGGCATAAAGCAAATCTGTAACTGCCTGACAGTTACTTGTAAATAGCTTTTGTAAGGCTATATAAGCTTGGTCTTGTGAAAGGATTGGGTAATTCGGAACAAGAAAAGTGTGTAACCCGAAGTGTGCAATAAATAAAAGGCTACGGCCTAGTTTAAAGCTAAGTTCTGTTGGTGCATTTGTCCCTTGTTTTGGATTATTGTTTATGCATCAAGAGGAGTGTGTGTACTTGGTTGAAATCTTTAACGATTTGTGAACAGAACCTCTATTTAGTATGGGATGAATAGAGAATTAGTCAAGAAGTTTAAGTATTGGCTAAGTGCGTGTTGGCTGAAATTGTGTTGTGGAGCATAATTTCCATTTTCAAGTTGGTGTTGCATTTAGGTTGTGCGAACCTGTGACGTGGTTAGCTCACCTTGTGAAGTAAGACTTGGCATCTCCCAACAGATTTCTGGCAAATATGACGAAGATGATGAAGAACTTGCACCTATGCTGGGGTAAGTTATAAAGCATGGATCTTCCGGAGGCGTCTGGCTAAGAAAAATGCCTTTATCAAGACCCAGGCGTGATAAGGATCGAAAATCAAACCCATAAAGATGTATGTTGTGTGTACCAATGATAGGCTTCACAATTAACTGGTACCATTTAACATATTGCGATTCATTAATATCCATATGTTTGTTTAGTTCAAACCTTACCCATGGCTTCATTCTCTCCCGATCGAAATCTGACGTGGAGGTTTGCATCTGTTGTGGAAGGTTAATTGTAATTGCATAAATCCCACCTAACTGGTACAACAATCTTTCTCCCAGGTACCAAACCCATTTATCAAATTCTTGAGTGTAAAAAATAACTCTACGAAGAGAATAATCAAGAATATCTTGTACATCTTGACGTTAATACTCAGGAAAATCAATGTAAGGGTGAAAAACGACATTCTGTGGCTCCGAGTCATCTGTTGATACCTCTGGAAAAAAATGGAAACCGCGTTGTCGCTCCTAGTATCCTTCGCCCAGTTGCTCGTGTGGTACATGTCCATAATTGGAAGTATATGGGTACTGTCTTTAAGAATTGGTTTACCAACACATAAGTAGATATACCACCAATACTGCAAATTACTCCATAATTTAGTATTTTGTCTTATCTACATTTGTTCGTAAAAGTTCTTCAAATTTAAATATTTACCTCTATGATGCCCCAGAAACCAGTGAAGTTATCTATACCCATGGACGCTTGGTCCATCCCACGGTACATTTCTGCTAAAATTGCAGATCCCCAATCATAATGTGGTGCTTTTTCTAGATATTTAAACGCTTCAAGCCAACCAACATGAGAAACAATAGTTGAGTTCAGAAAGAACGTCTTACCCATTAACCATAAAATAAACACCCTTTCAAGTTCAGGATATTCAGTTACATTTGTTGAGTTTCCGTTATTTTGGTGGAATTTCTTCAATGATGAACAATGCATGCCACCTCCTTTCAAATGTTTATGATCAACACGTATTTCAAATTCTAAAAACGAGGGAAGGAGCGTCTGTCATTTATCATCCGACACCCATTTGTTTTGGTTGAATGGTACACGTTTTCCAATTGCACTTGGAATCCCACAAATGAAATACAAATCAAGGGGAGTAATTCCTATTACAAGAATAACATCAACTATAAAAAAAAATTTATTATTTAATAATTTCTTAAAAAATAAATTTTAATTTAAGTTAAAAAACTTACCAATTTCAAAATCCATAAAATGGAACGTATGCGTCGTTGGCCACCACCTTTCTATCAATATTTTCGCAATTTTGTTATTGTGTTTTCGAGGCTTCACACGATAAAATGCACACCAATGATATCTGTCAACTCTTTCTCGGACTGGGGGTAAACCATTATAAATGGTCATTAAGTCATGAAATCCACCTCTCATTTTATAATAACTATCAGACTGCTCCTGATGCGCCGACACATGACCTTGAACTAATGATGGAGCGACAACGACATTTGGCGAAGCAAACTATATGTGCTTCACGATTCTGAGTATAATCTACATTTGTGGCAGGCCTCGGTATTGGTTCATGTTTTCGATCTCTTTTGTGCCTAAAATTATTGACGACTTTTCTTACCAGATGGCTCATTTTGTAGCAACATTTTTTTTAGAAGAATTTAGTTGAAGGATATGATGAGTGAAAATGAATTTAGAAGAAGAAGAGAGTGTAGTGGTAAGAGTGAAAATGAATTCAAATGAATGATTTTTATAGCTTTCAAAGTTGTTGCCCTTAAGAAAAGAGTCGTTAGGTTTTTACCGTCGAATTGTTCACGCCCACACGCGGATTGTCCACGCACGCCCACAATTTGCTCACGCCCGCCCATGGGTTTTCACCAACCCCACGGTTTGTCATCGTCCGCGCGTCTGATCACCACCCGCCCACTGCTTTACCATAGTGGAAAATGTTGTTTGACCATCCACCTGGCTCAACAAATAAACATTTTTGTTGATTACCATAGGAATTTCAATTAGAAATAGAGTGCTAGAGAATTAGGGTTGGTAAAGAGATTGTATAGTGGATTTGAAGAAAAAGATCAAGAATATAAGGAAAAACGAGAACATGGAGTCATCTAATTTTTTATAATCATTATAGAATCTTTACGAGCAAACTTAAATTTGTAACCTACGAGCGTCAAAACTTGAAAAAATATCTAAAAATATTCGGGCTTCATTTGGACGTCAAGAACAATCGGCTAATCCGTCACATATATACCAAAACATCAACTCGTAATAGGCAAGTGTAGACATTTATATCGTCTGATTGTAGTGTTAAAGTAATGCCTATTTTTCAGTTAGTTTTTTAGATTACAATCGAGTCTTATTTTGTACAAATTTTCTAATGAGCATGGGCATGATATTTTAATCTCCGCTACTGATTTAATGTTGGGTGTTATATAACGAGGGTCGCGATTCTATATATGAATATTAACTGGGTCAAGCAGTTGACTAATCAACAAAACTCAGTACGATCGGTTAATATGGATATTTATGTCCGCCAATTGTGGAGTGTCCAGTGTTGGAAAAATATGTACTTGTTGTTCTAGGTATTTTCCAAAACTCCAAGGAGAAAAATTATGTCGCCCAATAGACCATTAGAAGAAATATTTAAAAAAAAATGGGAAGAGAAGCGACATACACTGTCCCCGAAACTGAGGAGTGCAACCAGAAAGGTCGGGGAACCATCTCGTATACGTGTATATTATTGTTTCAGAGGATATTCCACCAACGATTGTAGACGTGAAAGGGATCGTAAATCACTTGATCTGAGATGGATATCTTTCGAAGTTTGTGTAGCCACCACCTCCACCTCAAGAGGTTCATGGACACCGGGTCCGGATTGACAAAGATACCATGTTCCTGCAATGTAACACGATTTTCTATTCTTCGTTGCAAGATTTGCGATCAAGAAGTGGGATCATAACCCGAATCTACAGGAGAGAGAGATCTGGGAAGAAGATTTTAAGTGTCGCAAAGGCTTTACTAATGGAAGTATGGATGATGCAACCATTTTTTTCCCATGCTAAGGACATACCTATGAATGGACATTCCTACGGAAACCCTTTGGTAATAACCTTGAAGATCGAGTGGGGTGTGACCAGAATTTTGTAGACAACGTATGTTCCATTGAGGTGTTATCCTACGAGACTTTCAAAAGAATGCAACTAGCGGATGATGTCCTTGTTCACTCGGCATACAACATTTATGGTTATAAATGTTCCACTAGATTTTAACCATCCATCATCATTTGGTCCATGTCTGCTGCGTGTCAGGCTTTTTTTTTCTTTTAACCATATTATTGATTTGGTAAAGCTCGGCTTCGCCTCGCCTCGCCCCGATTTGAGAAGAACAGATGAATCACTCACATATTTGTAAGAAATCAGACATATTTGGTTTGGTGTGATGTGGCTTCATCTCGCCCAGTCGTACATTTTTGATTTGGTGTCGTAGTGTCTTGCCCGGTCGCTGTGTATTATTGATTTGGTGTGGCTCGGCTTCGCCTCGCCTCGTTGCTTAGGATTTTTAATTTGGTGTGTCTCAGCTTCGCCTCACCCCATCCCAATACATTTTTGATTTGCTTTCGCGCGGTTTGACCTCACCCCATCGTGATGCATTTTTTATTTGGTGTGCCTGTCGCTTAAGATTTTTGATCTAGTGTGGAATGCAATTTTTATTTGGTGCAGAATGCAACTTTGATTTTCGTCTAACAGTGTGAAAAACCCATTGAGAATTTGTATTATATGTCAACATTATTATCTGCAAAACCATAGTTGACAGCAGTAGTTGACGACTCCATAAGCCAAATAAGTTGCAGAAACTTGGTGAACCAAATTAAACACACTAAATTGAATATTAAAGAAATACCAAAGTTCAATAAAACAAATGGTTTGTCTTGCAGCGATACGTCATATTCTTTTTTAACGTATCAATACATATTTATAGGGCTCGATCCCATAGAAATATAGAAGATAATAGTTTTTATTATTGAAAATACCAAAAGTTAGATAAGCTTCGCAAGGAAGCAACAGCTATCTATAGATTAATAATAAAAAGTAAGATATTTATCAAATCTTCTCTTAGCAACAACTGTCTTTACCTCCACTTAATATCTCTAACTTTCTCTTATTTATCTTTTCCTCTTAATACTTATCTCTGACAGTCTGACTTTCTTTGGTTTATCTCCTCCAGAACCAGTAGATTGTCATTCTTGCACCCAAACCCTATTTTTCTCTGATTTATATAAAATATATTTACTACTGATTTATATTGAGTATGCCGTATCGCCGTATTTTAATTTTTCTGTTGGTGTATCATAGTAGCGTATTGGTATCCTGTATCTGATGCCGTATCCGTATCGTTGCAACACTCAAATACTAAATGTTGAATAAGGAAATCTCAGATGCTAAATGTTAAATAGGGAACTCTCAAATACTACTTGAATAAATATTGAAAAAAGAAAGCAGCGTTTTCATCCCAGGTCCAGGGCTCCCCCTACACAGCTACTTCATATTTTCATCTCTCTTTATTAGTAGCACTACAGGTTCTCCACCAAGTAGAATATCTCCGTCTTCATCCTACTATTCATTGCTCTCGCCTAATCCATTTTCTGCTGATTGTACCTCTTTGTTGGTTGTACACTCCTGCAATGAAATTTGATTTAACACTATTTTTTACTATTTTTATATCTGATTAAACAGGAGTTACCTGTTGTATTTGACAGAGTTCGTATTTAGCTTCCAGTTCAAAATTTACCTGTTGGAGTGAGATGCACTTCGAAGATGAACGACATTGCCAGGACCTATACAGAGGACACAGAGAGTTCAACTATCCTTGTGGTTTCTTGAGGAGCACTTCCTAAAGTTCCAAAAGTATAATTAGCAGCCACCCGAGTATAAACACCTTCATCTTAACCTGAACAATATATCCGATTAAAACTATCATCTCCGGCCATCAACAGATATTTATCCTCCATGAATATGCTATTTGAGACTTGCATAAGTTTAGATTGTTCAGTAGAAAAGATGTGAATATTTATGGCAATTTAAACATGTAAAATATTTATCCCATATTCTACAAAATCTTTGCAGAGCACCTCCAATTTCATATAATGATTGAATCTAACCTATCACCAAAGTGTTAATGATTTTGGTGGTATGTTCTGTTGATGCTGTGACATTAGGCAAAATGGGTTAATTTGTAGTTTAACGATTCTGCTAACTTACTTCTATAATGGTGAAATACCACAGATGTTCAACCTAGCAAACTCTCTTATATCTTAACCTTTTTGCTGACAAAAAAATGCTATCCTATCAGAATATTACCTCACATCCTGTTTCAGTTTTAAACCACAGAGATACAGAGTTTTCCTCTCGTGGATTATTCAGAACAGTAGCCGAGAATGTTCATGACCTTTGACCTTTCAGGTCTGTAGATAATGAATGTTGAACATTACCTCATATCCAGTGACAGAATGTTCAGTTCGAAACCACAGAGATGCAGAGTTTGCCTCTTGTGGATTGCATGGAACAGTAGCGGAGAATATTGATGACTTTTGACCTTTCATGTCCGTGGATAATGAATGTTGCCAGTTGAAATTTAGCATTTGACAAAATGTTAGACAGATCATATATTGATGACAACTTACCCCAGCCTAAGCGAAACAGGATGCATATACCGTGTCGGTGCAGCTAACTGTGTTTCCCACCTTCTATTTTCCAACATGATCACCATTGCTACCTTCCTTAATTATCAAATTTTCCAACATGATCACCATTGCTACCCCTTCCTTTATTATCAAAACACCTGAAACAACAATATTTAACAATCATCTTATTAAACCCCAAGCCCGACCAAATACTGACCGAAATGCATTAATAACATGGAACCTTTCCAGTTAGTGATTTTATCAAACTCATAATCAATAAACAAAAACTAAACATCAAAGATGAGGAAGAAGAAGTTGTAGAATAGAAGAAGAAAAGTTTGGCTAGACAGATGCGACTTAAACATTGCGGAGACATCTAGATACATTAAATGACCCGCAAAGGGAAGTTCAATCTGGAAAAATTGTTGCAATCACCTAAGTAACCAAAAACACAAAAAATCTCATTTCTTATGAACTAAATATCACCAAAAAACAAAGAATACTTCGAACACAAAATTTCAGACATGAGTTTTGGTTTTAGAGTTTAACGTGGTCTGAATAGCGATAGAAGGAATAGTCGCAGACTTTATAAAATTCTTGCGTGTATTGAGTTTCCGGTCAAAGATAATCAGTATTCGGTGATATAGCCAATATCATGGCTTCAAAAATGTGCAAGTAGAGTCTCCCGCAAAGCGCTCTTAAATATCAGACAGGAAAGCAGTCCTGCAAGTTTAAACAAATTTCATCCAAATCAAATTCAAAGGAACATAACAAATGCCCAAAGTTAAGGCAATAATTTCAGGAACAAAGAAAATAATTGCATACCTTCATAAAGGAACTAAGGAATTTGTTATCGGCCTATTACGGAGCAAAATGGAAGATAACAAAAAAGAGAGCTTCTATTAGATATTTCATCAAACAATTGCACGATAAGAAATAGTATACCCTAACTTATTACTGTAACCGTAAGAAATAGTAAAATGATGTTTTCATAAATTCAAAAGCTGAAATCTTAAGATCTTATTTAGTTACCACCCATGACTTGAAACTGTGTTGCTTTCATACAAATGACCTGATTTCAATTTACAATGAATTACAACCAATCTAATTAATTAAAGAGAAAGTAAACCCTAACAAAACAAATAAAGATATAGAGAAATTGAAAATAGGGTCAGGGTTTGTAGTAAAGGTCATACTTTTTTCAGTGAAAATCGTCTCTGCAAATTAAAACAAAACAAATCAATAATCTTTCAATTGCTAATCCTATAAGTGATGTTCATATCTTTCATTATTTAAACCAACAATCTCAGCAAGTCAAAAGTTAATATTGATTTCATTATCAGTACACAAACTTTGTGACGGAATGAAAGAAAAGAATATACAACAAAAGAACTAATTCTGCAATTGGGGAAAATATTACCTGATTAACTTTTATACAACTACATTATGGAGGTGGTGGTGATGGAGTCTGCTGAAGAAAAAACACCCCAAATAAATCAATTTTGAGGGAACAAAAACACAAACCCAGACCTATATTCTAGTGGTGGTGGTGGTTTCTGTTAAAGGATAAAATCCTAAAAAATTTAAAATAAAAAATACAAACCTTGGATCTTCGCAAGCTTGGTGGTGATTTAATATAAATCTCAAATGTGTGTCAACTTGAATCGAACCCATGAATCAATGGTTCTTCCACTGATTTGAATCGAACACAGAAATCCCCAATTACAGCACAACATCGAACCCAAAACAGCCCCAGATTTAATTATTAGTAACTTTTGTCTTGGACCCAAACTCAATTCCTTCACCATCACTGGTTCTCATAAAACCCTAATTCACTGATTCTTCCATGTGAGTTGAGAATCAGTAGCTAAATCTCCTCCCTTCCTCTCAACACACAATACCCATCTCTAATCTCCATCTGCATATTCTAAATCGAACTCCTCTTCCAAATATAATACTTATTCAATTCTAGCAGAAACCCTAATTTCTATTTCTTCTGATTTCTCCTTCTTTCAGAGCTCAATTAGCTTCCAGATTCATCACCCTCTTCTTCGATTTATCTAGTTCTCAAGATTCACATGAATCGCTCACAAAAAGAAGCTCGATTCAATGGAATTGAATTCGACAGGGAGAAAGAGATGAAGAACATAAAAAAGAGAAAAAGAAGAGGAGAATAAAACTCTATTTGAAATATTGGTATCTCCGTTAGCTTTAGATCTAGTTTATGATGTAGGTAATGTCCACACCAACGACGTCAATTAACGTCCAGTTAAGATTCGGTGTAAACAAAGTTTAATGAATTATTTAAGCACAAAAGCTGACAGAAGTAATGTATACCCACGTTTTTACTAACGGCGTTACAAACGTCCAGTTAAGTATAGGGTGTAAACAGAGTGTAATCCAATATTTAATGCTGGGACCAATAGAGTCCCGCCAAGTGTCCTCACCAGATTTACTAATGCCCAAAGCTCTTTTCTCATTAACTCTCAAGGGGGTGTCGCGCTCACCGTGTGACGTGGAAGCTCATATGACTTAGGATTTTAAAGGTTTTGATTACCAAACTAAAAGGAGAAGTCACTCTCAGAGTATCTAAACAAGAAAATATCTGGATACACTCGCTACTTTCTTTGCAGCCGATTTAGTATCCCATAAAAAGACATGATCGGAGACACAAACTTTGTGTCTGCAATATTGATTATTATTGATGAAAAGATAATCTTACAAACTCCAACTATGGAGGTATTTAAATTTACAAAGACTTGACCTTCAAGTATTCTTAGGCTACACGTATTCCTGTCCTACAAGTTCGATAACCTATTTATGGTAACAGTATATTTACAGACTCAATAACTCAACACTCCCCCTCAAGGTGGTGCATAGACATCTGACATGCCCAACTTGACAATAGAATTATGAAATGATGAGTTCGATACTGCCTTAGTCAACACATCTGCCAATTGTTCAGCTGAACGGACAAATGGTACTTCAATAACTTTATCTTTTATCTTCTCATAAATAAAATTCCGATCAATCTCAACATGCTTTGTTCGATCATGTTGAACATGATTCTGTGCAATCTTGATTGCTGATTGATTATCACAGAATAATTTCATAGGAACATCCACGAAACAAGCCAAGCTCCCCCATAAGCTGCTTAAGCCACAATAATTCACATATTCCTTTGACCATTGCTCTATACTCAGCCTCTGCACTAGACAAAGAAACAACCTTTTGACCTCCTACAAATGTGAAATAACCTGTAGTTGATCTTCTTTTATCACCTTGTCTACCCCAATCCGAGTCAGTACAGCATGGAACATTCAGATTTCCGTGGTTTGAAAACATTAAACCTTTTCCAGGTGCAGACTTTAAATACCTAAGTATTCTCATGACAGCATCCATATGTTGTTTACCAGGATTATGCATAAACCTACTAACAAGACTAACTGCATAAGTAATATCAGGCCTAGTATGAGAAAGATGAATCAAACGCCCTACCAACCTTTGGTATTGTTCTTTATTAGTTGGCAATTGATCAAGATCGTCATCTAGTTTATGATTTTGTTCAATAGGAGAACTGATAGGTTAACAACCTAGCATACCCGTTTCCTTTAGTAAATCAAGCACATATTTCTGTTGAGATAAGAAAATACCTTGCTTGGACCGTATAACCTCTATTCCCAAAAAATATTTGAGAGCTCCAAGATCCTTCATTTCAAACACAGAGGATAAGTATGTCTTCAAGTTCCTCATCTCATCAGCATCATGACCAGTTACTACCATATCATCAACATAAATAATGAGTGTTGTCAATTTACCACCGGATTTCTTTTAGAACAGGGTGTGATCAACATTACTTTGTTTAAACCCAAATGTTTTCATTGCATTTCTAAATTTTCCAAACCAAGCACGTGGAGATTGCTTCAAACCATACAACGCCTTCTTCAATCTACACACAATATTTGGATCATTAGAACCACCAAATCCTTGAGGCAATGTCATATAAACTTTTCTTGAAAGGGGGGGCTCTGCGGATCGAGCGACCGCCGTTTCAACTCATTGAACACCGATTTCACTTTTCTTCTCAATCCAATCCATTGCATGTTCATGATTTAGTCTGTATTTGATTCTTATACTCGGTTTTTCAATCTTTTTAGTACAATCTTTCGTTCTTAAATCTTATTCTTGTTGTTTTTGTTTGAATCTTAAAACAGTTTCTTCCATGTTCTCCTGATTTTCTCATATCTCCCAATTTTCATAATCATCTTGATTTCCTAATTACAGTTACTTACTCTGTATGTTTTGATTCTCTAGCATCTTTCTTCTAATCTTTTAATTCTCCTTTACAGGATTTTAACCTAAGTCTCTTTCCCATACCTGATTGGCGGGAGCTAGGGTTTTGGCAAAATACAAGAACGGAGGCTACTGAAGGTGGTTTCTCCTTGGTGATTCAGTCTACTTTGAAGACCAATTCTCATCATTCGGGGTTAATTGCAGAATTACGGATTTCAAGTTCATAGTCGCTTAAGCAATAATCTCTTGAACTTCAGTAAGATTCTCTAGTTGGTGTTTCTTTTATATTGAAAGAATTATTCAATTTACAAGTTGAAAGCATGCAAGTACACAAGTTCTAATTTAAGCAATTGAAGTAATTGCCATCTTCGTTATGATTTAGAAGAAGTGATCAATCTCTTGATTTGAAGACTTTTTGAAGAAGAAAAAATTAAGACAGAGATTTTAGTGGATTCAAAAACAAAAAAGATAATTTCAATAAAATAATATTAAATTTGAGTGATTTGTTGAAGGTTTTTTACATCTGAAGCATGCAATTTTGGTGATTTTGTGGGTAAAAATTACAACTGAAGTGAACTTTTCTTAGAGTGAAATCTATTTTCATCCTATAAGTTTATAATTCACACCTATAAGTTTAAGGCCAAGTTTCTTGAGGACATTTAAAGTAGCCGAAGTTCTTGTATTGCTGGAACCTTAGTGGAAATCCAATCAGGTCAGTCTTTGCATCAACCTTTTGTTTTTAGTTCTTTCCGTTGATCGGTTTTTCTCCCTCTTTCTTTCCGTTGCGTACTCTTATAGTCATAGTTTTTTAAGCTTCTGTTTTTTTAGCAAATTGACATTTAACTCTCTTATCCTTCTTTCTTTAATCCGAATAAATTTCGTTTCATACTGCTTAGGAAAATGAAACTGTTAGCCTGGAATGTGCAAGGCATTGGCCCCCCGGCTACTAGGAATCACTTAAACTATCTACTAAAACAATCTAATCCTGATATGATTTTCCTCTCGGAAACTAAGGCAGATTCTACGAGAATGGAGAAGCTTGCTAGGAAATCCAGGTTTGCTGATTGGTTTTTAGTTCCTAGGATTGGTTTAAAGGGTGGAATGCTCATTGCTTGGCACAATAATTTAAAAGTTAATCTAATCAGTTTTAAACACAATATTTGCAATTTTTGTGTCAATGATAATTTTGGAAACTTTTGGAATCTTGTTTGCAGGTATGGTGCTCTTTGTGACACTGAAAAGTATAACCAATGGAACCATATTAATAGTTTTAGTGCTTCTAGCAACTATCCTTGGATTATTATTGGTGACCTAAATTTTATTTTGCACATCGATGAAAAACAAGGTGGAAATGATAAGGCTACTAGATTCATTCATGACTCTATACAGGAGCTAGGACTGATTGACCTTAGATTCCAAGGAATTCCTTTTACTTGGTCTAACAACATACAAGGTCATGAAAACATCAAAGAAAGAATTGACAGAGTGCTTGCTTCTACTGATTGGATTAGTATATTCCCAAATGCTATTGTTAAACATCTTGTTAGAGTAGGGTCTGATCATACCCCTATCCTGTTAGAATCTACGCCTTTTAAAAAACTACAAAAAGCCAGACCTTTTAGGATAATAAGATCTTGGTTAGGACACGACAGTTTACCAAAGCTAATAAAAGATAACTGGAATCATACTAAGAAAGGTTCTAATGCATTTATATTTTCCAATGATCTTAAACATCTCTCTTATTCTCTATCTGTATGGAATAAAAAAGTGTTTGGAAATATTTTTCAGAACATTAGTGACCTAAACTTAAAAATACAAGAGCTTCATAGTGTCAATCCGTTACCTATTGAAGAGATAAAATATCTTCAATCCCAACTTGAAAGTTGGTATGACAAGGAAAATGATTATTGGAATCATTTGGCTAAAGATACAAAATTAATGATCATGATAGAAATACTGCCTACTTTCATAAAGTTGCTTCTAATAGAAGAAGAATAAATCATATACACACTCTCAGAGACTCCTCTGGTTATGGATAGAGGATCCGGAACAGCTTGATAACTTACTAATAAATCATTTTAAGAATATAGGAAAGTCTAATGGTATTACGCATGGCAATATTATTAATGATCTGATTTCTCCTGTCATAACTGAGTCTGAAAACATCAGTCTAACTTCTATCCCTGATAACAAGGAAATAATGAAAACTCTTTTTAACATGAACCAGTGGGGAGCTCCAGGCCCGGATGGTTTCCCACCGGGTTTTTTTAAGGCTCACTGGGATAATTTTGGACAAGATATTGTTAGGCTCGTTGAAGATTTTTTCAATTCTAAACGTATGCTCAAACAGTTGAACTTTACTTACATTACGTTGATTCATAAAGTGCAAAACCCTTTTAACCCAGGTGACTTTAGACCTATTAGTCTAAGTAACACAATATATAAACTTATTTCAAAAAAATTGGCTAACAGACTTAAAAAACACCTGGGG
This sequence comes from Papaver atlanticum, assembly GCA_023531105.1. NCBI lineage: Eukaryota > Viridiplantae > Streptophyta > Magnoliopsida > Ranunculales > Papaveraceae > Papaver > Papaver atlanticum. Next base: position 1,807,687 of record JAJJMB010004448.1, on the reverse strand, counting down.
AAAATGATTTCCCAAAATCAGTCGACTTTTATTCCGGGTCGCCAAATAACTGATAACATTATCATTGCTCATGAAGTCCTCCACACAATGAAAACTTCCAAAAACAAAAAAGGTCATCTTGCTCTATAACTTGATTTATCTAAAGCTTTTGATAGGATTGAATGGTTTTTCTTGAAAAGATATTGCCTGCCTTTGGGTTTAGTGATGACTGGTGTCAGCTAATCATGCAATGTGTCTCTACAACTTCCCAATCCCAAAGAAGTCTTTAAAACGAGCGGTCGTAAGAGATTTCGCCTAATTAGGGTACTTTCCTCTCCGAATAGACTGCTCCACCAGTAACAACACAACTAGGTAGTTTAGCTGGCTCCGAGGATTAGTTTGCTTGAATTGCAAACTTTAATATTTATAGACCAAGGAAGTTTGGACACCAAGGAATTTCCAAAACCGAATATTCTCAAAGATATGCAATAAAGTCCAAATCGGTTTTCATAATTCCTGGAAATGCTCTGTCCAAATATTGACCGAAATCTCAGTAGAAAATCTCCAATTAGTAAATGCACATTACTAATTTTTATTTTCTAAAGATATGCATTTAATTGCTGGAAATTAAAAGCATATAAAAACTAAAAACCTTAATTAAAAGATTCTTAATTTATTTCGATCAGGGATTCTCCTTTAGCTATTAAGGAATATCTTTGAACAATAAAAGATAAGAGTTACTGCACATGTTCAAAGTATGTCGACATCTTTACTTTGTAAATCCTTTTTCATATTTACAATCTTGGAACCGATTTGCCACACTTCCAAACAAGTTTAGAATTGGTTAATCTGACTTCCAAGAACTATGTGATTGATTATCCTATCAAATCACCAATCATGTGTTTCACGGTTCTACCAAAACAAATTTCGGTTCTACCTCCATGTGGGTACTAAGATTAGTCACGCTAGTTACCAAAAGTTGGTTGACTAGGTACTAGGATCGGTTACCACATATTTATGGTATAAACTTGTATTCGGTTGCACAAGTCATAGGATCGGTTCCCCAATTACTAAAAACTTGGTGTAACTCTTACAAGGATCGATTCCCTCTTGTGTTCGGTTGCACCTCTTACTAGGATAGGTTTCCCAATGTCTAGAGTTGGTCATACCAATTACAATAAATCGATTATACCATCTCAGGTGATTACTTAAGATCGGTTTCACTAATAAAAGTCATACCAATACAAAAGTCAGGCATTGTGAATAGTTTTACCAAGATACATAAACAAGTTATGAGCGGTTATACTAAACACACATATTGGTAATCCAAAGATTTGCAATGAATAACAATACCAATAAGCCTAGCGATTTCCCTTTCGATTCACAAAACAAGTTTATGAATGTACTTCCTTTAAACGAATGTAAAACATTGTTTCCTAGGACGAAATCTTCACCCATACCCATACATAATCACAATAGCATTCATACGATTATGTCGATGTCTTATATATGAAGTTCAAAAGATAGACGTTATACTTCGTATTGTAATTCCTTAATACTATGTCTACTAGAGTATAATCATTCACAGCTTCGCAGTTATGTTTTCAATATGCATGACTTAAAAGATACGTTAGGAATGAAACAGTTCAAGTCAAATATTACTAACCTCAAGTGGAAGGATGATGTCATTGTTGTAGCTCTTTACTTCTTCACATTCTTCAAAGTCTTCACGTAATACTTGTAAGTATCGTATCCTAGTAACTTTATAGCTAACCTATACGAAGTTGACTCTAGTAAATAATCAAGCGACTCTTTAAATGAGTTTTGATTCACTAAAATATGACAACCAAACTTGACATACCAACGCTTGGTGGGTTCAACCAAGCTATGCTCTAACAATCTCCCCCTTTGTCAATTTTAGTGACAAAACTCTTACATCATATGGATAAACAAATTACAAGAATTCATTACACATATGCTTGATTCCAAGTTTCAACAACACAATAACCTGTATACATTCAATCCATAAATGTCGATGTTGACATTATAATAACAAAGCTAATACCCCCCCTAAAGGTAAGATAGGTAGATTTTCAATCTGCACGTCTTTGTTATTCCCTTTGTGGTTAAGATAACCACAAGTATCAATATGATATGTTACTCCCCCTTAGTCTATGCTTTACTCTCTCGTTAGATATAACGTTCAATTAGATAATCCAACCTTTGGTTGTTGATATAAATTGATTGACACTTGAACATTGTTCTTTGGTACCATTCAAGTTGTTGCACATAATAATCAGGCTCACGGATTTCTATCTGTTTGATTTGCTGATTACATTGTGAAACAGAGATACAACTCCTAGATATATATCTATTGATTGAGTCTGACTGTCTAGTCGATTCTCTTGGAATTATATTGAAGTTGTCCATACAGATTTCTAAGCGAAATATTGGGTGTGGTTGTTGTACCCCCGCTTTTTCAATTGGTATCATAGCAGGAAAACACGTTTAAGACCTCATAAGTCTGTGTTTGTAGCGATCTGACTCTATGGACAGAAGTGCTATCTCTATAAACGTACCGCCAGTCTTCGATGGATCGAATTACTTATGGTGGAAAATTGTTATGCGTGCCTTTCTTCAAGCGCGTGATTTTCAATCATGGGTTTATGTTGTTAATGGCTATAATCCTCCAACGGTTACAGTAGACGGTGTCTCTATTGCAAAGGATATTGGTGATTATGATGCTGTCGAGATTCTTGCTGCAAAGTAAAATTCTGACGGATTGATTGCAATCATCCATGCCATTACCCCAGATCTCGATCACCATGTGACTACGTGCACTCGGTCTAAAGATTCTTGGGATATCTTAGAAACCGTATTTGAAGGGAATACCCGTGAAAAAAAAGCTAGGCTTAAAAACCTAAATTCTGACTGGGAAAACCTTCGTATGGAAGATGAAGATTCATTTGATGAGTTTAATCACAAAGTGTCTAAAATTGTTAATGCATCTTTTGCGTTGGGTAAGACTATTCCTGAAAAGGATATTGTGATGAAAATTCTCAGATCATTTCCATCTAGATACGATTCTAAGAAACATGCCATCATTGAAGGAAATAACCTTGATATGCTTTCCAGAAATACTCTAGTTGGGAAGTTAAACATCTTTGATCATGAGCATGTATCCAAGTCTGGATAGGATATTGCTTTCAAAGCACAAAAGAACACTAAATTACTTGATAAAAGTAAAAGTGTTGGCATCTCTGAAGATGATCTTTCTGAGACTGATTCATCGGATAAAGATCTTGACAAGTCAGGCTCTTTGATCACTAGATAGTTTAAAGATATTCTTTTGAAGAGAAGTAAACGGTTCACTAGAGATAAACCTGAGTCATCAGTTAAACCTCATAATCGTGTTCCTCTTAAAAACAGATACTGATGATGAGGATATGCCACAGTGCTTCAAGTGTAAAGGCTTTGGTCATTTTACAAATGAGTGTCCAAATCATAGAAAATACACTGGAAACAAAGGTCTTGCTGCAACTCTTGATGAAATGTCTGATCATTATGACTCAAATGAAGACGAAAAATCAAGTGTTGCACTCCTCAGTGAAAAATATTGATTTTGATAATTGTAGCAATACGTATATCAATCTCGATATTCTTCCGGGAGAAACTTCAACCACCTTGGAGGATAAAATGGACTTCGATTTGTTTACTGGAATTTTTTTCTTCTAATCTTTCAGGTTCTACTATTTGTCTAGCATCCTGCACAGCCAAGACGTCTGAACCATCCTCTACACTGACATGTTCTTATTGTACTCTCAGGGGTCGTGAACTCTACAAATGTTTCAAGTACAAACATAAGATAAGATATGTCAACAAACTTCAACGAAGAGCAAATCGTTTAGCAAACAAGCTCAAACTTGTTCAGAAATCGTCTGAGGTATGTAATCTCATCTCTTCCCCGAAGAAGTCAATTAGAACCACTAGAGAAAAGAATATTATCTAAACAGTATGTGAAATAGGTTTCTAAGAATTTCATTCGAGAAGGTTATGGTGGACAGATTATTGTTCACCCCAGCACAACTTAAATGTGTTGGTTGTGTATCTTGTCTCATGTGCCTGGCTCAAAAAGAGACAAGAGTTTGCACATTTCAGGCTTTAGGAAAAGAGAAAAATATTTTCTTCTTTCTTCTTTCTGGTCTTGTTTTCATCTTTTTGGAATTCTTCCATCTTTTCATATCTAATTGATATTGGACGGACTTTACTCTTCATGAAAACACTCACACAGGCTGCACCACTCTCTGATAAAAAGATTTTCGTGTCAACGCACTTTTAATTAAAAGTTAGCACGATCGACGCGCTTAAATTCCTTTGGGAAAACCTAGACTGTCCATGACAGTCTTAAGGAGTATTCACGGCCATACGATTTGGCCAGACAATTCAATAAGCTTAGCCTCTACCCAGCAGAACTAGGCAACCTCCATAATGTCCACCGGCCGGCCCACTAGCATCCCTTCCGATGGGAATCCCTTTCATTCACCCGCAACACCCCTGATCGTTAGCAAGAACCAGGGTGATCGCGCTGTTGAAAGAAAGCTCGAACGAGCTAAGACCGACCATTACGGTCTCAAATTCATCACATCCGCCCAACTTAGCTAGCCTAGTTGGACGGTCTAGATATTCCTTCGAATGATCAAAGACGTGCTGGCATGTTCACCGGCGACCCAGCTCCATCCCTGGTCGATCGACCTGCCCACGGCAAGCCAAGAGTGCATCAAATCATTTGCCCAAACTAGGGTGAACGTGCTGTTTTGGAAACCCTAAAGTTGCATTGCGGCAGCGCGCTACTGTCGCAAATCGATCACAACCGTCCATCTTCACCAGCCAAATTGAATGGCTTAGATAAAATTTTAGGAACCCCAATAGATGTCAGCATGTTCATCGGCAGCTCGCCTTTGCATCTGGCCAATTGGCCCTCTCAAACTAGCGCCCAGTGCTTTCAATCGATAGCCAAAATAGGGTTTGCCACACGATTTCTAAACCCTAATTTGAATCAACGACAGTAAGCAACTGCCGTAAATCATCTCGCCCATCCAACTTCGCCAGCCTAGTCGGATGGTCTAGATTTATTTTCAGGAAACCGACAGGGTGATGCCGCGATCACCGGCCATCCCTCCTTCACAGGGAACGATCGGCCAAGTCATGGCTCATTCATAGGGTTCCCAAACGACCACTCAAAAGTGGTCATTTGCGCTACTTATATGATTCAACAATAGTCATTAACTGCCGCAGAATCGTCTCATCCACTCAACTTGGCTAGCATATTTAAGCGGTCCAGATCTAACCTTGATCGACCGATAGGATTTTAGAATGGCTACCAGTCGCCACTCTCCTATAGGGCCTGACCGGCCACTCCCTGGGATGCGTGCGTAGCTCCTACCGACTCCCTGAAAGAGGGCGGTCACGCTCCTTTTAAGACATTAAGCTCCACGACTAATTTAGACGAGCTCTAAAACAACGATGCTTCCTGCACATCGATTATTTTTAGCAGCTTGTTTAAAAGTGATGCTTCATGTGCATCAATTATAAACGATGCTTTATAAATATTGATTCCACAAATAATTTTATTATTTGAACTAAAAGCGCTATATGCTACTTTAAGCAACGAGTCTCATGACTTGACACATTCAGCATCCTGCTGTATGTATTTTCCTACAAAATACTCGAGACATCAAACATATCACAAACTGGGGGATGCTTACTGGGGTATTGGTCTGGTGGTTTACGGCGTGCAACGCGCCTATTACGAAAGTGTCAGGAAAGGACAGACGGTTAACAGCAATGAGGGAGTAGTGGGTGAAAGGGTGACCGGCCTTCCCACATAATGGAAACGTGATGGTCACCACCTTTTACACAACCCCACTTCTCCACTACTTAACTGCCTCCACTTCCTACGAGATCAGGGGTGCGCTCAATGACTTGTATAAATAGGTTTTTCAACCTTATTTTCAAATGAGTGATCAACAAAAGTATCCAGAAACACCAACAACTGATAGCTTACATTCTGCAAGCCAGTTCCACATTCTGATACAAGTCATAAAACAACCACACCTTCATAATTCAACATTCTGATCTCAAACACCTTCTTCGATTCCCTCCCTATGATCAACCCCTTCTCAATCACTTTGTGACCGAATTGAATCTGAAACGGCCATTTCTTGGTTTAGGACAGAGTCTTACAGATTGATCTCTCGAATCTAAAAAGTACTCCTGTGCAGTACATTTGTTTAGGGTTTGAATTCGTTTCTCATCAACACACCCAAATTTACCAAAAACAGCAGAATCAGTTTTTTACCCCAAAACAACTGGCGACCACCGTGGGAGATTAATCTCTCGGTTGCAAGATCAATTTTCAATTTTATTTCAATTTTCTCAAATTCAAGATGGTAGATCTTAGGTATGGGTCAGTTACCAATCCTGATGCTATGGGCGCTGATAACACTCCTTGTGCCAATATCCCTGCCGTTAACACCAATGTACCGCCTGCCAGCACAGTCAACACATCGCATGGTGTTACATCCTCTAGCACCAACACTATTAACGCTGGAAGCATCCCCTCTGGTGTGACGCCTCCTATTACCAGAGCCAGAGCCGCTGCTACTCCTAATATTTCTTCGAGCATGACACCTCTAATCGTCACCAGGGCTGCCATTATTTCTTCATCGGGATGAGAGACTGGAGTAGCCAGAGGAAGCCAACCACCTATCACCATTGTTGATTTGATGGAAAGACAAGAAGTTCTCGCTAAGGCTCAGACGGACATGGCTACAACTCAGAAAGAGGTACTCACTTTCCTCAAGACGCTAACGGAGTGATTACCACAAGAGCCACGTCAACCCATGGAGCCAATAAGGAATACTTTTAACACTCCTAGTGCAAGCACTTCAACAGGGCGTGCCTTCATAGATGAGGAGGTTCGTGTTTCTCCTGAACGCTCACAAGAAAGGAATCAGCTGTTCAACTTCATCACATGTGAGGATCTGAAGCGTCTCCTCAAAAATCGAGGCAAAGAAAATCCGGTGGACATGCACCAGCACCAACCTCCGTATCCTCCCGATGTGCAAAGAGTTCCTCTCCTCAGTTTTACCTCTATGATGATACTGGTAACGCTCGTGAACACATCTCTCGTTTTCTGGAATCCTTGGGAGAAAACGAATACAATCATGTCCTCCGCCTGAAAGAATTTTCAAAGTCGCTTAACGGAAGAGCGTATACCTTGTACAACAACATCACACCAAACAACATATCCAACTGGTGTGAAATGGTTACCGCTTTCTACAAGAAATATTTCTTTGTGTCTGAGCAAATCACTTTATCAGACTTGGGAAGGATGTTTCAGCGAAACAATGAACATCCAAATGATTATGTCAAGAGATTCAGGATTCAAGCGCTAGATTGCCATGATCCAAATGTAACTGAGCATCAATTGGTGGAGCTGTACATTAATGGCATGGTACCCGTCTATCGCGCTTTACTGGAGAACCTGCGTTTCCAAACATTTTCTGAACTTCATGAAGCTGCTAAGCGTTCGGCCACAACAGCACCGGCATTGCTGGAGAGGACCAGACCCGCCAGAAATGAAGATGCACGTGAGACTCGAGGAAGCAGACGTCTCACCAATAAACAATACAATGCCGGACTCTCTGTAAGTGTAGTGGGTGAAGGAGCAAAGAGAAAAGCTCCAGCATTCGAACAATAACCCAAACGTGCGACACAAGCGCATCAGGCAGCTCCACCACAGAATGCCGCGACTAAGGCGCCTACGCAACAACAAGAAACTGGAGATGCTTTTCCAAACTTCCTGTTCCCAATAGAGGAAGTAATTGAGCTCCTGGAAGCATGGATTCAGGATGATGCCATCAAACTACCTCCTATCAGACACCCACCAACTGAGGAAGAGATGTCAAATCCCAAATATTGCCGTTACCACAGGTTCATCAATCATCCCACCAATGAATGCAACAAGTTGAAGCGTATTTTCAAAGAAAAAATAGATGCGGGAGAACTTCAACTAGGCACTGAGGGAGTTCACAGAGACCCTCACCCAGTCAGAAGCTGCACACTTTTTGGGGACTCTGCTCACAAGACCGTGCAATCTATGATAGAGCGTGTATGTGAAATTCTTTATTTCTCCAAGGCACAGCGTGAAGATATATTTGCAGCTCTCAATCGCATTGTGTCAGGCAAGCGGCTATTTTCAGTCGGAGAAGCTACTCCTAAGACCCAATCTCTCTTAGGAGGCGCTGTTGGAAAATGCAACTTGGGACTGCTGACCACTGCCCAACTGAAGGGTGTTGAGTTTGATAGCACGCTGATTGACGCAGCCCCTGACTTCAACGTTGTCACCATCAAGACTCTGAAAGCCGCAAAGATCCCAAAACAGGAAGCCATTCACTGTCCAACCATGATCAAAAACTCGGAAGGGGAGTCTAGAGACGCTTATGGGTACATCAATCTTGAAATCAAGGTGGGAGATGCTCTAACGTACACCAAATTTCATATTGTCAAAGAATGCCCAAATTATGATATGATTCTGGGGCGCTCGTTGGTGCATGGAAACAAAGCAAAGCTGGGAGTATGTCCTTTACCAGTGTCTATACTCGAAAGGATTTCTAACAAGCCATCCAACCCTGAGGATTATTTGTTGCCGTAGCAACAACTTTCCGACGTGACCCAATTGCCTGGAGAGAGCCCGGCGATGTACATTCGTAGATTCCGAACCTAAGTAAGTCTTATTGAACAACCCTTTTTGCAATCAGTCACTCCTCCTTCCGTTAAGGGCCGGGGACTTGACCCGATCGTCAACCCAACCGTCACTAGGAGATGTGAATGGGGTGCTAGGCCTTTCAAATATTTTATTAAAAATTTAGAAGCTGTCACAGTCAAAGATGGGGAATCTAAGAATCAAGTAACGGTGCAACGCCCAAATCCATTTCAAGTTGGAGATATAGTAGTAAGGGTTGCTACCCAACTTGCTCCGCCAAATTCCCCAGAAGATGAGCCGTTCCTAGTAGTAGAAATTATCTTGGGAGGCTACTGCAAACTTATCAATGCTGACAAGCTAGAAGGCGTATTAATACACGCCAGGTGGCTCAAACCTTTCAATACCTAAGACGGCACGTCGCCTTTTTCTTTAGCATTTCTTTTAGCATTTCCCCTTTTCATGCAATATTTGTAATTCCTCCAAAATGACTGCACTGCTTGCATTCATAATTAGTATTTCATTTTATCAGTTAATCGAAATATCATTTCCTCACAAAACCATTACCCATCAGTTCAAAACCAAAAAATCAAACCATGAAAGAAACACCTTACATCTTTCAGTAAATACCTAAGAGGGGAATATGTAAAGGAAAAAGAAAGAACAAGATATTCAAGGGAAATCATAAAGTAGCAACTCCTTGGAAGGCACCGTATCCCGAAGAGAAGCCTGCTTCAACATTGAGACGGTTTCTCAATCACCACCTCTTTTGACCGACGTGATCCCTAAAGGAGTTTATGTCCACTTCAATATGCAATTTTCGGATTTTGAAAATTATTTCACGGACCGGGAAGCAACGAATCTGAAGGTGGCGCACGTACCCAGTGACACTCTCAGTTCGCAATTGCTTCTTTAGAAATCACATTGCACATGTCGTCAATTGAAGATAAGGCCTCTCTCATCCGTTTAGCCCATAATATGCGGCTTATTGGGTCTCTAGATTCGTGGAAAAGCTCTCATGCTTCTACCTACCTAGCCGAAACGCCACAAATCTTCAATAAGCGTGTAATCTGCAAGAGGAATATCAAACAGAAGGCTACTGGAGAGCGCTGCATCTAAACTTTCAAGATATTGCGAGATCTTTCTAAGAATCTGGATTTCTTAGTCGGTAGATTTCATTCATTCATCCAACTGGAAACATAAAATCATGAAAGCAACATGAATGAAGGATTATTATTTGATGAAGCCCTGGCTCCAGCCGCATGAAATAAAAGACTACTAAACATCAAAGAAGTATCATCAACGCCAGGGTCAATGGCGCCTTCACTGGAACCCTCTCCAGAAGCCGCTTTAACATCCTTTCCAGAAGACGCTTCAACATCCTCTTCGGAAGCTGCACCAACATTCACTTTGGAGCTCGCTTCAACATCTTCTCTAGATTCCACCCCTCTTATACACTCTTCGGAAGTTGCCCCGACATCCTTTTAAAAAACTGCTTCAACAGCCTTTTGAGGGTATTCCGGTTCGTCCACGTCAGAGTCGAGGATTATGACGCCGTCATGAATAGGGTGTTCATGTTTATCCAGGGCTTCACGTTCGCCCGAGAGCTGCTCATGCTCCACCCTCCGGCGCTTTAACCAGGTAGCAAACCTTTCAGTACTAGCACTTGTTGGCTGAGATGCTTCATCGCGCCTCCATTTTTCCTCCATGCCAACCGAAGCCAGGAAAACTTGGACACGCTCTCAGACGATGCTCAGATGTACAAGGGACTTGGAATGCAGTTTGAGATACCAACCAACCATCTGCCTGATCTACCTGGGGCCAACCGACATCATGCTAGGGGAACACTCATCTGGATGCCTCGTGCCATGTTCCAAGGACAAGCCGACCCACCTCTCCTGGTAACATATGTCTACTTTGCCTCATAAGTTTTATCTTTATTTGTCACCATCTAGTGCTTACCCCGCAACAATGCCACTGTTACGTACTAAGCATGAGACTTAATGTTGATGGTGGTTTTCGGTTCAGGTTCAAAATTGTGAAACCCTGTTTTTAATGAGCTGTCATCCTGCAAAGGAACAGAAGCCATTTGAAAGTGATGAGTGCATAAACCTCTTCGCTCACAGATGTATTGAGCAATTCAATATATTTGTATATATATATAAAATTCACTCAGAATGGTGCATAGCAACAATCCCAAATATTCTATGAATTTTATTTTCCACCAATATTTTCCACTAATGCATTGCCCGCCTAGTATTTTTCTATGCTATGTTCCCCAGCTGAACTCTCAATATTGGCATGACATGACGATTAATGTTCACTCGCAGCGGAGTAGCACGAATCTCCCGAAGTGTCAGTATTGAGATCTGCATGAAAACGCTCACACAGGCTGCACCATTCTCTGATAAAGAGATTTTCGTGTCAACGCGCTTTTAATTAAAAGTTAGCACGATCGACGCGCTTAAGTTCCTAAGGGAAAACCTAGACTGTCCATGATAGTCTTAAGGAGCAATCATGGCCCCACGATTTTGCCAAACAATTCAATAAGCTTAGCCTCTTCCCTGAAGAACTAGGCGACCTACATAATGTCCACCGGCAGGCCCACTAGCATCCCTTCCGATCGAAATCCCTTTAATTCACCCGCAACACCCCTGATGGTTAGCAAGAACCAGGGTGATCGCGTTGTTGAAAGAAAGCTCGAACGAGCTAAGACCGACCATTACGGTCTCAAATTCATCATATCCGCCCAACTTAGCTAGCCTAGTTGGACGGTCTAGATCTTCCTTCGAATGATAAAAGAGGTGCTGGTGTGTTCACCGATGACCCAGCTCCATCCCTGGTCGATCAACCTGCCCACGGCAAGCCAAGAGTGCATCAAATCGTTTGCTCAAACTAGGGTGAACGCGTTGTTTTGGAAACCCTAAAGTTGCGTTGCGGCAGCGTGCTACTGTCGCAAATTGATCACAATCGTTCATCTTTGCCAACCAAATTGAATGGCTTAGATCAAATTTTAGGCGGCCAAATAGATGTCAGCATGCTCATCGGAAGCTCGCCTTTGCGTCTGGCCAATCGGCCCGCTCAAACTAGTGCCCAGTGCTTTCAATCGATTAGCAAAAGTAGGGTTGGCCACACGGCTTCTAAACCCTAATTTGAATCAACGGCAGTAAGCAATTTCCGCATATCATCTCGCCCATCCAACTTCGCTAGCCTAGTCGGATGGTCTAGATTTATTTTCAGGAGACCGACAGGGTGATGCCGCGATCACCGGCCATCCCTCATTAACAGGGAACGATCGGCCAAGTCATGGATCATTCATAGGGTTCCCAAACGATCACTTAAAAGTGGTCATTCGCGCTACTTATATGATTCAACAACAGTCATTAACTGCCGCAAAATCGTCACAGCCACTCAACTTGGTTAGCCGATTTAAGCGGTCCAGATCTAACCTGGAACGACCGATAGGATTTTAGAATGGCTACCAGTCGCCACTCTCCTATAGGTCCTGACCGTCCACTCCCTGGGATGCGTGCGTAGCTCCTACCGACTCCCTGAAAGAGGGCGGTCACGCTCCTTTTAAGACATTAAGCTCCACGACTAATTTAGACGAGCTCTAAAACAACGATGCTTCCTGCACATCGATTATTTTTAGCAGCTTGTTTAAAAGCGATGCTTCATGTGCATCAATTATAAACGATGCTTTATAAATATTGATTCCACAAATAATTTTATTATTTGAACTAAAAGCGCTATATGCTACTTTAAGCAACGAGTCTCATGACTTGACACATTCAGCATCCTGCTGTATGTATTTTCCTACAAAATACTCGAGACATCAAACATATCACAAACTGGGGGATGCTTACTGGGGTATTGGTCTGGTGGTTTACGGCGTGCAACGGGCCTATTACGAGAAAGTGTTAGGAAAGGACGGACGGTTAACAGCAATGAGGGAGTAGTGGGTGAAAGGGTGACCGTCCTTCCCACATAATGGAAACGTGATGGTCACCACCTTTTACACAACCCCACTTCTCCACTACTTAACTGCCTCCACTTCCTACGAGATCAGGGGTGCGCTCAATGACTTGTATAAATAGGTTTTTCAACCTTATTTTCAAATGAGTGATCAACACAAGTATCCAGAAACACCAACAACTGATAGCTTACATTCTGCAAGCCAGTTCCACATTCTGATACAAGTCATAAAACAGCTACACCTTCATAACTCAACATTCTGATCTCAAACACCTTCTTCGCTTCCCTCCCTAAGATCAACCCCTTCTCATTCACTTTGTAACCGAATTGAATCTGGAACGGCCATTTCTTGGTTTATGCCAGAGTATTAAAGATTGATTTATCGAATCTAAAAAGTACTCATGTGCAGTACATTTGTTTAGGGTTTGAATTCGTTTCTCATCAACACACCCAAATTTACCAAAAACAGCAGAATTAGTTTTTTTTATCCCAAAACAGTTTTCTGATGGAAAAGATGGTAATATGATTGTTAAGCCATCAATCATGAAGGAAAAAGATATATCTCCAGTACCTTCAACTTTGAAAAGAAAAATGAGGAATGTGAGGAAACCAAAAGCTGTTCCTTCTAATCTACAGAAGTTTTCTGGGGTTCTTGAAGAGTTGAAGGAAACAAGAAAGGAGATTCAACAAATAAAGGCTATTGTTTTGAGAACTCTCGAAATTCAGAAGGCCCTGGTTCGACATCAGTCTAGAAGGTTTGTTGGAATTGACTCCTTTCTTCATGAACCTTATGTTCCAATGGCTGTTGACGACAATGAGTTCGGGGACGATACAGAATTTTTTAGAAGGCTTAATGTCTAGGAAACTTCTTATGAGAATTTATTCTTGTGTTTTAAGAAGGATAACTAGGGTTTGGAATAGCAATAATTGTGAGTACACATAGCTATTTCCAACGATTTTCATCTTGCAATGTTTTTAAATTTTTTTATTTAAATTCTAAAGTTTATTTGGAAGATGATTTTGTAGTATTAATCTTTATGGTTTTATATATTGCAACTTGTTATGGGATATGTGTGTTTGCGTCCGTGAACTATGATTGTCCCATACTTGCTTAAAAGTTAAGTCTATCATACGTCTTTATTGATAAAAGATAGAATGAACTTTTGACAACAAAAGTTAAGCCTATTATGTCATTGTGCAAATTTTGATGGAAGATAGGATGAACTTTTGTTTACAAAGATTAAGTCTATTACATGTCTCTATGCAAACATTGATGAAAAATAGAATGAATCTTTGAATATTTCGTAGTATTGGTCTTTCCATTATCCACATCTTTGTGTATGTACTGTGTGGCTCCATAAGTTTTCTTATGTTAAGCATTTCCGATTAAATTAATCATGGGTTCTCTTGTGGTTAATTTGATTGAGTATTTTGGATACAAAAACATGTTTCGTGATTATTTGTTAATGTCCAAAGAAATCATTCTTTTCTTGTGAAAGTAATGTCGCTCTTGTTGTTCTTTCGGGAATGACATTTTATGGGGGAGAGTTCTTTTTGAACTTGTGCTTAATTTCCAAATCTCTGTGGGGAATGCGGCTGTGGAATATTGTAGGAGTTTTCTTGTATCTTTATAAATTCCTTGATGAATACACTAGTTTCGACTATGTGAAATCATCGAAACAAGTTGATATGTTCTCATTTGGTCATGAAGTATCTCTATGAAAATTTTATTAGGACCCCACTAGTTTTCGTACCTTTGCCAATTTATATTGACAAAAAGGGGGAGAATTAATGTGTAGTTCACACTACAAATACATATGGTTTACGGATCATTATGTAAGGGGGAATGGTTTTCATGTGGGATGAAGTATTGACTAAGGGGGAGTGATACATATCACCATAGTATTGTTGTCAAAGTTGTGATACAATTGAAATTTGATGCCATGTAATAATACTATGACACTGTATAACAATGATTGAGAGCAACTGATTTCTCATTGTTATAGCTACGAATCTTCAAAAACTATGATGCTGAGTTGAACACGTTCAGAATCACTGGAGTGCTTGGAAGTGACGAAGATTTCGAGTAATGTTGAAGAACCAAGGATATCAAGCATTTGGATGAGAAGCTACAAAGTTTATTTATTTTGTAATCCATATGTATTGATAGTTTTGTCACTAAAATTGACAAAGGGGGAAATTGTTAGAGCACTTCTCGGTCGAACTCGCAAGCGTTGCTATATCAAGCTTATTTGTCAAGTTTAGTGATCAAAACTATAAGTCTTGATTTCTAGTCTACTTATAGTAATGTCTCGGACTAGGATAGATTGTGTAGTTGAGCTTTAGACTTCACGTCGTTCATCAATTGAAGACGAAAAATTACTAAGGAGAGCTTGTGGAACTTCATCGACAAAATGTATGTGGAGACTGAAACTCATCTATCACTCAGAAAGTATATTTCTACTCTATCTCCTTCTTTATACAAAAGTCGTATTACTATATAGTATTTGATTATACACATTTGATATTTCGAGTTGAGTTTAACTCGCTTACATATTTCTCGAAATATGTGTTGATAAGCTTTTGCTTCAACCAAGTTCATCTTATATTCTTGACGCAAGTCAAAAGATGATCATGTGAAAATTGCCAAGTAACATCTTAAATGATTTGTGTGATACAGTCATTTGATGTAGACTCGGAATGCTTCGTATTGATTATTTCAATAACTTGAAAATCGGTTTGATGCTAATAGAATACTATCTTCTCTAAGATTTGCTCGAGATTTAATCTCCGATAGGCAAGATAAAAAGTAGTCACAAACATCTTCGTCTCATCATTTGTGATTCCACAATATCTTGTTTAGCTACCATACGATTAAGATTATTGTGAGGTGGTTGATATTTCTAGGTTGTTCTTCGGGAATATAAGTCTGGTATATCAATTGGTTCCTGTTCACTTTGATTTATCAAAAGATGGAACAAAACTCATAGGTTTATCTGTGGGGGACAAATTTATCTATACAATAGACTTTTCTGTGTGAGACAGATTGGTTTATCAAGTTTTCGACTTTGGGTCATAACAACTCTTAGTTGTGGGTGAGATCAGCTAAGGGAATCAAGTGCGCAGAATCCGGCGTGGTTCTAGAGGCGTAAGGAACGCGACTGTACCTTGATCAGTGTGAGATTGGTTAGGGATCAAATACATTCCAGTCTGAAGTTAACTTGGAGTAGGCTAGTGTCTGTAGCGGCTTAATACAGTATGGTGTTCAATCTGGACTAGGTCCCGGGAATTTTCTTCATTTGCGGTTTCCTCGTTAACAAAATTTGTGGTGTCTGTGTTATTTCTTTTCCGCATTATATTTGTTTATATAATTGAAATATCACAGGTTGTGCGTAGTTCAATAAATTAGATAATCCAACCTTTGGTTGTTGATATAAATTGATTGACACATGAACATTGGTCTTTGGTACCGTTCAAGTTGTTTCACGTAATAATCAAGATCACGGAAATCTATCTGTTTGATTTGCTGATTACATTGTGAAATAGAGATACAACTCTTGGATATATTTCCATTGATTGAGTCTGACTGTCTAGTCGATTCTCTTGGAATTATATTGGAGTTGTCCATACAGATTTCTAAGCGAAATATTGGGTGTGGTTGTTGTACCCCCGCTTTTTCAATTGGTATCAGAGCAGGCAAACACGTTTAAGACCTCATAAGTCTGTGTTTGTAGTGATCTGACTCTATGGACAGAAGTGCTATCTCTATAAACGTACCGTCAGTCTTCGATGGCTCGAATTACTTTTGGTGGAAAATTGTTATGCGTGCCTTTCTTCAAGCGCGTGATTTTCAATCATGGGTTTATGTTGTTAATGGTTATAATCCTCCAATGGTTACAGTAGACGGTGTCTCTATTGAAAAGGATATTGGTGATTATGATGCTGTCGAGATTCTTGCTGCAAAGAAAAATTCTGATGGATTGAATACAATCATCCATGCCATTACCCCATATCTTCAGCACCATGTGACTACGTGCACTCGGTCTAAAGATGTTTGAGATATCTTAGAAACCGTATTTGAAGGGAATACCTGTGAAAAAAAAAGCTAGGCTTAAAAACCTAAATTCTGACTGGGAAAACCTTTGTATGGTAGATGAAGATTCATTTGATGAGTTTAATCACAAAGTGTCTGAAATTGTTAATGCATCTTTTGCATTGGATAAGACTAACCCTGAAAAGGACATTGTGATGAAAATTCTCAGATCATTTCCATCTAGATACGATTCTAAGAAACATGCCATCGTTGAAGGAAATAACCTTGATGTGCTTTCCAGAAATACTTTAGTTGGGAAGTTAAACATCTTTGATCATGAGCATGTATCCAAGTCTGGATAGGATATTGCTTTCAAAGCACAAAAGAACACTAAATTACTTGATAAAAGTAAAAGTGTTGGCATCTCTGAAGATGATCTTTCTGAGACTGATTCATCAGATAAAGATCTTGATAAGTCAGTCTCTTTGATCACTAGACAGTTTAGAGATCTTCTTTTGAAGAGAAGTAAACGGTTCACTAGAGATAAACCTAAGTCATCAGTTAAACCTCATAATCGTGTTCCTCTTAAAAACAGGGATACTGACGATACTGATGACAAGGATATGCCACAGTGCTTCAAGTGTAAAGGCTTTGGTCATTTTGTAAATGAGTGTCCAAATCGTAGAAAATACACTAGAAACAAAGGTCTTGCTGCAACTTTTGATGAAATGTCTGATCATTATGACTCAAATGAAGACGAAAAATCAAGTGTTGCACTCCTCAGTGAAAATATTGATTTTGATAATTGTAGCAATACGTATATCAATCTCGATATTCTTCCGGGAGAAACTTCAACCACCTTGGAGGATAAAATGGACTTCGATTTGTCTACTGGAAATTCTGTTTCTAATTTTTCAGGTTCTACCATTTGTCTAGCAGCCTGCACATCCATGACGTCTGAACCATCCTCTACATTGACATGTTCTTATTGTACTCTCAGGGGTCATGAACTCTCCAAATGTTTCAAGTACAAACATTAGATAAGATATGTCAACAAACTTCAACGAATAGAAAATCGATTAGCAAACAAGCTCAAACTTGTTCAGAAATCGTCTGAGGTATGTAATCTTATCTCTTCCCCGAAGAAGTTAATTAGACCACTAGATAAAAGAATTTGGTCTAAACAGTCTGTGAAACAGGGTTCTAAGAATTCCATTTAGGAAGGTTCTGGTGGACAGATTATTGTTCATCCTAGCACAACTTAAATATGTTTGTTGTGTATCTTTTCTTATGTGCCTGGTTCACAAAGAGACAAGAGTTTGCACATTTCAGGCTTTAGGAAAAGAGAAAAAGATTTTCTTGTTTCTTCTTTTTGGTCTTGTTTTCACCTTTTTGGAATTTTTCCATCTTTTCATATCTAATTGATATTGGAAGGACTTTACTTTGTTTGAGCAATAAAAAAGGGTTAAAATCGATAATTCTGCCTTCTTTAGGGTTGTGAGTTGTGCGTACGTGAATCCTTTAAGTGTATAAAGGTTCTGTAACCCTACATTCATTTTTCCTTCTCTGAAAACTCTTTTATCACAAGATTGCTTGTTGAGTCTGATTTTTGAATTCCTCTCACAATCTCATACCGGTATGGAGAATCCAAACATTATGTCTTCTGATGGAAAAGATGTTAATATGATTGTTAAGCCACCGATCATAAAGGAAAAAGATATATCTCCAGTACCTTCAACTTTAAAAAGAAAAATGAGGAATGTGAGGAAACCAAGAGCTGTTCCTTCTAATCTACAGAAGTTTTCTGGGGTTCTTAAAGAGTTGAAGGAAACAAGAAAAGAGATTCAACGAATAAAGGCTATTGTTTTGAGGACCCTCGAAATTCAGAAGGCCCTGTTTCGACATCAGTCTAGAAGGTTTGTTGGAATTGACTCATTTCTTCATGAACCTTATGTTCCAATGGCTGTTGATGACAAGGAGTTCGGGGACGATAAAGAATTTTTTAGAGGCCTTAATGTCTAGGAAACTTCTTATGAGAATTTATTCTTGTGTTTTAAGAAGGATAACTAGGGTTTGGAATAGCAATAATTGTGAGTACACATAGCTATTTCCAACGATTTTCATCTTGCAATGTTTTTAGATTTATTTATTTAAATTCTAAAGTTTATTTGGAAGATGATTTTGAGGTATTAATCTTTATGGTTTTATATATTGCAACTTGTTATGGGATATGTGTGTTTGCGTCCGTGAACTATGATTTTCCCATACTTGCTCAAAAGTTAAGTCTATCATACCTTTTAAGTTGTTTCACATAATAATCAGGCTCACGGATTTCTATCTGTTCGATTTGTTGATTACATTGTGAAACAGAGATACAACTCTTGGATATATTTCCATTGATTGAGTCTGTCTGTCTAGTCGATTCTCTTGGAATTATATTGGAGTTGTCCATACAGATTGCTAAGCGAAATATTGGGTGTGGTTGTTGTACCCCCGCTTTTTCAGTAGGTACTCTGGTGAAGATTTTCAACATCGCTTTTGTGTGCCGCAACATTTGATTATTAGGCTTATCGGAGAGCTTCGTCGGGTAAATCCTAAATTCAACTATCATTTTGATGCACGAAATTTATGAGGACATAGTCTTGAAAAAAAGGTAACTGCAGCTTTAAGGATTCTAAGTTATGGTTTGCCAGCTAATGCCTGTGATGAGTACATTCGTACGGAAAAAGACAACAACATACAAAAATCTCAATATATTTTGCGACACGTAGTCAACCATTTTGGTCCACAATTTTTACGACAACCAATACAAGATGATGTCGACCGAATACTAGTTCAAAATGCAAAAAGAGGTCTTCCCGGAATTTTAGGTAGCCTTGATTGCATGCATTGGTTGTGGCATGGATGTCCTTATACTTGGAAAGAGTATAAGGGCCACTACTCAAAACCAACTGTTGTTCTGGAAGTGGCGGCTTCTTATGGTTGTTGGAGATACCGTGATTTTCTTAGATTCCCGGGTTCAAATAACGACACCAGTGTTTTGCATAAATCGTCTTTGTTTGAAGAACTGAAGTATGGGAATGCTCCTGCTGCAAATTTCACCATAAAAAAAAAACTATAACATGGCGTATTTTTTGGCGGTTGCAGTTTATCTAGCGTGCTCAACTTTAGTTCAAGCTTACGCTCAGATACTCGAAGTCGATGAGCACCGTGATAGAAGCATCTTAACAGGAAGCAGATGGCATGTATGAAGGATGTCTAACACGCATTTGGAATTTTGAAGGGTAAGTTTCATATAATTTGTGGACCACATCGTTCGTTTAAACCAATATAAATGAATATGCTCACTTGCATCATTTTGCATAATATGGTAATTGAGGAGACCAGACGGGATACCAGTTGGACAAGTTTTCTAGATAATGATTTGAGGAAAGAAGTTCAACCCCTTCATGGTGTGTCTGCATGAGAGTATAAAATGGTAAAAGAGAGAATTTAAAACAAAGGGTTACATTTAAGACTAACAGAGGATCTCACTGCACAAATTGGCTGAATTCGGAAGAAAAAATCCTCACAGGATTTGGTTTATTTTTACTTTATGGTTATCATTTCATTTATTTAGTTATATTAATGTAATTTGATTTGTGTAATTTGGATTAGAAAAACATTGAAATTGAAACTAATTATTACATTGAATTAAAACCAAGGATTACATTGAATTTAAAACTAACTATTATATCCATAATTTAAGACTAACATTGAACAAATGTATTGTCATTTTCATTCTCATCTATGTTCTCTTCGTCAGAATCAATGTCAATTGTTGTTGGACGTTGTTGTGCCTTCTTGCTTGAACTTCATCAAATTCATCTTGCTAGAATCATGATTATGCAAAATTCATTCTTGACGTATCCATTCCCATGATTCCTCTCATGTGAGCATTAAACAAATTATGTTCAACCGCCTTACGACCTTTCCTCATTTCTGAAACCATTTTCTTACGCTCTATATTTTTAACAATATCACTTTTTCCTTATCTTTCAAAAAGTTCTCGAAGGTTGTATTCTGAAGTTGATGATTGTATGGCATCTTGAGTTGCTTTTTGGTTTCTTTCTGCTTTTATGACATCCACTCGATTAAATCTTTCTGCATTTCCATTGACATTAAGATTAGAATTACCATGTGGGAATCCTGCAGTCTTGGGATGAGGGTTTGAGCTAGTTTCCGGTGAAGAATAAGGAGACTTTAAATATTTCCAGTTTCCTGACTAAAAATCTTATGAATATTCCCCTAAAGAGTATTATGTTGTTGTTGAGCACCATTGATAGAATCAAGCGTAAACTTTACATTAGCTCTGCAAATAGCCTTATCTTCGTCGAGGCTATACTTTGGACCACGAATCATCTGTTGAGTATTTTTTGTTAAAGTATTTTATGGTCATAATAAAGTGGCCATTTTTTTAGAAAAAAATATTTTCTTCTGTTTTAGAGATGAAGAGTTTGAGAGTGAAAATTTGAGTTGATAGTAAAATCATAAAAAAAAATTGGGGGTAAAAGATGTGATTTTAGAGGTGAAAATGATTTAATTTATAAGGAATGAAATTAGAGATGTTGGATGGAAGTAGTTGTAATCGACTCAATGAGGGCCGTTCGGCTCAACTTGAGACGACTACCCTCTCAACCGAATCGAGGCTCGACCATCTTTAGGCGGCCATCTCCCGTTGAGACGGATGGGCAAACTCTCAAATTCGTGCATTTACCTATCCCGTTTCCCTATCCCACACTGGGGTGGGAATGAACAACATTTACCCACCCATTGTCTTTGCTCTCAGTAGCGTTGTTCAAAATGCAATCCGGTGGGATAGATAGAAGATAGGAATAGAAAGTGACGGAATTAAATTTGACTGGATTATGCACAATATGTTTGGAAGAGGTTGATGCCACTAAGAAAATGAAAAGAAAGAAAATGATAAATGTGGAGGGCAGCGAACCAAAGCACCTAACACCAACGATAATACAACAGTTATCACAATGACTCAAGAGGCTTGATACGCTCTGATGGTAACACGGATGGTATTTCTTGTGATAAGCTTGTCCACAGTTTATTTTACGAAATTTTAAGTAGAGCGGGGAGGGTCTATAATGGAGAATGAACAAATGTATCGAGCAATGCTTGATCATGATATCATTTCAACTTAGAACTACTAGATTAACCATTGAGTTTGCTACATGGAACATTCAGCTAATAGATTAAATAGTAGATTGAGATATTACAGTTAATAGGGATTCACTTTTCATAGTTACTTACTATTCTCTAATAGGATTAACTACCATTGGTACATCGCTCTCCCCGCGCTTTACAACCTGTTCCACCCTATATTTATACTTCTTTGCAGCATATACGAATACACAGAAATTTAGGACACTCAGAATCGTGAGAACCCAATACAAGTTATCGAATCTACCAGTGTTAATATTCTGAGCCAGCCATGTAGGTTTCCCCTCGTATTCGTTACCCATAGCAGATTTAATGATGTTATTCAGTATAGTAGCTACAAAGCAACCTAAACCCCCTGCCACAGCTGCATAAGCAGATCCTATACTTCTCATTGCGTCTGGAGCCTCCTGATATAGAAATTCTAGGAGTCCTACTATGCAAAACACTTCTGCTATGCCAATGAGACAGTACTGGATCAACAACCAGTATGCACTTAGGTTGGGCATGGGCGTAAGGAAACTAGCTTCATACCCGTTCTCAACTGCAAAGTTTCTTCTGTACCGCTCGAATATTGCAGCCCATGCCACAGATAA
Organism: Papaver atlanticum; assembly: GCA_023531105.1. Taxonomy (NCBI): domain Eukaryota; kingdom Viridiplantae; phylum Streptophyta; class Magnoliopsida; order Ranunculales; family Papaveraceae; genus Papaver; species Papaver atlanticum. The sequence continues at coordinate 1,785,129 of JAJJMB010004448.1, read as the reverse complement.
AATTGATACTGCCAGACCGATGCCTACTCGTTGAAGCTGAGAAGCACCATGTGGGTGACCAGTGATACGGCGAGAAAGTGGGACAAAGGTGGAGTAATAGAGAGATAAAATGAGAAAGATACTAAGACCAGGAAAGACGGGCATGCATGTAACAGGTAGTTTTAAATGTCCCATGTGAGTGTTCAAAGTATATGCTTGTTGAACAGATAAAGTCAAAAACTCCGTCAGAATTACACTGAGCATAATGGTGCAGGCTGGAATTGGAAGAAGTTTTATTAGTATCTTCACTTCTTCTACTTGTGTCACTGTGCATAGCCTCCAAGGATTTAGTTCAGTACCATCCTCCTTTAGTTGCAGGGCTGCCTTGTCTAGACACCTGAGTGAAACACAAATTTTCTTACATGATCGGACATAGGATAAACTAAATTATAATAACAATTTGACATGAACATAACTACAGCAGCCACAACCCGCATTAACTTGGTCAGCAACTTAATATACTTGCATAAGCTATTATGAGTAAATCATCTGACCAAAAGTATAAGGCATGACAAAAAAACAGACACATCAAAGTGACATACCTAAAATCATCAGTGTGAGCTATCTTCGCACTTCCCTTAATGGCTGAGTGTCTACCTGGAATCTCATACAAGCCCACTAACTCGCTACTGGAGAAAGATTTATGTCGTTTCCGAAAGGCGGCGACCAGAACTTGAGCAACCCTTGTCAGAGGGCTGCCACCAGGCAACCTGTGCCTATATAAAGGAGTACCAATAAAGAACACTGCATTTGAAACACCCATCGCTATGGCCAAGGAACCAAACGCAGATCCCCAACCATGTTGCATTTGAATGTAGACTATCACAGTGAAGGCTACAATTGCTCCAACAGTAACAGACAAATAGAAGAAATTGAAAAACCTGTCCAGATGAGACTTGTAATCTTTACTATTTTCATCAAATTGATCGGCCCCAAATGAAGAAACACATGGTCTAATGCCCGCAGCTCCAAATCCCGTGATATAAAGAGCAGTATAGAGGTACATCATCTGCCATGGTTTTGCCTGCTCACAGTGCCCCAAAAGTAGGGACAGCTGATCACAATCAGCATGATTTGGCACAAATACACTCATAGTGGCACATACGGTGATTCCTGTCAAACCCTGTGGAATTAAATGTGCAGTTTTTTAGACCTTGGTGGAAGGAACGATTCTCATGATATACCGATAAACAAATTATAAGTTCCTTTACAGGCTCTAAGAAATTCGACAGGCTTGGTATTAGGCATATATATAGGTCGGACAAGCTTGGGCTGGTGTAGGGGTTCCAACAAAACTATTTGCAAACTCTCTTTTTACCATCTAAGTTGACAAGGCAACATAAATTTTTAATTGCGATAAGGATGCACATAATACTCAGCTGATCTAATTTCCTTGCAAAACACTTTCTAGCACAAGCATGATAGAGATCCCACATAAGAATGCTGGTTTAGTTGCTTCCTAAAACAAATACATTATGGTGGGCTCTTAACATTCATGATGCCCAAACATTTAGGGAACCAGGACTCATTTAGTCATTTACATTTGTGGTCAACCATATTGACACATCTGAAACACCAAGAGAATTCAAATTTCAAGAGGTTGAAATTGTAGGATGGATTGCAAATTCGACTAGTTAGGCCATGGCTTTTGACACAAAAATTCCTTTTCAATGTTTCATATCCACAGTGATAAATATATAATAAGTCATAAGGTAAAAATAAAACAAATGTTCATCTTGCGAATTTACCGCAAGATAGATTGTTGTGAATATCGCTATCGTCCAGTATCTCCCAAGATATGCATCAGCAAGAAAACCACCAAGCACGGATGAAGCCTGTGATATGCCCAAGAAATTATTCACAGCATTAGCCGAACTTGAAAACGGCTGATGCATCACATAAAACATAAACGCCACCATATTAACGGAAAGTCCGAAATATGCCATTCTCTCTGCCATCTCATTACCTATACACACAAAAACAATCAACCAAAACCAACATGAAATCCCACATGAAACACGAAACTCATACTCATACTCAAAACAAAACAAAACAACACCTAACATACCGAAAATGAAGAACGCAGCAATCCAACCCCCAGTTTTGGAAAAATTGGTAATAGGTTTTCCATGGATATTAACAGGAGTGGTTCCTCTTGTAAGAACATAACCTCCACCGATCGCTGTTCGTCTATCGTCACTCTCTACAAAATACACCCCAAGCTTCTTTCTATGAAGGGAGTCTGAACTCCCCCCTCTAACAGGAGTAGTCTCCATGCACTCACCAGGTGACTTGATTTCATTTGAGCCCATTCCTATATAATCAAGAAACCAAAGTGTTATATATTCAGTACAGCACCAAATGAATCTACTTCATGTCTCTACCTGTCTAAAAATTTCTTCACCATGAACTCAAATTCCAATCAACAAAACGAAACCCATTACTAAAAATCAAAACCCTTTACCAAAAAATGGTCAAAAACTTAGTACTTCACTATACTAGGAAGAATTCAAAACAGAACAATCCTAGACAAATGAAGACCAACTGTGATGTTTATACTTAAAAAGAAAGAATTTGAGTGTAAATACGAAATTTTGAATACAGAGATCCAACAAACCACGTGACAATCGAAGTAATGCTACCCAATGCAATAAATTATAGAGATGGACAGTGATGGAGTGAGATAGATAGAAAGATAAATGAGGCCGCCATTAATGCTATTACCTGTAGAGTAGATTGGTTGGTTATGGATGAAATGCAACCGTTAGATAAGTTGCGAAGTGATTGAATTGATGATGATGACAATAACATTATCATGATCATCGTTTTACTGGGTAGGTAGAGAATGAAGATGGAGAGCAATAATAAGATGACGGGACTTTAATGGAATTTTGTTGGTGAAAAATGCATTTACAGAGGAAATTCCCCTGTAACAAGACAAAAAATGCGGGCCGAACTTACCGGTCCGTGCCGTGTTTGTGACCACTTGCGGGTTGTCAGGACTCGGCAGAAGCTTCTTCCTTCAGGGTCCATTGTGGCCGAAATGGCTTATTTGGAACAGCTAGGGAACAATTTTCTAATGCATGAGATTTTCAACCACCACCTACCCAAGTACCAACAACACACATTTAAGGCCGGAATAATCACTACACGACTATATGTACTTTGAGTTTGAGATATGGAGATTACGATAAAGCTGTCGCTGGTTTGGGTCCATGATTGATGATTAATATGGCTCAGAGTTATACCCCACCGAGCCATGTACCCGTTGTAATGTACACTTACAGTGTGTTTCACCACAAATTTGATTTGAATTATGGCAAGCAGTCAAACACTCTACGGGGTAAAAAAGATTATTTTCAAGTTGCAATCAAAATATCATCCTGAACCCCGAAGGGTGATTCTAAACAACCCATGTAAACAGACCACACCAAAACTGTATCTCAATTTTTGTCTCACAAATTTTTGGTGTGGTCCTATGGACCCCGCGGAGGACAGCAGGGGTCCCATTTATTGGGCTTTGTTTTGTCTAGCGGTTTCCGTGTGATTCAATCACACGGTTCGTTTAGAATTTTTGAACTCTAAAAAGGAAAAGGACAATTTTTCTAGCGGTTTATTTCTCAAACCCGAGTTATTGTTCATGTAGTTTCTAATGCTTACAAACTTGCATAGGTAATAAGTGTTGTGCATGTGTTTCTAGTGGTCATTGGATATGCAAGCAACCAAAAATGTGTAGTCATCAGCAGATCAACTAGACGACATGACCTATGATAGTAAAAGTTACTACGCAGAGTTCGAGATATCCACCACTCTCGTCAGGATAAGCCACATGCAAAGTATCTTGATTGTCTGATCAAAAAAAAAAAGTATCTTGATTTTATCAATGGTTGAGTTTGAATGATGGAACAGAGCATGATATGCGAAAGACAAACTTGCAGGGTCAGACATGTCATAAGCAAGTCGAGAATGAAGACGAAATGAAGGGCAGGGCTAGAAGGTCAAGCGAGTGAAGCAGCGAGCTCGAGAAGGGATACTCAAGTTCTAATAGCCACTCGTGCGAGGGGAAGAAGAACAGATAAGATTTCCACGTAGTAGTGCATATCAAATAGGATGTTTTATATCATAGAAAAGTCTGATGTATAAACAGTTTGTCTATGAATACTAAGGATACCTCAGAAGAAACAAGGTTAAGTTTTAGGAGGAAAAAAAAGAGCAAGACTAGGGTTTGTAGAGAGTTCTAAATATCTTTTGCTTCTTGTAATACTTTCTTGGTCATTAATAAAGTCTGAAGATTCAAGATGGAGTAGGTAATAATACCGAACCACGTTATCTCATGGGTTTATCTATTTACTTATGTTCTCTTAGCAATAACTTAGTACAACTCACATCTTGTTATCATGATTTGGTTATATGGTCTAGATATATGTTATTGTATAGGTATGAAAATAGCTATCACAAATCACAATTTGGTTCTAGAAACAGGGGAATCTTACAGTTTGTGATTGATAGTTTTTGTTTTCTTCATCGATTATCTTGCGGTTTTTCAGATTCTCTATTGATCTTTCTTCCTTAGCCTTTTCATATCAGTCGAGTAATAATGGGATATAATCTATTGCTTGGATTTCTCATGCTTTTAGTTGTTCAGTTTTTTAAACTGTTTCCGTTTGTAATCTTTGCAAGAAAACTTTAGAACCTTGCAACGAGTCAGCTCGCCTCTGTAGTAGATCTTAAGAACGGCAGCATAACCATGGAACGCTTGCAAACATTCGAAACAAACTGAAAATGCTAGAAACGAAACACTCGAATTTGTTGAGATATCAAACCGCAGTATAACACTTTTTTCTTCTCCATATTTTCGTAACGAAAAAGGACCGGAAGCTTCTTGATATTTGAACGAATATTTCAGATCTAGCAAACACTATCTCAAATCTTGCAAAAAATCTCATTTGTTTATAGAGAATATTGAAACGAAAATCTCAAAGAGAGAAAACAGTGGTTATTAAAAACCCTAATCTCATCTCAAGAAGGGGGACCACTGAAAAAGGTGGTACGGAAGTCATAAAAACTTCCCTTGTCCCCAAAGGAAAATATGATATGGGAATGTTTTCATTTTTGCGTGACATGTCAGCAAAGCTATTAAATTAATGTTTCAGAGTTTTCTTGGCTTCTTCTATAACTACCAGCTCATAAAAGTAAGTAAGTTTGTTACGGAGACAACATTAGTCTTGAGTCTGAAAAACATACGACGAAAAGAGCTGAGAAAGCTTTTAAATTTTAAATATTTGTCGGTTCTAGGATAACGTGTGCAAAAAGAGAGTAGCTCGAACACGAAAAAAAATGGCTCTTCTTTGTATGTAGGTAAAACACGCGATGAATCCAGAAGAAGTACTCAACATGAAGATTGCTTTGGAGCTTCCTGTTGAATGTCAATGGAAACTCTAAAGTGTGAATCATGTGTGGTATTTGGACATTTTGCTAAAAGTTGCTCTAAGAAGAGGAAGACTAGACGGATACCAAAAACACAAGACAAGGTATTTGAGAAAGCTAAATTTAAGAATATCCAAGAAGACAATGAAGGTAAGGTCGTAAACTTAAAAGATATACAAGTGAATGCAAGGGATTTGAGTGAGGACAAAGGTCCTTCAATGGAAACAAATGACATGGTATCAACCATTTGTACAGTCGAGGTGAAAATTTTTATAAGAGAAGATGAGCAAATTATAGTAGAAATAGGGGCAGGCATGGGGTATATTGAGGAGGCTATTTACCAGAAAGGTTTCAGTTTTGCTTCCAGATGTTATATTTGTCATAATGGAGAATATAGTATGGATCATATTCTTTGGAATTGTAATTTCAGTCAAAGTTTGTGGAGCTGGTTAGGAGGTATCTTCCATTTCCTTATTCCTAAATCTTTTGAAGATCTTTTAAAAATGAGTAAATCTTCTAGCCCTGTGATAAAAGAACTGTGGGCTATCATCTCTTTTACCTTGATGGTTGAAATCTGGTTTTTGAGAATTGCTATTTGCTATGATGATGAAAAGTCTGATGCTACTAAACTGCAACTCAAGATTAAAAGAAGGGTCCATGATTGTGAATGCAGACTGAAAGGTAATATGTGGGGCTCCAATTCTGAAAGGAATATTCTGCAGTTTTTTCTCATTCAAATGAGAAGAATGAAACAAGTAAGAATTATTGAAATTTTCTTCCATCTGCCAAATGAGGATGAATTGCTGTTATGCTGTGATGGAGCCTCCAGAGGCAACCCAGGAAATGCAGGTTATGGTTTTGTAGCTAGAAACCACACTGGTATGTTTGTTTTTGCAGAATCTGGAGGTTTGGGGGTTACTTCCAACTATGTTCCAGAGTTTATGGCTAACATCAGAGCTCTGGAATGGGCTGTTGAGAACCAGCATTTCAAATTAATTATACAATCTGATTCCAAAGCTTGTATCACCTCTTTAAAGCATCAAAATGTCCCATGGTTTTTGTTGGCTAGATGGCAGATAATTCTCATATATTTCCCTTCAATATCTTACAGACATGTTTATAGAGAGATCAACTTCTCAGCTGATCATTTTGCTAAAGAAGAAGTGCATCTTCAGAAGGGACAAAGGCTTACCTTCACTGACAAACCTAGCAGCCTGCCCTGCCTTGAGTTCCATGATCAACCATATTATAGATTTTTTTATCTTTTCTTTTTTATCTTTGGTTTTTTAGTTTCTTTTCTTTTGTTTCTTTCTTATTTCTCCTGGCTTATGCTAGGATTGTATTCCTTACTCTTTATTTTTAATAAAGTTTTGGTTTTTGTTAAAAAGAAAAAGAAAAAAAAAAGATCTTACACTTCGAGAAAATATTTCCTTCTAGTAAGACACAAGGAGTTGAATCTTCTAGGATGTTGCAAGAGCAGTTGTTACAACTACATGTCTAGGATTTAAGGGAGTTGTGAAAAGTCTACAAATGTTGTAGTCTCAAATAAGAGAGTGGTGATCTGCAAAGTGGGTGCAATTGCAGACAAGGGTGGAAGCAATGTCAAGGAAAAAAATCCAATTTATGGCAATGTTGGGGATTGGAGTATAGCTAAGATCAAGATCACTCATTTTAGGAGTGGAAAAAGTGATAAGGTGAGTACTTATAACCCGTTAATCATGTTGAGTGATTTCAAGGAAGGCCGTGTCCAGCTGATTTGGTAGAGGTGGTATGTTTAGATGTAAGTCAAACTTTTCCAGCTGCATACTCTGATGTTGCACCTCTGGTGTGGCAGCGTGCTGAGCTAGTGGAGATGTTAGTTGATTGACTTTCTTACCTAAGGTACTAATCGATCTCAACAGGCCTTGGAGCATGTGACCTAAGATTTGTACCACATAAATTGTATTAAGAGCCGGTGGTCTTGGTGGCCTCTTGTGTTTCTTAGGTGCTAAAGATAGACTAACTAGAATAGCTTGCGGTTGATCACTCGCCATCACTGTTGTAGTTGTGATGGTTGGTGGAACAACTGTTACTGCTGGTGTAGATGTTATTGTGTTTTCATCTGGTATTGTGTGCTTGATTGTGTTAACCTCATTGTTGGCACTTCTGGTGTGCTTACACTTAGGTGTTCTGTTAGAGTGCTGCTCGGTCGAACTCGCAAGCGTTTCTATCTCAAGCTTGTTTGTCAAGTTTAGGTGATCAAAACTATAACTCTTGATTTCTAGTCTACTTATAGCTATGTCTCGGATTAGGATAGAATGTGTAGTTGATCTTTAGACTTGATGTCGTTCATCGATTGAAGACGGAGATCTACTGAGGAGATCTTGGAGGAACTTCATCAATAAAAGGTATGTGAAGACTAAAACTTATCTATCACTCAGAAGTCTATTCTATTTCTATCTCCTAATGTGACTAAGTCGTATAGCTATATAGACTTTTATATTATACACATTTGATATTTCGAGACGAGTTTATCTCTCTTATCTATTTCTCGAAATACGAGTTTAAAACTTTTTGTTTTAGCTACGTTCATCATTATTCTTGACGAGTTTAGTTGAAAACAATTTATTTGTTGGAAACTAAATAATAAGTCAAAAGATGATCATGTGAAAATTGCCTTGAAACATCTTATATGATTTGTGTGAGACAGTCATTTGATGTCGACTCGGAAAGTTTCGTATTGATCATTCGATTACTTGAAAATTACTTATAAGCTAATAGTCTGTGTGAGACAACTATTGTCGTCTTCTAAGGATGTTTCAATGATTAAAATGGGAGTTTAGAACAATTAACCTTTGTCTGGATATATCACAGTATGCATACATGTATGCAAACTGTTGTGGTATGAATGAGGTCCGGAAACCAAGATTGCATACCAGTATGTGAACGGTTTTAACTGTTAAAGTCCGGGAACCAAGTTTGCATATGCGAACGGTTCTACCTGAGTCAAGGTCTGGGATAGCAGTATGCCTACCCGTTTGCAAACTGCTAGACAAGACCAAAGTCCGGAACTAAAGTTTGCGTAACCGTTTGCAAACTGTTGGACAAGACCAAAAGTCCGGAACTAAAGTTTGTGTACCCGTTTGCAAACTTAGTTGTTAAAGTTCTAAAATCGGTTAAGTATGTTTTCATACTCATGAACAAATACATTTATAAATTAAGGAATGCAATCTTTGCAAGCCGTGGATTAATGTTCATGAATTGATTTCGGTATAAGTACTTTGTAAGATTATGAATCAATCCGATTTTGTTTCAATTGGTTCTTATATACTTCTATAAGTTATATACAATTGAACATCTCTATGAGTAACACATTTAGATTCATTTGATTATCTTTCATGTTTGATTGATCATCATATTTGATCTAGAAGTGTTAGATGAATGTGGGTAAGACAAAAGTGTTCATATGGCTAACTTCGGTTAACTATTGTTGACCCAACTCAATATACACGTTTAGGTACGGTTACCCGTATCTAAATGAAGGTATATTTCATTTGTGTGTAACAAGCTAAGATCATCTAACGGTGGAGAGATATTTCTTTGGTTTTAAGCAAACTTAGCTTAAATCTTAAATCAGATTTTCATCTAACGTTGAATATTGATTGCTTTGTTTCAAAGCTATCAAACCCTGATTTGAAGACTATATAAGGGAGCAACTGGAAAACCTAATCCCCACACTTCTATGTGATACTAGTTGCGACTAAAGTCGATTCTCCTTTAACCTAGGTTTTTCCAAAACCATTATAGGTTAACGACTTGAAGACTTCATTGGATCCTGAAGCTATACCCAACTATTTTCTCCGTAGTTGCGTGTTCTGATCTTACTTGTTCTATCGTATTGAGTACTATCTTCTCTAAGATTTGCTCGAGATTTATCTCCGATAGGTAAGATATTAAAAGTAATCAAAAAGTTCTTTGTCTCATTCTTTGTGATTCCACGATAACTTCTTCTACTACCATATAGTTAAGTTATTGTGAGGTGAATTACATTTCTAGGCTGTTCTTCGGTAATATAAGACCGTATTATCAATTGGTTCCTATTCACCTTGATTTATCAAAAGACGGAACAAAAAAATTCGTAGGTATTTCTGTGGGAGACAGATTTATCTATCAGAATAGACTTTTTGTGGGAGACAGATTTGTTTATAAAGTCTTCGACTTCGGGTCGTAGCAACTCTTAGTTGTGGGTGAGATCATCTAAGGGAATCAATTGCGCAGAATCCGGCGTGGTTCTAGAAGCGTAAGGAACGCGATTGTACCTTAATCGGTGTGAGACTTGGTTAGGGCTCAACTATATTCCAGTCCGAAGTTAACCTGTAGTAGGCTAGTGTTTGTAGCGGCTTATTACAATATGGTGTTCAAAACTGGACTAGGTCCCGGGGTTTTTCTGCATTTGCGGTTTCCTCGTTAACAAAACTTCTGGTGTCTGTGTTATTTCTTTTTCGCATTATATTTGTTTATATAATTGAAATATCACAGGTTGTGCGTAGTTCAATCAATTGGTAAATCCTACCTTGTTTGTTGGATAGAAATTGATTGACGCTTGGACATTGGTTTTTGATACCGTTCAAGTTATTCTCATTACAATCAGTTCACAAATTCCATTCTGTTGATTTACTGATTGGTTTGAGAAAGAGATATAACTCTAGGATATCTTTCCTTGATTGAGTATGACTGTCTAGTTGGTTCTCTTAGAATTATATTTGAGTTAGTCCATACAGATTGTGGAACGAAATATTAGGTGTGGTTGTTAGACCCCCGCTTTTTCATGATCCACCGTTGGTGTTATTGGTGTATATCTCAACAGTGAGGTTACACCTGCTCTAGGTGGTAACCATCTTGGTTTGCGTTCCATTATATAGCTTCATGATCATAGAAAAAGTAAGATAAGTATCTGTGAATTGAGCATTTTTAGTCAAAATGAAAATCATTGACTAGATCTGACTGTTGAAAGATCACCGCCTTTCATTTAAGCGGCAAAACTTTTAAGACGGTTTGTTTCATGACTTGACAATCATTGATTAAGTATTGCTTAATTATTATGCAGTAGAGACATTAGCACCTATTAACTAATATAAAGTTGTGATTAACAATCAAATTAATAAAGTATGTCATTTTTTTAATAGAAGAATTTTGAGAATCGAACGAATCTAGCATTTATATTGATTGAAATTAGCAATTATCATTAGTTTTGTGATTATTCTATTTAGAATAGTTTATCTTGAAAGATTTATTGGTCAAAATATGTACTAATGACTTATAAACATGCGATTTTGGATCAAGAACATAAATTTGAGTAAATCATACATAATATCATCATGTTACTGTCAGATTTAATCTTGTGTGTTTGTAGATGCTTAATCAACAATATAATCGAGACGACCGACGGGAGTCCCTTCTTTACTATCACTATGGGGTCTAAAAATTCATTGCTTGCAACGTTTTTTTGTCATTTTTAATCGATTCAATTGAATGGGTATTGGTCGTTTTTTCTCGATTTTGAGTCAACAATCGGAGAGTCATCGTCCCCGACTACGGTTAGGAGCGATAAAAACGAATGGAAGTCGACCCAATTGATGGCTAATACGACATGAAAATGGTCAAAAAACCGTCACCTAAACTTTTAATTTTAATCTTGATCGTTGATTGCCAAAAAAAATCAGCCATCCGATCTAAAACTGTTACAGAAATGTTACAAAATATGTTACAGAATTGTTACAATATAAGTGTTACGTGATTATAACGCTTATAAATATCATAAAATAACTGTTACAGATATTGTTGCAAAATCTGTTACAAATTGCGTCACAAAAAGCAAGCCCCCTACTTTGGTCGTCCCAGCATTGCTGAAGCAGTCATCTAGTTGTATTTCGATTTCATCAAAACATTTGTGTTCTAAGAAGGTAGGGGGACTCATGTAAGAGTTTTTAGCTTTTAAATCTAAAATTCAAGCTCAACCCACTCTCCGTTTCCGGCTGAATTTGTGTTCTAAGAAGGTAGGGGGTCTTTTCTCTTCAAATTCTATTTTAAAATTCTGCTAAATGAGGTTTGTATATTTTCTTGTGTTTAATCCCTACCATTATTTCATGATTCAGATGCATGTTGTTCTTGGTGTAGATTCGAAACATTAAAAATCTTGATTTGGTTTCTGTTACATGAGTCCTGATTTCTCAATGTGATTTTTAAAGAAAAAATGGTGTTCTTATATTGGCCTATAACTTGTTTGATAAAATGCTTAAATAGTTTTTCTTTACTAACCTATGCAAATCGATTTTGAATGGACAGTAACTTAATTTATTTCCCTGGAAATCTCTGAATCTTTTTATGTTCACCAAATGGATATTTAGGAGACTTATAATCTAACCAATTTTATTCACAATTTTGACTTAAACTATCCATGCCCTTTGTTGCCTTTTGCACCACCAAAAAACAAACAAACTTGGTTTAAAATCCTACGGTTGTGTACTTATTCCCTGTGCATTGAAATGTAATTGATTTCAACGTCCATAAATGATTTTATAAAAAAAATAAAACAATGATTGGTGGCAATGCAAGTATTAGTTTTCATCTTAAATCAAGAACTATACTTTTCTTTTCTTAAACCAACCTTACTGTTTGTTAATTAATCAAATGAGTTTAATACTTAAAACTCAACTCATATCATAGCCAATAGTTGAAACTCTTTGAAATCATTTTTTCAGATTTAACTTGGTTTGTTGTCTTACCATGTTACCATTTCGATCTAATGTTTGCCTATGTTGCCAGCTTATTAGCTACCATTTGTGTTTCCGGATTTCAAATCAAAATGTGTGCATCATTATTATTGCCGTGTAACCCTGTTTTGCGTCTTATATTTCTGTCTTAATCGACCACTTGTGTATGTGCCTTTGGCAGAATTTCATGGGATGATTCATTGTATACAGTTACTTGGATCATTTTTCATTTCTAAATTTTGTACTCGTTGTAATCTATACTGTGAGAGTTTCCTTCTTGTGAACAAGCCTAAATAGGAAGCTAGACTACTCTACTTTAGGAATGTCAGGCCTTAATTGGCCCCCTACCTACGGGTGGCAACCCGGAAGACCGTTAACTGTAACAGTAGCTGGTATATGACTACCCTGACATCGGCGTTGGCCAACAGAATAGTAGAGTAACTTAACTTGATTTACGACTCTTTATCTTGTTATGGAATTCAGTTGCGCAAAACCTTTCATTTTGTATATTATTTTAGCTGTTGCTCTTGTCCATTTCTTTATGTTCCGCGCAGGTACGATATTTTATAACCCCTACTGGGCATTCTCTCACCCCGTTTGTTTTGTTTCCCCCCCAGAGTACAAAAGGAACTCGAAGTAGTGAGCTAGATCGAGATTATGGAAAGCTTTGGAATCTTGAAGAATTAGTATTTTATTTTTTTCCGTCTATGATGTGTATATCACTGGGATAAATCTGGGGTAGTTATATGTCGGTGTCAATCCCTATTTTCTTTCCTTATTTTTGCCGCATTTTGCTGTATAAATGTGTATGCATGTATACTTTGGTCTTATTCAAGTCTAACTATAGGCATTTAGAAAGATGCTTTTGAAACTTCCTTGTTGTTTATCGGTGCACTAATTTTGTATGCCACTCATTTCCTTGTCAGTATCTTCATGTAAAGCATCACGCCTTTATGTTTGTATAAAATTTTCAAATAGTCACTTAGTATTGTTTTTTTGAATGGTTAACGATTTCGGATCTTTCGGCTGCCATTAAAACTCTTCTGGCACTTTAGGTTCAAATTTGCTTCCATTTAACTTTTGGGCTTAACTAATTTTGTTCAAAAATGGTACAAGCTATCGATCATGACTCGTACTTACTCATTTTAATTAAATTCTTTTAGTGACCATACTTTTAAGTTCTAAAATGGTTGTATATTCCTGAAATGGATTGAAGAAATGCAAATTTTTACTCCTGTACTTACATCCTTTTGTTTCGTCTAAGTGTTCATCATTACTCGTGTATCCATCTGAGAATGCTACAACGAGGAGGCACTGCTTGAGATCTGCTACTTTAAGCTCAACTATCTCACGAATTTCAAAATGAACATGTTTATTTAGTTTCAAGTGATGCACCGGAGGGTTTTACCTTGCTAAATGGGTTGAAAACATCCCGTTAGAAGAGAAAATTTTCTGGTCCGTTACATATGTTCTCTTTTGGTCATGAAGTATCTCTATGGAAATTTCATTAGGATCCCACTAGTTTTCGTACCTTTGCCAATTTATATTGACAAAAAGGGGGAGAATTATTTTGTAGTTCACACTACATATACATATGGTTTACGGATCATTATGTAAGGGGGAGTGGTTTTCATCGTGAGATGAAGTATTGACTAAGGGGGAGTGATACATATCACCTTAGTATTATTGTCAAAGTTGTTATACAATTGAACTTTGATGCTGTGTAATAATACTATGATGGATCTTCAACAAGTACAAGATGAACACACGCATAGTTGAAGAACCAAGGAAATCAAGCATGTCGGATTTTGGAGCTGTAATACTTTTAACAAGTACAATCCATATGTAAAATGATTTTGTCACTAAAATTGACAAAGGGGGAGATTGTTAGAGCATTGCTCGGTTGAACCCACTAGCGTTGGTATGTCAACTTAGTTGTCAATTTTAGTTTCCAAAATGCGTTCTTGATTTAGTATACCAATGATAGTTTCAGACTAGATTAAGTCTAAGAAGTATAATCGAAGCTATCCTTGAAGGATGAAGTTTGAAGACTACAAGAAGACATCAACAAGGACTTCATCAACAAAGGTATGTGTTAACTGATTTCATTTGGATTCTTGTTCAATTCTACCTTTATAATCTATCCAAACAAATGCTCACTCTATGGAACAATTCGTATGATGGTATATGTACATTTATGTATACATACTCGAGGTTATTTGAGCCACGACTTTTGTGAAAATAACCTTTATCCCTGGAAAGTTTCTCATGTTATAGTGAATGAGCTTACGAATTCAACGAGCCAAGAATCACTCAATTCCGAGTTATAACAATGAAGTTATGAGTGATTTATTAAAGTAACAATTATTAGTGTTGCTGTAATTGTTACAGTTGGTTAGTAGGAAACAATCCACGATCTGTTTGTAACGGTTCGCGTACTTACGCCCAATTACGTGACTAGAAGCCATTTTTGGTCAAGTTTTTGATGTTTCCTTATCTAGGCAAGATAGCTATTACTCCAAACATATTTGATTACCATATTAAAGTGTTTGTGATTCCTTCCTAAGATAAATTGTGATTTATTCACATAAATACAATATTTGCTAAATTAATTATTTATTTAATTATTTTGGCAAGAGTTGTAACTTAGGAAAAGACTCCCAAAATTAGGAGAGTCTTGAAAAAGGAAAATAGCTTTGCTTAGCTTTCAAGTTACCTTTCACTATAAATAAAGGGTTCATGAGTGTTACACGTTTTTATCCCCTTTGGAAAATTGGTGTAAGCTTCATAAGGTTGTTTTCCATGTCTTCCATTCTTCGTGAACAAGAGTTAGATAAAAGTATTTGTATTGGGGATCATAAAGCCGGGTTGGATTTAATCTTCGTGATTGATTATACAACTTGTAATCTAGGTTTTTCACCTCTTGTTTATTCTAAGGTCTTCTCTTCTGATATAAGACCATTCAAGAGTTGTTGATCATAAACCCTAGGTTTTGATAGATTTCAGTTCTCGATCATATACCAACAATTGTTAGTCGAAATCGGAACTAGAAAGAAAACTTCGATTAAGGTATCTCGTAAAAATCCTTAAGAAGTTTTAAACAAGATATCTCTAGATTTATTCTAGTTGTTCTTATTGTAGAATAATTAAGTTTCTCTTCCATCTTTGAAGAGTATAATAAACCCTAATCTACAAGTTTGTTTTGATATTACTTTTACCTAGTAATTGTTTTTCTCAAAACAAACACAAGATTTCCAAAACCTTGATTCACATCTAAAGGGAAATCGAATTGGTGTTTTGTGAATACAAAAGATCGAAAAGTATCAATCGTGTTGGTGCATCTTCTAAAGAGAACTAACGTTCTGCTAGAAGATTTATGAGAAGAATTCTTAAATAGAATCGGTGTTCTGCTATGAGTTCTATAAGTGCTTGAATACAGCTGAAACAGGTATTACATCTAGTCTGAATAGGTAGTAGGAAATTGGTGTAACAGCTTATAATCAGTGTGTGTTTATTCTGGACTAGGTCCCGGGGTTTTTATGCATTTGTGGTTTCCTCGTTAACAAAATTTCTGGTGTCTGTGTTATTTCTTTTCCGCATTATATTGTTTATCTTTATAATTGAAATATCATAGGTTGTGTGTTAATCAATCATTATTGATAAATCCAACCTTGTTCGTTGGATAGGATTTTGATCGATCTTGGATATTGGTCTTTGGTACCGTCCAAGTATTTCTCACATCAATCAGGCTCATAGATTTCCATATGTTTGATTTGTTGATTGATTTGAGAAAAAGAGATAAACTCTTTAGTATTATTCTTTGATTGAGTTTTCACTCTCGGAATATTATTGAGGTTTAGTCCATACAGATTGCCAAACGAAATATTGGGTATGGTTGTTAGACCCCCGCTTTTTCACATGTAATGGTCTTTGATTAATGAAAGTTTTTCTGGTGGTGTTGGCCGTGGATGTAGCCTGTAAAGGTGAACCACGTATATCTTGTGTTGTGGTTGTGTGTGTTATTTATCTTATGTCTCTCTCTTATTATTTCTCCCATGTTTGGTTCAAATCACTAATTGCCCTTTGTTATCTCGTGTTCCGCTGCGCTCTGGGTGCCAATTTTCCCCAACAATTGGTATCAGAGCTCATTGGACGGGCTGGTGTGATTAAGGGTGCACACGGTACGGTTCGGCTCGGTTCTTGCCGAGGCCGAGTACCTGTACCTCCCTAACCTCGGTTCCTATTTTTTGGACCGGTACCTGTACCCCGTTCCTCGGTTCCGGTACCATTCGGGACAAGTACGGTACCAGGGACGGTTCCGGTACCGGTCGGTACTTTCTGTCAGAATTCCAGGCAGATTTTCAGTTCATGTTTTACTGAATGACTGGATACAGTTCATATTAAGCAGCTTAAGTACCTGTTTTACTAAGCAACAATATATTAAGCAATATCTCAAAGCACAGTAAGTAACAAGTAGCAATAATACTAGCAAAGCAAAGTGCCAAAGACCAAAGTCATGAAAACCTGAAAAAGTAACAAGTAGCAAAGCTGCAGTACACTACAGGCAGCAGAAGCACATAAACACACAAACAAACAATAGTTTTAACTCTTAACTCTTAAGTGTTACTGTCTTACCAACTAATAGCTGCAGTACACACTACATTGAAGAAAAGAAGAATTGAAGTGGTAGCAGTGGTGGTACTGGTGAAGTGGTTGTGGCAGTAGACTGGAAAGAATGTAAAGAGATCTATTCCATGGCAGCACTGGTGGTGGCATTATTGTTGATAGGACCCAGTAACTCTGCAAAAAAAAAGTAATAGCAGTTAGTTAGCCAGTTAGTAACTATTACTAAAAAATGTAACAAGGGAAAAAGATTGGAATGAATAAAATATGTTACCTTCTTCAACTTCAATATTGTCATCTGGTATGTAGTCACATAGAAGATCAAGTTGTATTGGGTTCCTTAGCCAGCTTTGTGTGCAAAGCAATGCCTCAACTGTCCTTGTAGATAAAGAGCTTCTACAAGGACTTAACACTCGCTTTCCTGTGCTAAAAGCAGATTCAGAGGCAACAGAAGACACAGGAATGGCTAGTATGTCCTTAGCTATATGTGCAAGTATCTTATACTTGTTACTGTTGGTCTTCCACCAACCCAATAAGTCAAACTCCTCATCATCACCATCTTCTCCTTCACCTTCTTCAAACTTGTCTATGAAATATCTATCCAACTCTGTTTTGCCCACATCATCATTTGGGTTGCTCTTATGCCTCTTACTCCTTGACATCAACTCTTTCATACGACTTGGCCCTGCCCCTGGTTTACTTAACACAGATTTGGCTTGTCCATGCATAGAAGTACTTGACTCCTCCCCATGAACTGAATACACATCCTTATATTCTTCAAATAGAATCTTAAAATCCAATAATACACTCTTCATAACAAGTTCAACCTTTGAAGACTTCTTCCCATATAAACACTCAAGAGCAAATTCTAATCCTTTTTCTTTCTCTCTAGGATCCAACAACATGGCAAAAAAAGTTATAGAGTTCATCTTTGCATAATCACCCCAATATTTGTTATACTTCTTAAACATTTTGGCAGCCATAGTTGCAATAAAAGGATCTTCATCTACATTATCTCTAAACTCAACTAGTTGTTCATAAATGAGAACTAATTGCCATAAGAATGTATGTGTTGTTACCTTAGTTGAGGCTGAAAATGCAACAGTGGCATCAAAGAATACCTTCAAACATTTCACAAGGCCTCTGGCAAAGATCCAGTCCTCTTGACATGGAGCAGGTTTCTTCACTATTGCCTTCTTCTTCTTCTTCTTTTGTGCCTTCTTCTTGCCTTTCACATCAAGTTCTTCTTCTTCTTCTTCACTAAAAACTTCTTCTTCTTCACCAACATTAACATCAATATCAAAATCATTAGCATTAGGTAAATCTTTCTCACTATCTTTAGGGAAATAAAACAACTTTTGATATTCCCTATCATACCTTTCTAACCTAATGAAAGCTCTTTCATACACTTGTGCAGCCTCTAGCATCAAGAATGTGCTGTTCCATCTAGTCTTAACATCTAATATCAATGCTATCTTAGACTCTATTCCAACTAAATTTGCACATTGCCTAAGCTTAGCCAACCTAGCTGGAGAACCCTTTATATACTTGACAACTGACCTGATTCTTGCAATTGATTTGTTGTAGACCCTTACAGCATCTTTTACAACAAGTGAAAGTACATGAGCTGCACACCTTACCTGAAAAGATGTAGATTGATACAAGTATTAGATTTTTATTCAAAGTAATAACTAACAAACACAATTCTAACTAGAAAGTAAAAATAAATAAATCATATACTTACATGCAAGTACTTAGCTCTCTCTTCTGCCCTTGTCATTGAAACAATACTAGTGGTCAGATAATCCATTGCAACCTTGTTGGCACTAGCATTATCCAAAGTGACAGAAAAAACATCTTTAAGCCCCCAATCTGACAAGCACTTCTCCAACATCTCACCAATATCAATTCCTTTGTGACCACTAACTTCAGAAAACATAAGAATTCTCTTTTCTAACTTCCAATGTTGATCAATAAAATGAACAGTTACACAAATATAGTTGAAATTATTTGGTGAAGTCCATGTGTCTGTTGTTAAACTAACCCTCTGCTTGCTTGACTTGAAGTAATTTCTCAACTTATCTTTCTCTTCTACATACATTTCTAATAAAGATCTGTAAACAGTCATTCTACTTGGTACATCAAATCTAGGCTCTAAGACATGCATCAGTCTCCTAAAGCCTTCACCCTCAACTGCTCTAAAGGACATCTCATCAATTATAATAAACTCAACAACTGCCCTTTTACATTTTTCTTGACTGAAAATAGTAGAGACTAACTGACCATCATGCTCACCTAGTTTTGAAGGTTTTACTGTCAGAGTTTGTTGTCCTTTTACCTTTGGCTTGTTAGGATTCTTCTTGCATCTGTTAAAGTGCTTCCACATTCCACTTGTACCATTCCTTCCAGTATGAGCCTTTATTGTCTTGTTGCAGTAGTTACAATCAGCTTCTTGAACATTTTTCCTAGTGAAATGTTTCCAAATATCAGATGTTGTCTTACTACCCATTTGAATAGAAGTAGCTTCAACATCTGTTGCTATTGTCTCTGGCTTTGCTGCTCCATCTGTTGGTTGGATAGAGGATCCAACAACTGTATCTGTAGCAGGTGTAGGTGTAGCAGCTGAAGTAGGTGTAGGAGTAGCTGTTGTATAAGCTTGACTTGATGCATCCATGATTGATCACTGAGAAATCACAAATATACATAAACATAAGTACACTGTACATACTACATAAACACAAACACAAACACAATGCACTAAGCCACTAATCAAAGTGAATTTCATACATATAATTTATAAAGTTAAATACTACAAATTGTTCATAAAGATTAAAGACATAAAACATCAAAGTTCAAAGTAAATACTAAATAGTAAAGCTGCAATACACATTACACTGCAGTACACATTACACATAAACCACTAAGCCTAAGTTCTAAGCATTATGTGAGCTCTATTAGAATTAGGAACATTGGTGCATCTCTTTAAGTGCTTCCACAATGCAGATGTTCCATTTTTGCAGATGTGAGCCCTAAATGTCTTTCCACAGTAATTACAAGTGGCTTCTGCAACATTTCTCCTAGTGAAATGGCGCCATATAATGTTCTGAACCCTAGCTGGACTTGATGCATCCATGATTGATCACTGACAAACAATATATACACAAACATGATTTCAATTCACAAGCCACAATAACAACAACAACAACAACAACATGAAAGGACTAAGTAACATAACATAGGCAAACTCTAATTATATGCATTAATGGTAATGTGTGCATAGTTGGATAATATAACATGCCAAACTAATAAAAAGTGGCTTGAACTGATTACAAGCCTTCATGAATCATGATGGAAAAAAACAAGAAAAATCTTAATTACTGAAATCACAAAAGTTACAGATCAATTAGAAGCACAACAATCAATTTCAATATTCTCAAAATCAATAACAAACTAATAAAAAGTCCCAGAATCTGGTAAGATTTTTCATTCATTTTCCAACTTTTTTGGATTGCATGTTACAAAATCAAGCTCAAATTAAAAAAATTCAATTAACCCAGTAGTCCAAATCAAACGATTAAACAATAAACACTATAAGGATTAAGGTTTCAGTAAAATTGGAGAAGAAAAAAAACAAGAAAACTTACAAGACAAATTTTATTCTTCTTCTGGTTTGCTGGTTTTGCAAAAAGGATCCAGATAGTTCGAGATTTCAGGTACCCAACAGATAGATCGATCACTCCTCAGTCTAAATTTAACTGAACACACAAAAGGAAGAAAATTATCAAAATCAAAATCAAAAAAAATATAGAAACACAACACCACAATCATAATCATAATCAAAATGAAAATCAAAGAAATTAGTTACCTGTTGTGGTGGTGGCGTGTTCTTATGAACACAGTGATGGAGGAGGAGGAGGAGAGCGTCGAAGAAGAAGAAGAACTGAAGAAGGAATATTTTTTTTGATTTGATTCTGATTCTAAACCCTAACCTAATTTCTATATATACTACAAATCTACCACCGTCAGATTATATCTAAGATTCTAAATCTAACGTTCAATATTGATCGGTACAATCGGTACGGGCCGGTACGGGATATGCTTAGGGCCGAGTACCTGTACCTCCCTAGCCTCGGTTCCTATTTTTTGGACCGGTACCTGTACCCCGTTCCTCGGTTCGGTACAAAATCAGGTACGGTTCCACCGGTTCCGGTACGGTTCGGTTTTTCGGCTCGGTTCCTGTGCACCCTTAGGTGTGATTGAACCTGGAATTGAACGATGGTTTATTATTCGGGTGGAGAAATATATTTTTGAAGGTAATGTTTCAACCGGTGTTTACACAAAGATGGGTTTGTGATGTTATTTACAAATCGGAGGTTCAACTTGGTAGAAGTGTATGTTCTTTGTTTGGTTTTATGATGTAGTATGTGATGCTGAATGAGGTGGAATACATATTTACTTCTTGAAGAGTGTTAGGGGATGTTTGGTAACCATTATTTTAATGGATTATCATCCCATAATCCATTATGAAGATTATAATGGATTCAATATGAGTTTGGTAACCATTATAATAATTGCTTATTTTAATCATAATTGAAAAAATCCATTATTTCCATAAACAGGAAAAAGTTGTTTTGAAAATATATTATAATCAATTATTTTTCCTAAAGAACTCAAATTGATTTTTTTTCTTCTTCTTATTTTCTCTAAACTATCAAGAGAGAGACAAAAAAACAACATAGGACTAAAAAAATATCCTAGATCATTGTTCTTTCCTCTCCTTTTTGAAATCATCATTCTAAGATAATCAATTATCTAAAAAAAGTGTTTGGAATTTTTTTTTTTTAAATGATTATATCAAAATCATTTATCAATTTATGATTATTTATAATCATAAATTTTACCAAACAAGGCCTTAGTAATCATACACTATAAAGAATGGGTTACAAAGTTCGAAGAAAGGATGAGGTTGTGAAGTCTCATGTAGAAGCAAGTCCAGCGGCGCTCCGAAGTTATGCACGAGATTTTATAGATTTTTGTTCTTAAATCTATGTTAAAGTATTCTTGATTTCTTGCACGTAATATCAAGAATGTGCCCGATCTCGGAAGCATGTACCACGGTAAATGGGCATTCACACGGTATACATTCTGAGCGAGTATGTTGGATGTGATGGTGGTAAAAAGTATGTCATATTAGTGATGGCTTTGAGAATCGCTTAAAGGAGGTTGTTTTGAATTTTAATCTGCTTGTCAATGAATATGATTTTCGACCTCAAATAGATATAGCTACTGAGAACTACACTAGAAGATTTCGTGGTCGAATTTTCACAAACACCGAGCGAAAGATTTTGCATAAAGTTTTAATGGGTTTGTAGTTTATTCGTCGATGTCCATACCTGGCACGTTTGGGTCTATGTTTTGATGAACCACCGTATTTTCAACTTCAGTTGACAATAAAATCTATTGTCAGTCACAGGATTGATTTTACTGAATTTTTCGGATCTACTGGATGGCTGGATATACTCTTGGGAATTGTGTTTGAGCAAACATTTAGTGAAACTGATTTGGTGATTGTTGATATGGAGAAAGTTTTTTCAGCATCAAGAGTAAATTGGTTTAATGTGAACGAAGGAGCTGACATGGATGTCTTAACTATTGAAGTTTGTGACAAAGACCAGTTTGGAGATGACACTTTCAAAGAGTCATATGTAAATATCATCAGCTATAGGAGCAGCAAAGACATGAAATGTCATTACATCTTCTGCACATTAAAAAGAAAGATTTCATCTTGCTGTAACCGTTCTCAGCATGTACTCAAGTGAGGAATACAATCTTTTACAAGTTGTATGTTTCATGGGGTTTTAAGACTCTAGCTAAGAGGTCTACGCACTTCAATAGTTTCTTGGATTATGATGTTCACAATATCTATGGTTTCTCTCTAACCATTACAATCCATAAAGTCTTTATGCTTTCAAAGAAACGTGGATGTTTATAAATCCTTCAACTTTCATTGGATCAGTAAATTGTGCAACACTTTGGACTGAAGGTGTGATGATTAATGGAGAAACTGCAGTAAAAGCATACTTTGAACTAGGTTTTCAAATCAAGGCTAAGATTCCCATAGAAGCAAAGTACAACGTCGACGGCATTGCTATCTTCAAAGGGATAAAATTTGCACCGGTACAAAATTTTATTGATCTGAAAAGGTTTCACAATTACTACGAGAGAGGTGAAACAATCTCAAAGATTTTGGAGTTTAACAAACAGTGCAATGCCACACTTAGTTGCAATAATTTTACTGGACAAATTACAAGCGATGAGCCGATGAATGGAAAATTCCTAGAAGTGAATTGCGGACTGTTACTGTTGTTTTGGATACTACTGTATTCGTAGCAATTGTTACTAGCATGGTTTACATTGTCACCACTAATTACATGACTTTTATCTTTGATAGTGGAAAATTTAAGCACAACTCTTATCATGCTTTGAGACACATTTCATAGTTACTTCGGTTTATGATCTCTAGAGCTACGAGTTTTGTGTTCGATCGTGGTAAGCCAGTAAACGTGGATTCTACAATTTCCATGGAGGAAAAATAACTCATATTCTGTGATGACAACCCGAAGTCTAGCAATACTTGGAGAGAATGAAGTTCTTTTTACTAGTTAACTCGAGGGAGAGTTTCTTTCAAGAAGGGGGACTGTTGACCCACTTCGTCTGTGTCAACTATTATAGTTGATCCCTTTACGTCTGTATCAACTATTACAGTTGATCCCTAGCGTCTGTTTAGGTTTACTTGCTTTGCAAGTCTTTACTTTCCTAGTTTAGGTAGAATTTTCTTTTCTTTTCTTTTAGTCGGTTCATGTAAGCCTATATAAAGGCTAAGCCTTCTTGTTTACATCATACATCTTATCAATATTATTATTATCAATTACAACTTATTATCTTGATTGTTTTCAATCAGATTTATTTAAGCTTCTGACAAAACTTAAACTCTCTTCGCATCCCAACAACTAGTTTGCTTTCACCTCTATCTTTGCTACATTAGGTTTGTGCTGATTATTTTTTTCTGAATAGAGGAAGATATGTTAAACATTGTGATTGTTGGTCAATGTTCTCTTAAACCTGGCCTCATGCACTTCTAGCAACAGAACAAGGATTTCAACCCAAACGATTAATGTCAATCTATTGCACAAGTTTGGATGATATTATATAGAGTTAGCCTTGAACATTGAAGGAAGAAAACCATGTTCGAAATTGTTTATGCCGTTGGGACGCCTATGCGTATAGATGCTGCTATTCTAAGAAAAAATCAAATTGGCACTTCGCAAAAGTTCAAGTGGAGATTGATTTCTTTACAACTTCGGTTGACAAAGTTCTGGTGGAGCGAGATGGTTTCGCTTTTATGACATACTTTGATTAAAGTTGCTTGCCTTTTGCTCCCATTTCAAGGCCATCAACCATGGTATGAGAGAGTAGACTCGCTAGTGGTCGATGGCTCAAAGTCAAACCACTGACTCGCTTGAATTGACGAAATTGACCTCGACGCTTTATATTTTTCTTTTTCATTTTCTTCGTTTGTTCCGTCGAGAGCAGAGATGGGAGATGAAGAACCAAACCCGATCTCTTCTCAGCTGATAACTTCTTCATTGCTCTCAAGAAATCCACTAATTTCTCTTGCTGATCTCCATCATCACTCTCAACGCAACCCATCTCTCAATCTATTCAAATCATCTAAGCTTCTTGTAGAAGAATCGTCGTCTTCAGATGATTTCAAAATCTAATAATTCTTTATCCATATCTTTTCTTTCATTTTTATATGTTTTTTTTTTTTTTTTTTTTTTTTTTGTGATTTGGATAATGGGTTTTCGTTTATATTCTGATTTGAGTTCTTAATTGGCTTCAAGTGGGAAGGAAATATGGAAGAGGGAAGAAGATTAAAGTTTTGTGAAGGTATAATAATTCCGTTCCATTTTGTTTACTTTTAGAGCCAGGGGTTTCCAATGCTCATACTCTACTTGATTAATTTGTTCTTCTAGGATGGTTTGCTTTGCTGGTTGGCTATTTGATGGATGTTTTTTTAGCTTTTAGAGGGTGTCCTTGAAAATGCCAAGGAGAGAAGTATGATCGTTAAGCATGATAAAATATGTCTTCTCATGTAGATTTTTGTCCATATGGATTTTTATTCCACATTATCTTCTTATAGATATAACAAATTGAAAAGAGACAAATTAAGTCATCAAAATTTTTAACTACTGATTAATTAGTAATTGACAATGGTGCAGCTCATGCAGTTTGCAGAAGGTGGTTTAATGATATCTCATTTGCAGTTTGCAGATGATACATTGCTGTTTGTAGATGCAAATGCAGATGAGATAAGAAGATTACTTCTTATTCTTACTTCTTTTGAAGCTTTAACAGGTATGAAGTTAAATTTGGAAAAAAGCTCTATGATTAGTGTTGGTGCTGACAGCTCAGTGAAGGATCTTGCAATGGAACTGGGTTGTAAAGGTGAGAAGCTGCCTATTAATTAAATATTTAGGTCTGCCAGTAGGTGCTACAGCTAGATGCACTTCTGTTTGGGATGATGTTATTAGAAGGATGAAGGAGAAATTAGCTGCTTGGAAGAAGAAATTTTTATCTAAAGCTGGTAGGTTGGTTCTTATAAGAAGCTGTTTATCAAGTTTGCCAATTTATTTTCTTTCATTGATTCATATGCCTGCTATTGTGGAGTTGAAGCTTACTAGACTGATGAGGAAGTTTTTATGGGATTCTACTGAGATAAAAAGAAAGATGTGTTAGGTTTCTTGGTTAAAAATTTGTAGACCTAAGCACATGGGTGGATTGGGGGTGAAAGATTTAAGATGTACAGGCAGAGCATTGAAGGCAAAATGGATATGGAGGTATGTAAGAGAAAAAAGAGCTTTATGGAGAAGGGTTGTTCAACAGAAGTTTCAAAATAATGAGGAGGTGCATATGCCTTCTGATGATGCAACTAATCAAGGAAGAAGTATGTGGAAGAATATTCTTAATTCTTCAAATTTCTTACTGGAGAAGGTGAGTTTTAAGTTGAACAATGGAAGGGCTACAAGATTTTGGCTAGATAATTGGACTTCACTAGGTCCAATAAAGAATAGATACCCAGCAGTGTATAAAGCTTGTAGAAACAAAACTGCTTCTGTTTCTGATATGATTTTAGAGGGTAGACTTGTCTGTTACAGCAGGAGAAGGTTTACTCAACTGGAACAGATGGAATGGGATATGCTTTGCAATGAACTGGGACCTGTTCACAGTTTGAATGGGGAGGAAGATCAGATTGATATCATGGAAGGGTTTACAGTAAAGAAATGTTATGACTGTCAAATGGAAGATGATTCAGTATGGGATTTTGAGAAGTTTCTATGGAAAAAAACCATACCACCTAAAGTGAGTTTCATGTTATGGGCAAATTTCCATGAGTCATTGCCAACTAGAAGTATGCTTTAGCATAGAAGAGTACAAGTACAGGATGATAAGTGCTTATTCTGTAGGAATGAGGAGGAAACTGCTGACCATCTTTTTGTGAACCGTCCTTATGCAGTGGAGGTGTGGAATTACTTCATAAAGGCTTTTAAAGTGTCTTGGGTAATACCAAATTCTGTGAGAAGTCACTTTGAATCCTAGAGGTTCAATAATCTTGGTGGAAAATGCAAATTAGTATGGTGGAAAGTGCTTTATGCTGTTATGTGGCATTTGTGGAAGGAAAGGGGAAATAGAGCTTTTGGAGGCAGGGCTAAAGATGCTGGTAAACTAGCTTTGATAATCAAGCAATCAATTATGCTTTGGTTGTCAGATGAGAATGTTTTTAAGGATTATACTGTAAACCAAGTACTTTTCCAATGGGATACAGTTCTTTATTTGTGAATTGTTCCCAGGCTTGTAATTTGTGTACATATTCTTTTTAATACAACCTTCCTTTTCAAAAAAAATAAAAATGGTTCAGCTCATGCAATATATCTACTTGAGTTCTACTGTTAGTTTTGAGTATTTGAACCTTATCACCCTTTTCTTGTTTGGATTGTACTAAAATTGATAAATTATAAAATGTTTAAAGTTTAACGCATGGCTCGCTATCATGTGTTTGATACCCCACGTTACTTAGAGCAAATCAAAAGGTGATTCTGCGTACTGTTCGATAGGTACCTGTGGAAAATTCATTTGGGCTCATATGAGTTATGTATTCTCTAGTCGAAATGAGTGGTCTCTGTTACCAATCATAGGAATGTCCGAGACGCCTCATTCTTGGGAATATTGGATTTTTGTTCCATCAACCGAAGACCAGAAGAAGTATGATCATTAGCAGACATATGGATTTTGTAGGTTATCCAGCTCAATATATGCCAATCTGTGACTCTTTATTTTCCTACATCTACTTATTCACCAAATTACTTGAAACTGATTACACCGAAAATTTGTTACAGGTACCCTTACCTTACTCCGCAATAACTCCTAAACATGACAGTTGGAATTCCAATAGATTTGCCACCTAAACATGATGACTGACTGACTGTATGGCGTTACGGTGGAGGTTGTCAAGTTGGTATGGTTGTTGATCACGACTACGAAGTTCTTGGTGCTGACACACTTAAGTTATCAATAGTTCGACCTTTAATCACTCTCCAAGTACAAATCCTCATGCTACAGTTATGATGCTCGGAAATATTTTCTCAACTTCAACACCATAACTATGTGTCAACTAAACTTTTGATATAATGTACATTACCTGACTGATTAGAGATTAAGGAACCTAATTTGATGTAATTTTTTTGATGATAGGTGTGATTCCACTATCGCACATAAAAAGTTGAGAAACCACTCGGATTACTTGCAAAACCAATATGTCACTTGGTCCCGTCTCTTAGCAAAAACCGGGCATGGGTACAACGCGGAGAGGAACACTTTTGATTGAAGCGAAGAGCAACGGGTTTGAATTAGACAAGGTAAGAGACTGTATCTGTTTTGTTTGGAGTTAAGTTTGCATTTTAAATTTATTTTCTACTAGCCTGAGTTTTAATTCTTTCAAAATGGAGTGTATACAGTTAGCTAGCCTGACTTTTATTTGAAATACAATCAGTAGTTTTAGAATTTATAAACCATCATGTGCCAAACTAGAACAATGTACGTACTCAATGCTAGCCTGAGTCAAGTAGACAAGTGGTGTAAAGGCACCCCGGAAAAAATAACAATGTATTAAGAAGATGATCTGTTGATGAACATGGGCTGTAGAGTATGTCAGTCAATTGCTTTCACCCTTACCACCAACTGGTTCTGAAGACGTACTGGTATAACTAATAGGTATTGATTATGCTTTGGTAGCATGTTAGTGTTCTGAATACCTTCTTAACTGCAATCTGGGATTATAACTAATAGGTATTGATTATGCTTTGGTAGCTCGTTAGTGTTCAGAATACTTTCTTAACCGAGCATATTTATATGAGTTGTGTCAATGCTGGTAAACGACGGTCTTTAAGGGTCTTATGTTCTTCGTATCTTCTTCACCAGCAGAAAAATTGTTTTTCCCGCAACTTCGATTTTCCGATTCTGTGCTGCTCCCAATTCTCCCTACTCCTTTCCTCTACATCCCAGAAGCTATTTATAACCCAGAAGCTCCTCCAAATCTCGCCAATTACTCTTAACAATCTTCACAGTAAAGAAATATTATTCTCGGGAATAATTTCTTATTTTCTTTCTCTGCGTGACATGAAATGTTCTGTTTATCTCTTTACGCGTCAAATTTCCCTCAGTCAATGCAGAATAACATTCCAGGATAATATATCTTCCAATCAATGAGTGTCTTCCATAATATTTCAGAAATATATTCCGAGAATAATACACCATCTGTTTGATGAGATTCTGTGATTTAATTGAAATGAATGCACTTACCACCTCTGTTGTGATCTAACAGGCTGGTACATATCCGAAACAAGATGAAAATCCGACTGAATCTTCCTCAAAATACCAAACATCAAATACGCAGGAACTGGAAATTTGAATCCAGAATTCCCGCAAAAAATTTCTTTTTCAAACGATGAAGGTGAAGTGCCCTGAATCCAAAACGCGGGTGCCTTTAACAGCTCGGCTGCCTTGGGGGCACCCTTATCCATTTTTAGGGTGCCTTTAGTAATTTTGGTGGGTGCCTTTAACACTTTTTCTGGGGTGTTTTCAACATTTTTTCGGGGTTCCTCCGGTGTATTTCTTGGGTGCTTCCGGTGCATTTCTTGGGTGCCTTTAGTACTCTATCCTGGGGTTTAAAGCACCACTTTACGAGCCAATTTCGTCGCAAGAGCTTATTTCTCTAAAAATACCTACAAAGATATAAAACACCATAATAAGTACAAAAATGGGTACTAATAATATATACAATAGAGATGAAAATAGACACATAAATGCGTCTATCAAATTCCCCCAAACTTATTATTTGCTAGTCCCGAGCAAATTTAATCTACAAAATAAAATCCTAACTCACTGTCGCAGGCATCGTCGATTGCACTTAGCATGTGCAACAAGCCTTTGAACCCCTAGGTGGCCCTAGTGGCCGAGTTATAGTCTCGGGAGGGTTTACCAGATGTGTACCCACAAAACCTTTACTCCAAACCCTAGCTATCTACGCAGAACCTTGAAATTGCACTAAAGAACCTCCTTGGTTGGCATACTTATTGATTACGGGAGGAAGTACCCTGATGCGAAATTCCAATTGCTGTACACTAGTTTGCACTAAAATTCGTATATAAGTGACAGAGATCTACTCAGATAGTTTCACTATGGACATCAATATCCGGAGTCAACAAATCACATGGAAAGATTAAGAGATGGATATAGAAAAACATAGATGGTTTTGATGTTGACTAGGTGAACGGTGTTTTCACATATCTGTCTGAAGGCCTCCGCCAAGATGAACCTATCCTAATAGACTGAGATACCGGTCTGACTAATATCAACACAACTGGCATATACAAGGGGACCAGTGGTCAATAACCCTAATTCTAGATCAACTCGTCTAGCATATACAAGGGAACCAGCGGTCGATTTATTGAACACACATTTATTATTTATTTATTTAGAACTAACAACATGATTAGATCTTGTGGATCCAAGCGCATGCTTTCTTGTCAGCAGATTACATGGTAATTCCCGTGGATCCTGCATTCCACGCTTGTTTAGGCGATGGAGACAGGGAGAACATACACATATTGCTATCCAAGTGTTAAAATTTATTCCGATTGGTCTATTGGTCTGGTCTTTTTTTTTTTTTTTTTTTTTTGCTATTTCAATCACTCTATTTCACCCTAGAATTGGTAACAACTTTAATTGTGAGCCCCACCTAATCACTTAGAGAAACATATTTTAAAAAGAAAATAAAAACAGAAGTGAAAAGGACTCAACGAGATATGGCGAAACTATCATGTTATTTCTAACACCTGAGCTCTGTGCTTTTACGAATAGACTCTTATAGATGTTTCCATCTACTCAGATTGGTTCCTCAACTCCAAAAACCAAAATGCTTCCATCCACTTAGATTGGTTAGTGCCATCCTTAATAGGCATAAATTTCTAGGCTCTGGAGTTTATTTATTGCAACTAAAAAGTTTTTCCATACCCCTAAACTTAAATCTAACATTGTCCTCAATGTTCTAAAGATAAAATTAAAAGCATGACAAAGGAGAAACTGTTACCATTTGAAGTAAAAGAGTTAAGGAAAGATATTACCGTGTTGCATGAGAATGGGTTACCTCCCAAGAAGTGCTAAGTTTAAAGTCTTCAGCCATACATTGGAAAGGATTAGTCACCTCGAATCGTATAACAGTAGTCGGAATAACTATGGGTCTACAAAACCAAATTGAGCTGACCATAGGAAACAACAATAAGCCAAGAAAGTGAACAAGTATCGCATGACCTTACCTAGGTTCCTGATAACTATCGCTAACTGTGGTTCAGGTTCAGGTTCTATGAAAGGGTCTAGATAAATTATTTTCATTGGCTGCATTTCCTCATAGGTGGGATCTGAATCATTAGGTCCTAAAGTATGGAAAAACTCAAATAGGAACTTAGAAGCACACAATAATAACCTAAATAACTGAGGATCCTCTAAGTCAATCAGATTTGACTTACATAATTGACCACAATGAAAGTAGTGGTCATTCTTAAGTAAATGTGTCGATTCTATTAACCTAAAGTACTTAGGCTTAGTCTCAGAACTTGATAAGTGACACATTTGAAATATAAACGTTCCCACAGTTGGAAGAAAACTATTTGGTGGGAAAACAAAGTCAATCTGGGTATCATATCCTGGGAAAACAACATCAACCATAGGATGGGTTTCTAACGACTGAACTTCTTCCTGGACATCATTAGGTTCGGGAAAACGAGTATTAAGGTAATCTTGTAAAATGGTCGAGGCACAGATATCAAGTCCTAAGTGAGGGGACTTTCTGAGAGTTAAAGGTAAGGCACTAGGAAAGTGATAATAACCCCCAAACTTAGAGTTTTCAGTGTCTCTAGATAGACTAGTCACAATCTCTCTAATTTCTAGATCATCAGATTCTTGGAAATGGTCAATTGATTCTTCTAAGTTATTATCAGGTAGTGCATCTTTACTCATCTCTACGGGTCTATCTTCTTCGTCTAAGACTATTGTTTCTAAGTCGCTAGACTCTAAAACAGCATTTTCATAATAAACCCGTTCCTCTAAACCACTATAGGCTTCGTAATCAAAAGGAAAAACTACATCGTCTAAAACGGTGGTATCACTAATCAAATCCTCGTCCTTTTGAATAGGTGAATAATCATAAAAATTATTTGGATTTGAACTAGAAATAATATAATCATTACAAAGCTCAATTGGATTAATAGTTTCCTGATCACTATGCCTACATATTTCAGATTCTTCATTATTACTATCCTCCTCCTCATCATCATAATATAATTTCTTACATTCAAGAATTCTTAATCTTTGTTCCAAACTTAGCGGTCTGTGTTTATAATACTTCTCGTAGATCATTAGATGTGATTCCTCGCTTACTGTTGGAACATCCCAATGTCCTTTCCCTTGCATATATTCACCAAGAGTTATTTTAGATGACGTCTCCTGATAATGAGAATTTATATGCTTATAGTCTCGTAACGTCATCTCAGGCGGCGTCTCCCGATAATGAGAATTTCTACTCATATACTCTCGTAACGTCATCTCAGGTGGCGTCTCCTGATAATGAGAATTTATACTCATATACTCTCGTAACGTCATCTCAGTCGGCGTCTCCTGATAATGAGAATTTCTACTCATATACTCTCGTAACGTCATCTCGGGTGGCGTCTCCTGATAATGAGAATTTATACTCATATACTCTCGTAACGTCATCTCAGGTGGCGTCTCGACCAAATCAAACCTATTGAATCTAGCAAACAAAAAGCATGATGGCTCGCTTAGATTGTTTCTAGACCAGCTTCTATTCCTCCAAACGGCAACTAGGTATCGTTTTAGCAAACCTCTCTAGATCGATCCGAATAAAGTGAATCGAAGAGAAGTAGGGGAAGCTCAGAGGAGCTTTGATACCCCCACCTATTTGGCAACGTTTCCCGTTAGGGCGGCTCTAGTCGACTCACAGTAATCTTCCTGAACTTTTGAGTTAAGCTAATAAGATACCCAATACTTCCCTTTGAATGACTTTCCTACAAGCTCGTTACCCTATCGGTCTCGTTCTAATCAGTATTTTAAGCTTGGGTTCGCGTAGGTTATGTGTTCCTAAGGCGTGCAAGAAGAGAACGGTGATGAAATCCGAACCCTTATCTTGTATGGCATGGCCTTGCCCTTTACTAGGAAATTAAAGTCCGTAATCAAAACCTATACATATATGCACCTTAAGGAAGACAGTAAACCCGCTGACAGGGGATTCGCAGGTGTTTAGAAACTTACCTCCCGTACTAGACGGGCGATGAAACGGTTGTAGTCGACTCGGGCCACGACTCCTATGTCATGTACGAACCCGAGGGGCCGAGACGATATCGTAATCGTCGTCCTTCCCTGCAAACAGTTTATATTTAAAAATTTACCCTTCCGTAGGGTTTAAAAAATAATTAAAGTCCAATGTTTAATGTTCCAAAAAAAATAAAAAAAATAAAAAGGTTCAAAAATAAAAATTTACAAAAATAAAGTCCTATTTATAATTTCTAAAAATGAAATCTAAAAATAAAAATAAAATAAAGTATCTTCGTCTTTTCTCCGTTCTTTTCGCTTTGTCTAGCTTATAATCCCCCAGGTCTTTCGTCTCCAATTCCTCTTTGATTCAAAACCTACAACAAAAGACAAATACCCAAGAAACGTAAAAAAGAACAAAAGAATAAAAATCTAAAAACTCTAAATCTAAAAACAAATCCGCGTCGGCGGCGCAAAAAATTGATGTAATTTTAGATAGTGGTAAGAATGAGTTCGTAAGACTTGTGAAAGCAATTGAATTTAGATTTATTTAAACTAAAAGTAGAGAAAATTAAAATCCAAATTTGTTTTTGTTTTTAGAGTGAAAATAACCAAGACACTAGATTCCACTATTACACATGAATAAATGATGATAA